>JARWIR010000001.1:13476708-13879629 GCA_029959085.1 Nemophila menziesii | reverse complement strand
AGAGAGAGAGAGAGAAGACGAGAGAGAGAGAGAGAGAGAGAGAAGAGAGAGAGAGAGGGAGGGAGGGAGGGGGAGGAGAGGGAGGGATGGAGGGAGGGAGGGAGGGAGGGAGGGAGGGAGAGAGAGAGAGAGAGAGAGAGGACAGAGATAGAGAGAGGAGAGAGAGAGAGAGAGAGAGAGAGAGAGAGAGAGAGAGATGAGAGAGAGAACAAAACCCTAATAGGTTTTTGGTTTTTTGTTTCTTTAGCTTTTGGTCTTTTTCTTCCTTTCTAGTTAGAGTCTAATGAGATTTGGGGATTAGACTTTACTTTAATACTTTCATGTTGTGGGGGCTCTATTATATAATTGCCCCTTAGGAAAACTGAAATCAGGAAATATTTAATTCCCCGATTTCTAGCAAAAAAAATGGGAAACCATTGGACTTAGCCTTAGGAGGCCGCATCTAGTTAGTAGAAAATAGTTTTATAAGGGGAGAACATTTGAAGATCCAAAATTCATTTCATTTTAGGCCAAAAATCAGAAGATTCAAATACATAAAGATTTGATTGGAATGCTTATGCAACATTACAATTTGATTTAATTAACCAGTCATATATGGTTGGGTAATTAGCGATCATGTGATTGGATTAATTATTACCCAACAACATGTTGCGGACAATGTAAAGATAGAAAGAGATGAATGCAATAACGGACGTAACTCGAATATGATGAAAGTGTATATTCACTTCCCAAAGCCACACCTTCTAACTTTAGCCTCACACTCAACACCAATACACCCATGGGAGCACATTAAGCAACACATAAAAAATGCAACATTATTGCCACATTGTGAGACACGCGCACATACAAAGATGTAATATTATTAAATGCTCAGATAATCCTACAGAATAACCAAAAAAATACTACTAGTGAATGTCTACTTGTGTCTGCATTTCATCATTTAGTTTCATCTTGTGTGCACAAGAACAAGCAACATAAACCTCACATAAAGTATAAACCAACAACATATTACTGATCAATCTACCAAATCACTTTGGTAACATCTCTAAATTCAAAATAATTGTAAAGCCTCATGAGCTCTTCACTACCAAAAAATTGACAAACCTATCTATCTTAGGTAAGTAGATGAAACCCATAAGAGTATGTAAGTTATCAAAGAGGTTGTCACTTCCAAACTCCTTAATCCTGGTAGTATAGGTGGAATCACAGACACCATCAAGAATGTTCCCAATAGCCATGAGATAATAAATGCACCCGCTCTGCATCATACTTATATTTAGCTACTGGCCAAATTTTTTTTTAAAAAAAAAACTTTTAAACAATACTTAAAATGTACTATACCCATATAGAAAGCTCGAAGGCCACTCTTCAAACGATCATAAAGTAAAGTACATGGTAACAATCAAGGAAATTCCGACTTGAAGAGTGGGACCCTCTTCAGTTGGAAAAAGTACAGTAAGTGCTGCGAGAACTATAAAAGCAATCGAGGTTTTTATAATGACATTTGTTGATGGAGTACGGAATCTGCTTGTTATAGTTTGGATAATACTGGGACTGAGTTATTTCCCTGACTTTTTTCTTGATGTTGATTTTTGGATTCTTTCTCTCGTCGAAACTTTTGCATTATTTATTTTGTCATGTGCTGATTCTATTGAATCACACTAGGTTTATGGTTCGAGTATTTTTGTATGAGGAAATTTCTTGCACCTTGGATTTCATCTTCGGAAGCTTCTCGGCTAATTCCAAGGCGTTGTATGGGTCATTTATGTTTATTCTCGGAAATATCTCTGTTTGTGAGTAAAATATAAATTTTTAGAAACTTGAAGTTTGAAGGAAATTAAGTTGTGATTTACCAGTGGAGCCATTTGTGAAATCACCATATGAAGCATCCATTGCACACTTGACCAGAGGCTTTATTTGTGGTTTATCTCTTTGTATAGAGCCCAACCCAAATACTTCTACACAATGATAAGAAGGGGATTATGATAAAGATTTGCAATTTGTTGAAAAATCTCTGTAAAGAAAATCAAATAATACCTCTTGTCTGGAGAGCAAATTTGAACATCTCCCTATATTAGAAGAGCAAGTACTCGCTTATTTTCTGATATAACACTTCGTGCAGGTAAGTGAAGGCTATATCTTAAAGGTGGTACCAGTTAATCCAGATGACATCATTATTCAATACCAAGGTAGCTTGTAATAGAACTTTCTGAGTAGAATAAACCAATCTATTGAACAAGGAGAAAGTGAAAGAATTGAAACAAATAAGTATAGAATAAATGGTTAAATGATTAATGAGTATATTTCGCGCCTGTAGAAATTAGATATAAGGAGATTACAGCAAAAGAGAAATTCAAATCTTAGAAATCAGGCTATTTAAAGCATGTATAGAGGCAATTCATACTCCGGAAAAGACAGTAGAATTCAAATAGTCCCTCAACTACAAGTACATTGTGCTAAGACTAAAGCAAAATATGCTAAGCTTAGGTCAAAACACAAAACACTACCCTACAACAATGTATACATTGGTACTAGCCCTTTCTATATCTAGGTTAATTCATAAGCTATTGATAGTTATAATTTACTCTCCTGCTATGTAATCGTCGATTCATCCTTAAAAATGAAACAAAACGGTGATGTAGGTGTGAATAACAGCTTCAATTCAGTTATAATTTGTAAATTAACCAATAAAAATCAAAGCACACAAGTCATAATTCATACTAAATATTCGTACTCAGTACTCATGGAAGACAAATGTAAGCAATTAAGCTCATAAAAAACACAATTACATAGTCAGATAGCAGCATATTATCATATTTGATAAAAAAAAAAAAAAAATCTAATCGAAAATCAAATAAGATATTGAAAATACCTAACAGAAAAGAAGATTATATTTTCTGCAGACTTCTAAGTCGTCATAGTTCTCTTTCTCTCGCGCTCTTGGAAAGTGTAAAAAATGGTCTCAGTGGATAGGAGAAGTGAAGAAAATAAACGGAATAAAACAAGGGTTTTTCGTTTCGTTCTATTAATAATCGTAGTTTAATTTATTTGTGTAAACTTGAAATAAAATCCATTGTAGTCTAGGTGGTTAGGATACTCGGCTCTCACCCGAGAGACCCGGGTTCAAGTCCCGGCAACGGAATAGAATTTTTGTGATTTATTTTTGTTCACATATGCTCTTTTTGTATGCAAATTGTGTATTTTTATTATACTCAATTTCCTACGACAGAAACTTTTTTTCTTTTTTTTGAGAACAGCAAAAGCTTTCACTAATTTTTTTTTTTATTATTGTAGAGTAATACACATTTTTTTTTCAAAATTTATAAATTGATATATATATAGATAATTAAATATAAATTTATATCTACTTGAGATAGACTTAAGCAATGAGGAATTCTCACATATAAAAGTTGTGTACCGTGTGAATATGATACTGAAACCCGTGATCATCTTTTTATAGCTTGGTTTTATTCAAAAAATATCTGGCTTGAATGTTGCAAATATCATGTTTGCCAAGATGAATTTACCAATTAGACATCTAAAACCGATTAGATTATCCTCAAAAGCAATAAGAACAATCTCAAAGATTTGTTATCCATTCCAAACTTTCAGAGTTTCCTTTATCACATTTGGAACTCAATAAACAGGAAAATCCATCAAAACCACTTAGAAAAACAAGATGTTATTCTTCATTATATACGTCAAGATGTTCAATCTAAGCTATGGTTTAATCACTTCTACAAAACTTCTACAAGAAATCAAATCATCACGAGAAGATGGGGACTTCAAGGTGTCCTTGCGCACCATTGAGTTTGTTTAAATATATTACTTCATACCCGACTTGAAGGTTTGATCTCTCTATTTTTTTTTTGCCGCATTTTCAAATATTTGCAGTTTAGTACCTAGAAGTTTTATTATGCCTAGTTTGCCACATTTACTTTCTAATTTTTTTATTATTTATTTGCTAGTTAGTAATTGTTTGGCTGAGAAAGTTGACTTTAGTCAAACTTTACTAAGGCTTGTAAAGAGATGATAGTTTGAGCAATAAAATAAACACTTACCTGTAAAAAATATGCCTAAGGTGGAAAGCAAATATTGATACAACAGAACAATATTTGACATGCACAAAATTAAAGACATAAGGGAATAGATTACAAAAACATAATTTAGAGTAGTTCGGCTACTGAAGGCTTAGTCTCCACCTAATATCTATGTGCCCTTGGGATTTCAGACTCCTCCACTAGAATATCTAGTGTCTCTTAAAGATGAGAACATAAACTCTTACAACCTCTTTGGAATCACCTTCGAAGAAAACCCTTTTTATTTTCACTAACACGAGTAAACTGAGTGTACAATTTGCCCTTATAAATATACCACTTTTCACAACCACGTGAAGCCTTCCATTTGTGTATCACCACACAAGTTCGGGTATACAATTCAAACTCACGATCTACCACTTCACACACCTATGAAGCCTTTAACTTGTGTCTGCATATATACAAGCTCTAAACCACTCTTGTCTAGTCTATTGAAGATCACGCTTCTTCACTAGACCAATAAGATATCTAGGTTTTACGATTAAACCTAATCTACCTAGCCCTTATACCCATTTATTAGTAGATATTTACATATATGGGCTAAATAAAAATCAATATAGATATATGGACTACAAATTACTTTTGGATTCTCTTTGAAGTATACTTTTGAAAGTTTCAAATTTAGTGTGGAAAAGAGCCAATTTAGAGAGTCTTGAGAGTCTTTATTTATAGGCAGAATTTCTCTAACAAATATATCCATGTCAACTCCTTATTGGTTTATATTCATCTTGTTGAGTATAAAATCCTCCTGGTCAAGTAGCCGACTGAAATGTGATCTTTGGTCTTCTAAAGTCTCTTGATATATGTATACCAAAGAATATTTTATGTCCTTTGTACTTCCTACGTTCTGCTCCTCGGGTACCCATATTTCTTCCCTTAGGGTATCCTTTAAAGCCGAGTCTTCCAATCCTAACAATTAATGGATCGGGTACCGGACACCTTTACATCGGAGGTTCGGTCTTCAATAATCTTGACTCTCCACCGAATGCTTTTCGGTAATCTGGTTCTTCTCTTGTTTGTAGGTCTGACGTCTTTGATTTCGGAGCTCTTTCATTTGATGCACTACAATAGTCTGATTTTTAGCTTCTTTGAAGATCGGATGACTCCGCTTCTTTGGCCTCTCTTCGAATGCTTCTCGGTTGTCTAATCTGTGTCATATCTGAAGGTCTTTGTCATTCCTTCACAATTTAGCTGCAACTCTTCGGTTGTCCGATGTTATTCTCTTATGGAGCTTGACATAAGTAAGGAGTTGTCTTAATGTTAGGAAAAAAATGGTAAACATTATGTTATTCTTGTATTTTTTAAAGATTTATTTTATTTTATTTTTGTAACTAAAAAAATGTAATGATAGTTGTCACTTTTTTACTCTTATCAAATTATGTAACAATTATATAGTCCAAGAAATAAAGGTACTTAATAAGAAAGAAATATTTTATTAATGGATAATTGTAAATGTCACATAGAAATAGAAAGTGATAAAAAGTTAGGAATAATAATCATTATTCAAGAAATAAACATTTTGACAAAAAAAAAACAAGAAATAAACATGGTGAAAGTGACGTGTTGGTACGGTCACGCGAGCTCACTATTTAGGGGTGGGTCATGAGTCCTCCAACCCAAGATCTCTTTAATAATTGGACCGGCCCGACTCTATATTTATTAAGTGTATAGGCCCGTCTCATCTCAGCCCATCAAAGAGCAAAAAGGGAAAGAAACGAATAGGACCTGTGAATTTATTAGATTATTCTGATATCACGGGAATTCAAGAAACGAATTTCTTTACAATGCAGGTATCCCCTGACCAAGAAGGGAAAGACAAAAGTGACATTTAAGATAATGGGACCATCACCTATTCTTATTTTCAGATTTGTCAACACTCTCACTATGTACAATTCAACTCAAGATAGATATCACGAATGTCTGTCTAAGCAAAAACATGAACTTGTAATTTAGTGGGACGAAAAGGCTGTAAAGTTTAAGCCTATTTATAAGTGTACGTGACTAAAACCTTCCAAGCAGGTAAGAACACTAAAAAACAACAATTGACAGTTATTCACTCAAGGCTGTTGATAAGATGAGATACACTAGCCATGACTTGCCAGATTCCTTTTCTACATTACCCCCATCTATTCTAACCAGCTCAGTGCACTAAACTCTCAGTTAAATCTTCAATGACAATACTGGTCATGTTTATGTTAGCGTTGATATTCTACTCAGGGAATGCTTTTTCGCATTCCAAGAGTTCGAACGAGTTGATAACAGCTGAAAAAGACTATCTAAATTGGGTGAAGTATAGAGGTTCTCTTAAGCATTCTCTGTTTCGAGAAGCGAAGAATAAGTTTACGCCTTGCAAAGTTATCAAAGTGCATAAAAACCCGAAACAAGGAGATT
The DNA here is from genome assembly GCA_029959085.1 of Nemophila menziesii. NCBI lineage: Eukaryota > Viridiplantae > Streptophyta > Magnoliopsida > Boraginales > Hydrophyllaceae > Nemophila > Nemophila menziesii. The sequence continues at coordinate 13,873,141 of JARWIR010000001.1, read as the reverse complement.
TTACTTCTGTGCAAATGGCGATTAATTCAATCCCCATTTTTAATCAGTGTCGTGTAGTCATATCCGTTGCTAAAGGAACTTACAGGTAATCAGTTTTGTATCTTCTCATCTATATTGAAATCTTTTGTTTAAATGAAAAAAAAAGTGGATGTTACTAAAATAGGGAGAAGGTTGAAATTCCAGCAACAATGGCATACATTACTATACAAGGAACCAGTCGAAAGAAGACTATCATTGTATGGGATGACACAGCGGACCGGCTAGGAAAGAATGGGAAACCGTTGGGTACATATGGTTCAGCTACATTTGCCGTTAATTCACCCTATTTTGTAGCCAAAAGAATCACCTTCAAGGTTAGTTCTATCTTTTTGTTCACTTCAATCCCGTTTTAATTAGAAGTTTTTGTTCCGTTGCTTTTAAAATTTATCATATTGTGTTTTTGATTTATTTTATTTGTATATAGGTTTTTTGTGAGGCTTCAGTCCATCCCTGTCCCGAGATGCCTTGAGAATTTAGTTGAATTTTTGTTTTTGGAAAAATCTTGAGTTAAAAAAAATTACAACCCATCCTGACTAATAAACTATGGCCCCTAGGAGAATTATTTTTTTGGTGAATATTAATCCACCCCTAAAAATTCTGGATACATCACTGCTTATAGTGTATTTAATCAAGAAATAATGCATCTCGAAACCTATCGTGCAATTTTCGCATAATATAGAGTCCTATAGTGAAATTAACTCGAAATTTTTTGCAGAACAAAGCAAAGCTACCCCCACCAGGGGCACTAGGGAAGCAAGCTGTAGCAATGAGAATCTCAGCCGACACAGCAGCGTTCATAGATTGTAAATTTATCGGGACACAAGATACTCTTTACGATCACAAGGGCCGACACTACTTCAAACACTGCTATATCCAAGGTTCTGTTGATTTCATATTCGGAAATGGTCTCTCTCTATACCAAGACTGCCATTTACACGCAAAAACAAATGCCTATGGTGCCGTCACAGCTCAAAAGAGGGAAAGCTTGCTAGAGGAAACGGGTTTCTCTTTCGTTAATTGCAAAGTTACTGGATCGGGTACCCTCTATCTAGGGAGGGCTTGGGGTACTTTCTCTAGGGTGGTCTTTGCTTACACTTACATGGATAAAATTGTCTTACCTAGAGGCTGGTATGACTGGGGTGACAAGAACAGACAAATGTAAGTTTCTTGTAACTATTGACATGTAAAACTGAATGCCTAGTGCATTAAAAGCTTGTTTTGCTTTGGTCTGAATTTTGCAGGACGGTTTTCTTTGGACAATTTAAGTGCTCCGGACCAGGGTCGAATTTCGGAGGTAGAGTATCATGGTCGAGAGAGCTCACCCAACAAGAAGCTGAACCATTTGTCTCACTTAGCTTCATTGACGGCCATGAATGGCTTACAAATTTGTGATGATATTTGAGCAAACCGGTTAAGGATGGGTAAAACTATAAGAAGTGTGCTATTTTACATATATAAGAGCAAAGTTGTGTAAATGTATGCCAATATATACATGTGATCTTCTTTTTTCACTACCACGTTTTTCGTTTCGGCGGCCAATCCTCTGTCAATTGTTAACAGCCGTCGCTAAATCTTACTATTTACGGTCACTAGCTAGTGGTCACCAAAAATATAGCTGTAAAAGAATAAACTAATTTATTGGCTGTAGAAGTGTAGAAAAATATATAAATCAAATAACCTTTATCGACCGTCTTGATAGTCGATAGAGGTTTGCGAAAAAATTTGATCTCTCTTTCATTTCTCGCCTCGACATTTTAGATCCTTACCATCACGGCCGTTTTTCATCTTAATAGCGACCGCAATGGTGGTCGCTAAAGGGTCTTTGTAATTTATAAGCCAAATCGAAACTCATTTCACTACTACTTTAATAATAAAGATACAGCAAAATACACACGGGTTATATGAGTTTATTGGGCACTGACCCTAATGATAATTGTAAAATAAATTTAATTTTCTATACTAAATGGAAAATATTTTTCCTAATTTGTAATTAAGTAGGATGTAAAATTCTCCTTACCATTAATTGAGAATAAAATATTTATATTTAGAGATAATTTCTAATTAGATGCATAACCTAATAAATCATGTCTTAAGAAGTTCAACCTAAAAGTTTGAATGAATAAGGTGTAAAATATTATTTTACATGCATGATATACTCAATATAATTTTACAATATGCAATAATAATTTTTTTTATAAAGTATACAACCGAAAATGTTGAAAAATTCAGAACAAAAAAATTGAAAGAAAAAGTAAAGGTTGAAACAACAATTTAACATAAAACTCTATTTCTTCACTCGTATTCGAACAAAAAACAAAAAAGAAATCTCTTCACACTCACCTATCCACCAAGCCGCTCTCCTGCATAAGAAAACCGCCGCCACTCGAGACCATTCTCCACCATCATCATCAACCTGTCTTGACTACACCATCAACAATCGAAGAACCCAAGTTAAGGTAAAAAATTATTTTTACTATTAATACTCTAAAACACTGATTTAATTTTAACCTAATCTCATCATTTTTACATTTTTTTAGAATTATCTAATATAAGTATAATTTATTATAGTTTTATACAAATCCGACAATAGTCATTATTATCGATCGCTGGAAACCTTTTACCGTATGAGAAGTGATGCGCTGAGAATAGCGTATATGTGGAGGGGGATGCCATGTGGGTTCTATGATTGGAGTGAGCAATTTGGTTTCATAATGCATTTTTAGAGTTGTTTTGCAGCAATGTCTGGAGATGGTCTTTCAAGACCCTCTCAAGGTTGTTTTGTTGATGGAGAACGATACTCTCTGGCCTGATTAGGAATTGGGCCAGTTGTAAATGTGGGTTCTAAATTTACAATAGCCCACCAACTTATGTCTTCTAGCCCAACAAATTGTCAGATTCATGATCTTCGTGTAGCCCACCAAATCATGTCGTACAACCCACTAAAGTGTCTCGTTGCCAATTGTTGTTAGCGGACTTGGGTAGTGGGCTCGTGTATTGTAGCCTAGTGAAGGGTATTATGAATCTGGATTTTTTTTTTTGGTTAGGTAAACAGTTGTATTAATAAAAGAAGAACTGTATATTGTACAAAGAAGTTACCTACCTAGGCCCGAAAACTTAAGGTAGCAACAAAAGAGCTAAAACAACTAACTCATACGAGTACAAGATAATCTCCCGCTATCATACAAAAAGGAATGATGCGGGAACAAGGAATATAAGATGAAATAGATACACCACTTGATTTCTTTGATAACTGTTATTCTATAGGTATCATCACCTCTCATAGCAAGATGATTTCTTGCCTTCCATATGCAATACACGGTAGCTCCAAAACCAATCATCCATGCCTTTCTTCTCCAATTTTCTCGATTTCTAAGTTTCTTAAGCCACATCAAAGCACTCAAGAGAGTATTCATCTCCTTATTAATCCCTAACCACTTTTTTATTTCACCCCAAATATCTCGAGCATAAGCACAATCAAAATAAATGTGTTTTTTTTACTCTAAGTTTTCACCACATAAAGCAAAAATTGGATCTAACTCCAAGAAAGGCATGTGATCCTCTATCTTGAGCCTCTCCCTCAATGTCGTCCAAACAACGATGACATGTTTAGGAGTAACACAAGAATCCCAAATAATATTAGCACAAGGCTTTACAAAAGATCTCCGACGAAACAAAACATAAGGTTTTTTATATAAAGCATGAAAATTTGAACTTGATACCTCATGAAGTGTAGGATGCTCATTTGACGAGGAGAACCACCTAGACAAGATGCACTCTCTACCCTCAACGCCAATCGAGCCATGAATAACCTCCTAAATTGATAGTAAATCGGCTGGGCCTTATGAAGAAAGTTTGTTGGGTTATGACCCTTTTGAATCAGTTACCCATTTAATTATTACTAAATAAGAAATTTATTTATATAAAGAGTAAAACTGAATAATACTTTAAAAAAATGTTATTAAGTGGAATTATTTTCTTAACTTATAATTAAGTTGAAATATAAAATCTATTTCTATAATTAGAAACAAAAAATATGAATTTATAATTTTATAGATATATTTAATATATATTTTTTATAAATATTTTCATATTGATATATTAATGAAGAGTAATGATATTTGTCACCCCTATTCCTTTTACCCTTTTGTCACCTCCTACATGGCAGGTTACATGGCATGACATGTAAGGAATAAAATAATTAAGAAATATGATTAAGGAAATGTTTAATTTAAGGAATAAATCAATTAATTAAGATAAGTAAATAAATTACTTATATTTCATGCCATGCAATCTGCCATGTAGGAGGTGATAAAAGGGTGAAGGGAAAAGGGGTGACAAATATCATTACTCATTAATGAAATCTAAAATTAAACGAGTTACGGACAAAAGTATATATTTTAAATATTCTAATCCAAAAAGCTTGAGAAACTAAATATCATTTTTTAAAATAAATAAATAAACATACAGGATTAATACAAATTTCATAAAATTTCTTAAACGACTTTTAGGAAAAATACTATAAATGTTTTAGATTTAAAATGTATTTAGATATTTTAAAAGTATTTTTAGAAATACATCATACGTATGGCTTAAAGTTTGCATTCCAGGAATTTTATTTTTTGAAAAAGTTTTGTATGATTTGAAAAATATATATGTGTTTCAATTCAAATTAATCTTTAATAAGATAAAATTTAATATTGGAACCTTTGACCATTCACTCCGAAAAATGAAATGAAATATCCTTATAACAGGGAGACGAAAACCTCTTTTGAAGAAACATATAGGGTTTTTTACAATTTTTTTTTAATTCACTTCTAATTCCAGCCAAATCTTCATCCATAATCAAATTTTCTTGTGACTGAAAGAGTCTGGAACGTGGGTTTAACTACAAATTGAGGATTAAACAGTAAGTGCAGGAAACTATTAGATCGATGGTATGGTCTCAAGGGTAAGTTTGGTTTAATTAATAACAATATTAGCTTTTGTAAGTTGTATGTTTGTTACAACATTGGAAACGTTGGGTTATGCTATGTAGCTTTGTGGTATAACAATCTATGTTTACAACCGAGAGAAGGTCAGAGATATAAGGTCGTCACCAAGGTGTGTGTGGAAAATAGAGGCTTTATGAACAAGTTGTACTCAATTTTGACGAATCGACCCATTTGGAAAAGATGTCAGGTTTGTGATGTGGGAGCACGCTGTGAGGGAACCGTGTTATATTTTTTACATTGAAAAATAAGAGTTTCTTTTGTGATTTGCTATAATGGTATAACTGCGAATTAGTTCTTGAATGAAAACGAACCTGTCTGCATGGAGGGTGATGACAGGGATGATCAAAACATGTTGGAGAGGGTGGATTTATCTGATTGGGTAAGTTTTGGAAAACGAGAGCCGATTTAGATTCGCAATTGGTGTTCAAACACTTTTTATACTAAAGTTTACCTTCGAATTAAGAAAAAACAACTAAGGATGATGAAAGCAAACATATTTGATATATTGACTTTTAAGGTTAAGATACAACAAGGAAAAAGCACTTTTACCTTCGGTTACTAAAAAACTATTTTGATTCCGGTGAGAGTCAAACTAATAAAAGTTACAAGGATAAAGGTACTAGGTTTCTCAAAAGGTTGAAGTATTTTAATTACCAAAGATATGGGGGAAAGAAAGGAGAATAAACGAGTATGGAACAAGATTGAGAAACAAAACATTTTTTACTTTATTCTCATTGGGGAATGGAGTATTGGGTCGATATGTAGTATGGGATGGGAGGTTGGGAAGATCAATGTCGAGAAATATACAAAAATAAATACGGAACGAGTAATGCTCCACTTTGTAACTCAAACGAATGCAATTGATAGCACATCAGCACATCTAAAGATCAATAGCCATTTGAGGATGCACTTAGCAACTAAAAAAAGAGCAAAATGTATGGAGATCAGTGGATATTTGTGGATCCACTTTGCAATTCAAAAGTGCGCACTTAATTACGATAGCAGAACATCATATGTATGGAAATCGATGGTCGTTTGTGGATACACTTAGCCGCTCAAAGGAGAGCAGAACATGTGGAGATTGATGTACATTTATGGATCAATATACACTACACATTTACTCAGCCTACACAATACAACTATAAATCCCAGGTAACTTACTATGTGTTATACATTCTTAATCTGCATTTTAGGTTTTATTTGGTTAATGAGTTTGCTAGCGAATATCGTAGAATTACTGGTGAGACTGTAACACGAAGGAAAAGACGAGTTAGAGGTAGCGGACACCCGGTTTGGGTCGCGGTGGGGAAATGATTACACTGTTTTGGAATTGTCAGGGGATAATGGCCCCCTTGACGGTTCAGGTCTTGAGGGCCTTTGGTTGGGGAACATAGACTCACCTTGGCGTGTTTTTGTGAAACTATGTTAATGGAAAGAGACGCTCCATTAGTGGTTAGAAGACTTAATTTTGATCACTATTTTGTTGTGAACCCTTAGGGTAGCTTGGACCACTCTGGGGGTTTCTTACTTGTCTGTAACAACCCCATTTCACTTACTATTTTGCATGATGGTCCCTACTTTATTATTACCAAGTTTAATGATAATGCATTTCGTATTATTATGTGTTTTTGCATGCTCCTAACCTTTACAGTGAAAGACAACAGATTTACAATTACCTTAGCAAATGGAAATCACATCGTGATGACCCATGACTCATAATTGGTGGATTTAACGATATACTCAACTCGCGTGAAAGACTTAGCAAAATTCTAGCAAACGAACAACATATTCCTAATTTCAACAATTTTATTTCTAACAACTCGTTAACTGAAATTCAGACTTTAGGAAGTTATTACACGTGGTCCAACAAGCGTACTGACCAGAATGTAGTTAAATCAAATTTTGACAAGTCCTTTTCCACAACGGACTGGATGGAGAAACACCCAAATGCATTTGCGTTTACACCTCTGGCTATGGGATCTAATCATTCACAAATTATTCTTTACACACATGGTAGGGGGAGACGTAACAACCCGCAATTCAAATTTGAAACTAAGTAGTTTGAACACCCCGACTGCAAGGCTATCATCTCCAATGCTTGGGAAACTACTAATGACACGAGATCGATTCAACAAGTGATACATAAAACGAATAACACTACAACTGCGTTGACTAACTAGAGCAAGAACACTTTCCCTAATAACAAAAAGAGCATCAAAGAACCATAACGTCAACTTATTACAATTACTAATGGACCACTCTCACAAAGAGCCCAGGAGGAAGAAATGTATATTCAAGACCAACTAAAGATGTACCGGACTCGAGAGGAGATTTACTGGTCAGATAGAACAAGACAACAGTGTATACATTATGGACACAAGAACACGAAATTTTTTTTTGCCCTTAGTGCCCAACGTAGAAATGTAAATAAAATAGTAGGTATCCACAATTCTAATGGGGAATGGACGCAAGATGGGAGCGAAATCAAAGCCCAATTTAACAACTTTTACGAATAACTGCTAACAACGCAAGAAGGAGATGAGATCGAAGAAGCTTTACGATGTATAAATGCAAGGGTCACCCCTGAAATGAATGAGATGCTTACAAAAATTCCAGAAAGGGAAGAAGTCAAACGTGCGGTTTTTGAAATGGGACCGGGGAAAACACCTGGACCAGACGGTCTAAACGACAAATTCTTCTAGGAATATTTGGACATTTTGGGCGAAGATATTTTCGGAAAGGGTAACAAACTTTTGTATGAATAACACGTCTCTGAAAAAACTTAATGAAACATTGATTACATTAATTCCAAAAGGAGACATCCAAATGGGTGTTAGAGATTATCGACCAATTTCATGTGTTAATTTTAGGTACAAGATTATTTAAAAAATACTTGTAAACAGGTTACAAGAAATTATGAACACTATCACACCACCAACTCAAACGATGTTTATAAAAGATCAGTCAATTCAAGATAATATTCTAATTGCACAAGACGTGTCGTTCTTTATGAAGCATAAGCTTAAAAAGAAGCACACTTTGCGGCGGTAAAACTGGACATGGCAAAAGCATACGATCAGGTACGTTGGGATCTCTTACGCCTTCTTTTAGATCGTATGGGTTTTGACCAGTCCTGGATCAGTTGGATATGAAACTGTATTACCACAGTCACTTTTCAAATCAATATTAACGGAGAAAGACAAACTCCTTATAAACCTGGACAAGGCCTGAGACAGGGGGATCCTCTCTCCCCACTTCTATTCTCACTATTAACTGAATCACTTATCACACTCATTGAACATAAAGTCAATGAAGGTCACATCAAAGGGATATAGGTTACGCGTAATTGTCCGGTCATCTCACATCTTCTATTTGCAGATGACTCGCTTTTTTCCTTTCTCTGGACGGACATAACATCTTAGTATTTCAAGAATGCATTGACACCTACTGTAGATGCTCAGGGAAAAAAGTTAACTTAAAAAAATCAACTTTCTGCTTCAGTTACAGACAACTTTCTCACTATTAACTGAATCACTTATCACACTCATTGAACATAAAGTCAATGAAGGTCGCATCAAAGGGATATAGGTTACGCGTAATTGTCCGGTCATCTCACATCTTCTATTTGCAGATGACTCGCTTTTTTTCCTTTCTCTGGACGGACATAACATCTTAGTATTTCAAGAATGCATTGACACCTACTGCAGATGCTCAGGGAAAAAAGTTAACTTAAAAAAATCAACTTTCTGCTTCAGTTACATACAACAGAGGACATTTAGAAGCATGTGACAGATGCACTGCAAATTAAGGAAACAGACGACTTAGGCAAGTATCTTGGAATCCCACTTTGTCACAAAAGATATAAGATTAAAAGACTCGCTTGGATTGCGGATAAAGTGTTCAACAAAGTGCTCAGGGGTGGATTTCCAAACTACTCTCAAAAGGAGGAAAATAAATTCTCATTAAAGCAGTCCTCTAGGCCATTCCCATATATGTTATGTCTATTTCACTGGAAAAAGGAAGATCTAGTGGCTCGAATGGGAGAAGATGACTGCGACAAAGGTAGTGAGGGGAATGGGTTTCAGAGATTTAAGACACATGAATACAACTTTACTGGCAGTTCAAGCATGTCACATTCTTCAAAACCCAAATTCAATGGCGGACAAAGTTTTAAAAGGTATTTACTTCCCGAATAAAGATCTCCTTAACGTTAAATTACGAGAGAGTAGATCCTGGTCATGGGCAAGCATTTTAGAGGGGCAGGTTATGCTTTTACAACAAGGAGTCATTCAAATTGGGAATAGGGAGACTATAAATATATGGACATACAAATGGCTACAATGGGGTATTATCAAAGAAAAACCAACTGACACAAATTTGGAAACGGTTGACCAACTCATAAAAACGGATACGGACGAATGAAACTGGGACATCATTGACCCAGTCATACCAGAACCGGTCAAAGGCGAGATTAGCCGAATCCCTATTCTCAACAGACAAGAACATGACATGTTTACATGCCCACACTCTCATTCCGGATATAAGACGAAATCTGGATATCAAACACTTTCCATTATTGTTGAACATCGAGAAGTACAGTCATCAGCACAAGCACAACTTCTAGACTCGGCGTTGTGGAACAAGATTTGGAAATCAAATGTACCCAATAAAGTTACTTGGAAGGCCTGTATGAATATCCTTCCTACAAAGAAAAAATTATTTACACGACATTATAACACTAAGAAATGGTGCAACTGGTGTGAAGGTAAAATGAAAACGACTACACAATTATCCTGTCATTTTAGTAAACAGGTTTGGGCAAGTCCGACCCTTCAGATTTCGGATCCAAGAAGATCTACCAGGTAACCTTGGCGAGTGGCTTACAAAGATTTATGAAGGGTGGAACATGAGGAATGAGACAAAAATAAAGTTGTGGCGTATATTATGTTAACACTGTGGAACATTTGGAAACAACAAATGAAAGCTATTCACGAAAACTCTAACCTGGATACACACTCCGTTCATATTGATGTTCATGCAGTTATGACAGGCCTATTTGGAAAAGATTGGGACGGAATTCCTTTACAATGGTCACAACCAACCAACACGTCGAATCCATGGACACCTAATGAGTTAATTGGCACCCAAACAATTTTTACTTGTGACGTATCTTTCAAGACCAAGGCGGAGCACAATGGAATATTGTTGGATGGGACACACAATCGGGCAATAAGATCATATTTTCAAAAACAATATGGGCAGACTCAACTACCGAAGGGAAAGCGATGGCGGCACTCAAGGCCGCTAAAATTAGTTTACAAGACACGGGAAACAAAACCTTGATATTATTCAAGGTATCAGGTCGCTGCCAAATGCGTGGTGGAAAGTCAAGTTGTTCATCAAGCGGATCAGAAGGATCGCTAAAGAATATGGAAACATATTTTTCAAACATCTTCCATGAAAGTTCAACGGGATGGTGGACCGTACTGCGCGTTCAACTAAGTAGGGGTCCGCCTTCGAGCGAGGCATCAACTATTGGTCCCTAGTCATCTCGTCTCGGAATTGGCTAACGACCATTAGTCTATAGCGTACCAATTTAAAAAAAAAGATAAATTTTTTTCTTTTTGTCGAATATGTAAGATAGATTTCTTTTGGTAATCAAAATAAAAAGATTCTAGAGACGGATTCTAGATAGGCAATAAATAGGAAGATAGTATTTTATGATCTTTTAGACTTTTTATGTCAAAAAAAAAGATTTTTTTTTTCGAGAAATAATTGAAAATGACTTATAAATTACCCTAAATAATTCTAGCTAAAGTACTTAATTTTCGTTCTATCTTACATACAGAAGACAAATAAGCACTAGCCATAAGCCAATCGCACCGCCGCACCAGCCCTTTTTTGGTGGCTTTTTTCTTTCTTCTCTCTCCTTCTTTGGTCTTTCTATTACATTTCTGATTAAAGTAAAAAACGACGCCGTGTAGTCAACAAACAACACCTTCAATTTCGGAAAAAAACCACAAAATTGAGCAATCTAGGGTTTTGATAAGGTTCAATGGAGGGAAATGATTTTCTTCCTAGACCCTCCACAGCTCTAGCTGATGCAGCTTCCAAAAGTCAAAGTTCTGACCTTGCCACTGCACGTTCAGATAACGTGGTGGTTTCAGGTGATGCGGAGGTGGGGGTGCCGTCCTCGGTGGCAGTTATGGTGAATCCAGCTGCGGGGAGTTCAATCGGTGTAAGTAGCGAGAAGCGTAAGCGAGGTCGTCCACCTAAGGGACAGACGGCAACAGTGGTGGTCAAATCTCCGCCTCCTAAGAAGATTAAAGAGGAGGAGGAGGAAGATGTTTGCTTCATTTGCTTCGATGGTGGTTCTCTAGTTCTATGCGATCGCAAGTGAGTTAGAGAACTTTGTACCTTTTTTAATGGCTTTTGAAGCTCAAAAAGCATAATTAAAACTTACATTTCTATTTAAATTGGAAAGTTTGAACATTTTTAGTAGTCAAAAAGTTTGATTTTCGTAAATTGTTTGATTACTCCTTTTGTGATTAGGTGGTGTCCTAAAGCCTACCATCCAGCTTGTATAAAGCGTGACGAAGCATTTTTTCAATCCAAGGCTAAATGGAATTGTGGTATGTCTTATTAATCTGCAGCATATTAATTCACAAAATTATGTCTTGACGCTCCAGTGCACATACCATGATGTGGTGCGTTTCGGAGGAAAAGGAATTAATAATTCATTTTTTTAAAATATTGTATAATTTTGTTTTCAGGTTGGCATATTTGTAGTGTTTGTCAAAAGGCTGCTCATTATACATGCTACACATGTACCTACTCATTATGCAAAGGATGTACTAAAGATGCAGATTATGTGTGTGTTAGAGGAACCAATGGGTTTTGCATAACCTGCATGAGAACAATCATGTTAATCGAAAATAAAGACCATGCAAACAAGGAAATGGTATGTGCAATTATATCTTAATTCATCAGAACTTCTTATTAAGGTAGCTAACAGATTTTTTCTCATTGTGCTGTGATTATTGAATTCTTAATCTCTTCAGGTTCAAGTAGATTTTGATGATATAACTAGCTGGGAGTATCTGTTTAAGGTATACTGGGTTTGCTTAAGAGACAAGCTATCACTAACATTAGAAGAGCTTACTCAAGCTAAAAATCCATGGAAAGGAGTGGCTTCTTATAATAAAAAGCAGTTAACTCAACCACAGCATGTGGTTAATGATCATGTCACTAAGTTAGTTTCAAACAGTCCTCACGAACATCTAGAGTTAAAGAAGCCAAAGGAACTTGTAAGCTCTGAATGTGTAAGCTCAGAAAAGCCATGTCATGATAAAATCATAACAGAAAAAAAAAGCACTGAGAATAATAATGATGTATCTTTAGCTGGAACTGTGGAATGGGCTTCGAAAGAATTATTAGAGTTTGTTGCACATATGAAAAACGGTGATGCATCAATTGTATCTCAATTTGATGTTCAAGCACTTTTACTAGAATATATAAAGAAAAACAATCTTCGTGATCCTAATAAGAAAAGTCAAATTATATGTGATTTGAGGCTTAAGAATTTGTTTCAGAAACCTCGTGTTGGTCATATTGAGATGCTTAAGCTTCTTGAATATCACTTTTTAATAATCGAGGATTCGAAAAAAAACGCTTTTATTCCAGCTGGAATAGTTGGTGCTCTCGCAAGTCATTTTAGTTCTGACGAGAATAATGAGGATTCACAAATGGGAAACAAAAATAAGAAGAGTAATAAACGTAAAAAAGTTGAAGATAGAGGATCACAAAATAATTTAGATGAATATGCTGCGATTGATGTTCATAATATCAACTTAATTTATATGAGACGTAGTTTAATGGAGACACTAATAGGAGATGATAAATTACAAGATAAAGTTGTTGGTTCGATTGTGCGTATAAGGATATTAAGTAATGATCTGAAGCAAGATATGTATAGACTAGTTCAAGTTGTGGGTATGTACTAAACTTTATTAAAGCATATATAGTGCTTGAATTTAGTGTTATTACTGATCTATTGCCTTTTAATTCAGGTACAAGTAAAGTGGCTGTACCGTATAAAATTGGTGAGAAGTCAGTAGATATTATGCTTGAAGTCTTGAACTTAGACAAAAAAGAGTGTGTAGCAGTTGATGCAATATCAAATCAGGAATTTTCTGAGGTAATTAATAATTTTTTTTATTTATTATTAACTATCCTGCGTTACCCTTGCATGGTGTATTATGATACATAGATTGTAGCGAAATGTTTGAAAGCCCTTTTCTATATCATTCAAAACCTTGCATGGTGTATTATGGTACATAACTTTAAATTAATGCCCAACAAATCGGGGAATTCTTAACTTCAAATTAGGAATTGAAAGTAAGAAAACCGATTATAAATTTTAACCCCGACAAAGAAATTATCCTGTGTCTAATCTTTGCAATTTTATTATTAAAATAAAATCTAATAAAAGTGAATACAGTTTTAGTGGCGAAAAGTTATTAAATGTTAGTAGTATTATAATGAGGCATTTTTGGCTCCATATGGTAGTTGTTGGAGTTTCTTTTTTTTGTTCGGTTAGTTGTTTTTATTTGCCGGGATTTACGTACTTTGGGCATTTCTTTAACCTTTGGATCATATGTTAGCATAAAAATATTCTTTAATAGGCAAAAATGTCAAAATCTACTTGGAGTTACTAAAGTGAAGCAACAAAAGATGTAAATGCATCTAGGATTAACATGTTAATTAATTAGATTATTATTGGTCTATCTCTCCTCTTTATTGGTTAACATAAATGTATGAGGATGTAAAATCATGAAGAACAAAGTTAAAGTTTGGCAATGAAATCTGTAGGCATTCAAATATATTATCAGTATATAGTATTGAAATATGTGAATATAATTCAAATAATACATAAAATAATTTAAATAAAGTTTTCTTCTTTTTTCTTAACATTTGTTTGTAAACAGGATGAATGTAGACGTTTACGTCAGAGTATAAGATGTGGGCTAGTAAAGCGATTGACTGTAGTAAGTCTACTTTTTTTACAGTTACTGTAATTTCTAGCTTGACGAGCTGTTAATTTACCTTTTAACCTTATATCTTGTGCTATAACTTAGGGCGAAATACAAAAGAAAGCAATGTATCTTCAGGCATTGAGGCTTAATGATGTAAGTGAACCCTTTTATTCTTTTGCGTAATTGTTTTGAAATGAATAGATGGCTCATTGTTAAATAGTCTTTACGATTTGTTATATTATTGTTTATCTTCTTTTAAATGTAGCGTCTGGGAGCAGAAATTGTGAAGCTTGCACATCTGCGTGATCTGGCAAGTGAGAAGGGCCGTAAAAAAGAATATCCTTTTCTTTGAAATATATTATTAAAATATTATGCATGAGATAATAAATGTTTTACCAATTATTTGTTTGTTACGAGAATTTCTTAACTCTTTTTACGCTTAGAGAATGTGTTGAAAAGCTACAGCTCCTGAAGTCACCTGAAGAACGTGAGCGTAGACTATGTGAAATTTGTGAAGTGCACACTGATCCCAAAATGAATCCCGATTATGTTTCTGAAGAAGAAGAAGAAGAAAAAGCTCAAGGACCTAACGATAATAAACAAGGTTTGTTGCGCTTTTAAAATAATGTTTAAATAATAATATCACGCTTCATCGACTTAGTAATTATGTTAATGATGTGCAGACGAGTATAATGGGCAGAAATATTCCCCATTTAGCAGAAGTATAATAAGCAGGTCAATCTCTTCAAAGAGAAAAGGTATGTCATATGTCAATCTCTTTGGCTATATATATATATATGTTTGTTAAAGAAGTTGTCCGTGTATATAAATGAAAAGATGTATTTATTTACAGCTCACCCAGTGAAAGAAGAGTCATTACCAGTTAAATCGAATCAGAAAAAGGAGGCAAGTGTTTCGAACGGTCAATCGGGAAGTCCATCATCTTCTAATAGCAGTGAGAATGAGAAGCTGTGGCATTATCGAGATCCAAGTGGGAATATTCAAGGTCCGTTTTCAATGGTTCAGCTTCGGAAATGGAGTACAACTGGATTTTTCCCACCTGATATGAGAACTTGGATTAATAATGAGCGAGATGATTCTGTGCTTTTGACTGATGCGTTAAGTGGTCAATTTGATGCAGCTGCACATTTGCTTTATAATCTTTCTCTTCCACGTCAAGAAGTTGGACCTGCTCCTTTTGATAATAATAATAATAATAATCGAATATATAGTTCTGAGAATGATGTGTCTCAGCACTCTAGCAGTTCGAGAGTTGAGTTGGTTGAATCTGTTAAAACTGATGTGGTGGGTCCCACTTCTTCTGATTGTATCACTTCTGTTGTTAAAGATTCTGACCGTATTGAAGCTGCCCCCAAACCTAATGTTGTACCGAAAGATGTAGCAGCTCTTCCTCATAAAGTACAAGAACATGTTCATGGAAGTACTAGTTGTGATTCTGAGCATATCCAAGCTGCCCCTGCCCCTGCCCCAAATGTTGAACAAAAAGATTTAGATTTAGCTATCTCTCATCAAGTACAAGTACAAGGTCATGGAAGTGACAGTTGTGGTTCTGATAATATCCAAGCTGCCCCTGCCCCATCTAATGTAGTAGCTCATCCTAATCAACTACAAGACCATGAAAGTAAAAGTTGTTCTTCTGCCCCTATCCAAACTGCCCAAGTTAATGTTGTTGAACAGAAAGATGAAGCTTATCCTCATCAAGGACGAGGGCATAAGAGTAATACTTCTCGTTCTGACCCTATTAAAGCTGCCCCGTCTAATGTTGTTGAACAGAAAGACGTAACAGCAGCTTCTCCTCATCAAGGGAAAAGGCAAGGGCGTAAGAGTAATACTTCTCATTTTGATCATAACCAAGCTGTCCCATTTAATGTCGTTGAACAGAAAGTCGTAACAGCTTCTTCTCCTCAAGTGCAAGGGCATAAGAGTAATACTTCTCAATTTGACCCTATCCAAGCTGCCTTGTTTAATGTCGTTGAACAGAAAGTCTTAGCAGCTTCTCCTCCTCAAGGGCAAGGGCGTAAAAGTAATACTTCTCGTTCTGACCATATCCAAGTTGTCTCATCTAATGTTAATGTTAAACAGAATGATGTAGCTCTTCTTTATCAAGAACAAGGCCATGGAAGTAATATCAGTATCCAAGTTGCCCCATCTAATGTTGAAGAGAAAGATTTAGCATTTTCTCATCAAGGCCATGGAAGTAATAGTAGTGGTATCCAAGGTGCACCATCTAATGTTGTTGAAGAGAAAGATACATGTCAAGTTTCTTCATATCAAAAAACTGATGAAAAGTCGTCTCAATCTGATGGCTTGAGCAATGTATTTGAATCTTCTGGACAAAATCGAAAATCTTGCCCCAGAAATATAAATTTGAACGAGATGGATACTAATTCTGGGTTTTCCCCAGTGAGAAAGTCTGATTCATCCGAACAAAAAGGTGAGATAGATGTTCATCACTTAGCCAGTCCTACTCCAGGATCCAGCTATATAGAATCAGAAAAGCTGCAACCTATATGTTTGGATATTATTCCTCCTATTCAACCTTCAGATATCCCAGGTATTCTAGGCCTCGCATTAAAACCCATTGATCAAGATCAAGGTCCTGGTTGTAGACAATTTCTCCCTCCAAAATACGAAGCTCAAGATTCAGTACGTAGCTGGACCGCTCCAACAAACATAGAAATTGGAGGACCTCAAATTCCAGATTTAGCCTCAGAATGGGGTGGATATTCTCCAACTCCAATAAAACCTCACGCTGAGCCATGGAGTGCCGGTCTTATCTCCATGTCTACTATAAAACAACCCGAACCAGTAGCCCCCCATCCCGCACCTAACCCATCTACCTGGCATGGAGTTATGGAGCCGATCGAATTCACTACTTTAGCCGAAGAATCAATGTCGGATCTTTTAGCAGAAGTAGACGCAATGGAATCTCAAAATGGGTTGCCTTCACCTACTTCCGCTTTACGTTGCGGAGATGATATCATGAAAGGTTGTAAAGATGATTATTTTGGTTCGCTAGAGGATTTTAGTCCGACTCGTGATCATGGAAAAACCGATGCTTTGAACTCTACGGGTATTAGTAACAACGAACCTGTCGGGTTATTTCTAGCGGATGCGTATAATCCGTTGAAACGATCAAACGGACAATCATCTACTAGTAGTGAGGGAGAGATAAAGTCTCGGATTATGAATCGTGATACGACTAATACAACTATGTCTTTGAGTACCGGGATGGAAGGTTTAGATACGAGCTGGGGAAGAGTACCGGTGAATGTTAATCTGGATTGGGGTGCTTCTGCTCAAGGGGTGATGAATATAGGGAGAGACCCTAACCAAGGGATGGGTTGGGGGAATCAAAATGTTAACCGTGGTCAGTTTGGTGGGGTATGGGATGAGCAAAGGATATTTAGTGGGGAGAGGTATCCTGATCCTAGAGCTGCTAATCAAGGTGTTGACTATGGTAGAGGTAGACCTTTTTGGAATAGGGGCGGTGCTGGTGGTGGAGTTGGAGTTGGAGTTAGTGGTGGTGGTGGAGGTGGAGGTGGAGGAGGGTATTCAAGGACGCCACCGAAAGGGCAACGTGTTTGTAAATTTTATGAGAGTGGGAATTGCAAGAGGGGAGCATCGTGTGGCTATTTACATCCATGAAGGTTTTTGTTAAATGTAATCATTATATATCCATGGTGGCATTAGAAATTTTTCCTGTAATATGAAAACTGTTTTGGACTCGGAAGATGTTGTATCTAATGCTTTAACTGTAGCAATCTCAATAGCTCTAGACTTGAACTACAACTATTAGTATCTTGTTTCTTGGCTTTAGCAGAGTTTGAACCTTGTGTATGTATTGAATATGTAGACTGTTGTTACTTTAGACGGAATTATTGCCATGCTCATTTATTGCCTCTTTATTTCGTTTCATTTCATTTCATTTATTGCCTCAATCCTCATACATCTAAGGTTTAGACCCCCCCAAATATTGTCACCATTACATCACGTGGTTAAAACCCCTGTATTTCCAAATCCACTGTCACAAGTCACAACTATACTTGTTGCTGCTGTATTTTGCAATTTTTTCTTCATGTAATTACTCTTAAATACCTGCCAGTTTTGCAACGTTTTGTTCATTTATTTACTCTTATTCTTATTTGACAAATATATCCAATTTTGCAGCGTTTTGTTCATGTACTTATTCTTATATAACTTTGTCCGGAATTTTATTAAACACCCAATACAATTTTCATTTCATTTTCTTCTTTAAACTTATTTCATGCTTTAGCCTTCTTCTTCAAGCGAATGTTCAAGTGAACCTTCAGCAAAACTTTTGGTTTGGATAAGTCTTTCCAAGAGAAATACTTTGAAGGAGAAATACTTTGGAGGTAAATATTTCATGACATTCAAGGTTTTTCGGGTTTAATACTAAACATCTCATATTGGGTGATAACCTTTATTTTTTTGACGACAACTGGTTAGAGTTTTGGTTATCCATCTATGTACCGCATAGGTGGCTCTCCCATGTAACAAAAAAAAAAGTTCTTTCATAGGAAATTTTCAAATACTCCCAAATAGCATTCACTATCTTGATTATAATTCTGAACAAATCGGTAACTCGATTTCATGTAACAACGGTCAAATGTTTACGTGGAATCTACGTGGCATCTCATTCAACGACTAAAAGATTAGAACCGTGTCGTATATTCTTAAATTAGCAACATATATTTTCTCTTAAATTGATATTCTGCTTTGTATCGTTTACCCTATTTTTGACCGAAAACGGGTTCCTGAAGTACGCTCTAGATGTGTGGGTTAAAGATTTTTGACCTGGTGCTTGAATACCAAAACTTTCTCCATGATATATGTTCAAAATAAAATTATAAGAAAGTTATTAGTTCACATCAAATCTAGAATCAAAGAACACAAAGAGTTATGTCACAAAATATGTCAATAAATAAATGTCAAAGTGTAAGTACCTATTTTGCATGGTCAATGTTGTTTCAATGCTTTTGCTACCAACAAATAAAGTGTTCTAAATAGACAACTTTGCAAGTATGTAGTTGGCCAGTTAAGTAAATACTATAGACATGAAAAGTTAAAACTTAGAAACTCTTTAAACTTATACAAATACACATGTAGCAAAAAATGTTCATACTAGAATGCTTTACCTACCACCAAGAGATATGCTAGCAATTTGCTAACATATAACAATGATGACAATTAGGAACATAATAACATACACATTTTGTCACATAAAAATAAATTAGAAGGGGCAATAGGCCAACAAGTTGCCTATGCCTCATATTACAAAATATCTTGTGGATTTAATGTTTTTACTTATAAATTATGATTTAGTATTTATTTATTCCAAACATTTCTTTTTACTGGTTAGTTTTTTACCTGTACCTATTTTACGTTTGCAAGTTTAGTTAAAAGTATTTTTTAATATATTTTTATATTTAAATTATTTTGTTATATTGTTTTATTTTGGCATCACGAAACTATCGTGGATGTGGATTAACAACATTTGTCGCGGATGTGAAAGTAAATAGTTCTAATATCTTACGGTCAAGATTTTGTTACAACTTTTATTAATAGATATTAATGTAGTTATGTCATTTTTCAAAAGAATCTAATCCGCTGCCATCCCTAACAATAAGGCGTATGATAAAACACATATATACAAAAGGGCGATTGACATAGTGGGTTTGCAAAACAGATTTAATTGCCAATATGGATGGCGTGACTAATTTCTTCTCCAGATAGCCCACAATCCGATCTTATGGGTGACCAAATACAATATACCCTTAAGTAAAATAAAAACCACATAAAGACAAAAAACACGTGGTAATGACATGAACCACCAACTCAGTGAGACACTGAGCGAGTAACTGAGTATTAATTATGTTCATCTCTGACCGCCGACCACCACCAACAATGCCACCTGGGCCGTACTTAGAGATTCATTGAGTACAAATCTTTGAGTACGGAATCACTGAGTATGAGATTTCTTCGAGTATACTCAGCAAATATCTGAGTATACTCATAAAAAACTCGGAGTATTCTTAGATCGTAAAATCACTGGGTATACTCAAAAATTAAAATTAACACAAAAAAGGAGAGTATTTGCACAAAATTTATTTCTATGATCAATAAAATATTACAACACTTGATATTTTATAAAAAAAATCTTTTTACCTAATAATTATAAAAAAATTGATCTATTACAATTACTAAAATAATTTTAAAAATACAATTATGAAAAAAAACTAATTGCATGGTGCTGACATCACCACCGATGTCAACAATGTTCATCTTCTCCATCCTGATCTGGTTTCGAACCCAAGTTGCAAACTGGATCGAAAAAATTTGAAGCCATGGTTGTTAGATAAGATCTCTAATGGAGTTGTTAAACCACCTTTTTTGTCGAGCATTACACAAAAATCAACTGAAAGCTTTGAATGCATGGTTGTTAGACGAGATCACGAAACACGAACGCACATCTCAAACAATGGTAGACCTTAAAGCACAAAGAGAGAAAACTTCACTATTCACAAAAAAATCTCAAAAACCAAAGCTTCGAACCATGATAACTGCCATGGATAAAAGATGTTCACAAATAGAACTTGAAAAATCTGCCACAGATCTTCACTGTTCAAACACTACTCCACCTTCAATATTCTTCCATGCTAACTGCCTGGTTCGCTGCTCACCATGGTTTGCTGGAATGGTGTTGCTATTGAAGCTTGATATCTCCATAGATGTTGGCTAGATTAAGGAGGGGTGATATACTTAAAGATCAATTGTTATCGTTGTAATGTCCCCATTCTTCCGCCTTAAAGCACCACCACTAAAGGATTTTCAGTGGTGGAGTGTGGGTTGGGCGATAGGTGAGTTTTGAGAGGTTTTTTAGGGTTTGTAGGTGAAAGGTGTGGTTTATATGGGTATATGTAGATATAAATAGGGGGTATTTGGAATAAAAAATATAGGTTTTTAAATTCTTTTATTTAATTTTAATAGTTTAGACTAGTTTCGGGAAAATTTAAATTTATAAGTGTGCTTGGGTTTTGAAGATGGGTTTTTAATACCAGTTAGGGAATAATCTCAATACTAAATGAGTAAAGATGTATATCACCATTTTTTCACTCCTATATCACTTTAGGTGTAGAGGTTTTAAACACCAATGATTTCATTTCTCTCTCCTAATTACTCATTTTCTCTCTTTTTTATTTAGTGACACGAGTAATTTCACATAGAAGGTAATTTAAGGATAAACTGAAAAGAGTGATATATAACATCGTTCATACTAAATTTACATCCCTTTATTTTTTCAATTTAAATATATGTAATTACTAGTCAAATCACGCCATGTCGTGGGTAATGACAGATTTGGGAGTGGGAGATATTGAGTGTTTCACTTCTATTAACCATGGAAGTTAGTGTAATTATATTAAGATTTTTTCAGAAAAATAGATTTTTTTTTTCTAGAAAAATACTTAAGTACATATATATCAACTCCTTTGGATATAAATTATCCTTTACAATATTTTTTTTTTTAAAATAAAGTAATATATTAACCTCCATAGATATAAATTTAGTAATGATAATTCTTTTTTAGCATGGTAAAGTGTCACATATATAGAAATTAACCCTAACTTTTTTTCAAGCCAATACCCTAAACTATACGGATTATTCTAATATTTAATTCCTACATATAAAATAGGGTGATTGCCATATGAGAATTTATGGACTATTGGAAACATATTGCCAGTTTCTTCTTCAAAGAGGCCAAAATAATTACTAAAATACTAAAATACCCAAAAAAACAAAAAATGCATAAAGACAAAACAAGTGGCAAAAAGATGGACCAACGAGTCATTGCGTGTCAAGTCACTAAGTATTGGTATTGTTCATCTCCGGCCACCACCACCCTATCCCCCGACACCACAACCCGAGTACTCAGTGATTCCAACGAGTATAAAAAAAATCACTAAGTATCAAAAAAAATTACCGATAACAAAATAACTCTGAGTATACTCAGCAATGCACAAAAATCACCGAGTATGATACAAAAATCACCGATTATGTATCATAATAACTGCGTAGACTCGATTAATAAAAATTAAACAGAAAAGAAAGTAATAACAAAGAATTTATTATTATAAAAGAAAAAAAATTACAGCACTTAATGAAAAATAAAACAAATCTCTTTTGCTAAAAATAATTTTAAAAATCCTATTACAATAATTAACAAAAAAAGAAAATTACATAAAAAACATAATAACATAAAAACATAAAGACATAAAGACTTAAAAACATAAAAAAAATTGCATGTTGTTGATGTCAACATGATGTCAGCCTTGTTCATTGAGTATCATCACATACGAAGCAGCTGCATTATTTCTTCGTCTTCACGCAAACAAGGCATAAACCAAACATATTATTCACTGAGTGTTCACGAGATCCAAGTAGAACAACGAAGCTACAAACCCGAACTCCATGACTTCACGAACAATAGAGCTAAGAACGTAGCTTCACTACCATGAACGAGCTTACTCCATTCTTACTCCCAAAAAGTTCCAAATAGAGCGGCTTCACTGCCATGAACAAGCTTTCTCCTACAACTAGATATTATGAACAAGAAGAGCTCCATGAACGAGATTTCTTCATTGCAGCTAGATCTTGAGAACAAGAAGAGTTTCATGAACGAGTTTCACTGCCAGCTTAAGAACGGGAAGAGCTGTTGAACGAATTATTCGAAGCTCGTTGACCATTTCAGCTTTCGAAGATATGGATGAGATTCGAAACTCATAGAATCAAGGCATGGACGAACGGAGCTACAAATTGCTTCACTACCATTTCCGGTGGCCATTAATGATTAATCTCACCTACGGAAAAAGCTATAAGTAGTGAACTTGAAGACAAAACCGGACTGTATGATTTTGGGTGGGGTGGAGATAGATGAGAGATTTAATGTTTGTAGGTGGATTTATGATTTAGGTGTATTTATTTTGTATATGTACTGGGTAGGATTTATTTAATAAAAAAAAGTAATTTTGGGGAGTTATTTGGATTTTGAGGAGGAATTTTTTAAAGTTGTATAAAAATTTCAATAAAAAATCTTATATTCACTCTTGATTACATATGAGATAAAAAAAAGGTATATATGGTTATATTAAATGAAAAAGTAATGATAAACATTACTTTATGTTACCATTTTATTGTATATTCAAATGAATTAATGAAAAAAAGAGAAAACAATTGATTATTTAATTTGAAAATCAAAAGAATATGTGAGTATCTTTGAGTTGGACATAATTTCTGTTTTAATCTAGTAATAAAATACTTTTATAACAACCTTTACCCATTCTAAAAGAAAAGTTCCAACATTATTATATATCGTCCTAATTTCGGTTTGTTATAAGCTCCATTGCCTAAATTAATAAAGCTCCAAGTGGCACAGCATAAGAACTGATCATCAATTCAAAACATATAGTTATTTTTTCAAATGCGGTCATTTTCCTTGTCTCGTACTTTAAAGAAAAAACAAATTAAAATGGCACCGTCAATGATGACGGCGACGCAGAGGTATGCGACGGGAGCTTTATTTGCGTTTGCGTTAAACCAGGCCCAGATCCACCAGACTCGCCCATTGGGCCATACCTCCGATGAATCTTCAACCAAGGACCGCGTCAGCAATTCCAGCAGCAGTTCTAACGATTCCGTCTCCGATGATCCTCAGCTTTGGATTCATGAGTCATCTATGCTCCTCCGCCCTATCTTCAAGTAATCTTATATATATATATATATATATACCGAATTTGTATGTTCAACACATATTTGTAAACATAATGAATAATTGAGGTTGAGGTCAGGTGCAATTTTATACAAAAAATTATTAGATTAAAGCTTGTGATTTAAATTAATATATAAGTTAATTTTTAGATATAAGTAGGGTAGCAATAAATTTTAGGCATATTTTACACATGCATTAAAAAGATTTTCCAGCTCCACAGTTGATCAGCACCTGTATGTGTGAGGCGGATTCCAAAGTTGCAGCTTCTAATTTCCATTTGATAAGTTGAATTTTGGTCAATAATGCTAGTTTTAGGGTGCTTAATGAACATATTCATTATTAACTATGTCTTGTATTCGTTGTAAGCTGAGGAAAGCTTATCTTAATTACCTATTTACTTATTCTAGGGGTAAATTGCATTGTTGATCCCTGTGATATGCGAAAAAACCAAATATACCCGTGTTCCTGAGAAGTAGTTAATATACATGTGTTGTACACTAACTTGCAAATCCACTCTAAGTCCTCAAGGGCATACTTGCTATTTTTTTGAAACACGTTATATTTGGCTATTTCACATGACACCTGCGCGATTTACCCTTAATCTTAATATGTTGATGAAACTTGCTATTATTTAGTGGTCTTAATTTTACGTTTCAAAGGCCGGTTTTTGAATTTATTTTATTTGTTAATAGATTTCTCGAGATTGATGAGACAGCATGGACTGGATTAGAGGAAACTGCTAATGCTACACCAGCAAAACATCATATTGGAGCAGTGAGTTTTCTTTCCTTTTCAATATCACACTTTTGTTATATACCCGTTTTAAATAATACGAAGTATTAATTAGATCACTACTTTCTAAACCACGGATTTTCAACTATTCTCAGTTTCTGAGATTGCTTGCTGAGGAAAATGGTGAAACTTCATCAGAAGCAGCAGATTTAGAACTTGCTTTATCAAAAGGTGTAGATGCTATGGCATCAAGTATACAAACATCTTCTGAAGCTCACGAATCTAACAAAGAAAAACAACGCGAGTACGCTAAAGAATACAGAGAAAAATATTTAAAACCCGAAACAGAATCAAAGTCCGAAGAAGATCCCTTAATTATACAAAACAAACAAACAATAAATCAGAATCAACCCACCACTCAAGTAGAACAAAAAACAACCCATAGTGGAGTTAACGAGGAGCCATTAGAAGAAGTAGCAATGCTATCATACCCAAGAAAAGTCAAGATTCTATACGAGCTAATTTCCGCTTGTTTATCCGATACACATGAAGATAATAAAAAGAAATTAACTCGAAAAAGACAGGGTTATGATGCTCGTCATAGAGTCGCTCTTCGATTACTAGTCACTTGGTTTGACGTAAAATGGATAAAAATGGAAGCTATTGAAATGATGGTTTCAAGTTCTGCAATGGCTGTAAAGAAAGAAGAAGAATCAAACGAAGAAACCGTGTCTCCGAAAAGTCAATGGGAAAAATGGAAACGTGGTGGTATAATTGGTGCTGCTGCTTTAACTGGAGGGACCTTAATGGCAATTACTGGAGGTAGGTATATGTTACATACACTTAGTTAAAAAAACATAGAGTAATATCTAATTATTTTTTTAATATTTAAAATAGGTTTAGCAGCTCCAGCTATAGCTGCTGGATTTGGTGCATTAGCACCAACTTTAGGGACTATAATCCCTGTAATTGGAGCTGGTGGATTTGCTGCTGTAGCTAGTGCTGCTGGTTCTGTTGCAGGTTCTGTAGCTGTTGCTGCTTCTTTTGGTGGTATGTATAAAATTATTTATCTACTTTTTAATTTTATTTTTATTTTTAATAGTAAAAAATAGATGATATTAAGATTACTTATTATAATATAGCTGCTGGAGCTGGACTTACGGGGACTAAAATGGCGAGAAGAATGGGTGATGTTGAGGAGTTTGAGTTTAAATCTTTAGGGGAAAATCATAACCAAGGGGTGAGTCGTGACTCGTGAGTGAGACTTGTCTATTTTTTTTTTTTTTTTTTTCATTTTTTTAATGAGACTCTGTTTGTATTCAGAGGTTAGCTGTTGAGATTTTGGTCTCTGGATTTGTTTTTGAGAAGGAGGATTTTATAAGGCCTTGGGAAGGACACAATAATAACATGGAAAGGTAAGTTAGTTTTTTATTAACACAACTTAGAATTATTTGACATTTATTTTTATTTAGGTATGCATTACAATGGGAGTCTGAGAATTTAATTGCTGTAAGCACAGCTATTCAGGATTGGCTTACTTCAAGTAAATATACTTTTAATACACTTTGCACATGTGGCATATATAGTGGCAACAAATAATCAATTGAGACTTATTACAGGACTTGCTATGCATTTAATGGGTCAAGGAGCGATGATGACTGTTTTAGCCTCGCTTGTAACAGCATTAGCATGGCCTGCAACTTTACTCGCTCTTACTGATTTTATTGACAGTAAATGGACAATAGCTGTGGATAGGTAACTAATAGTTTCTTCCTCGTACTTCACTATTTTTACTAAATATTTAAGAAATTCTTCATTTGTAGATCTGATAAAGCTGGAATATTACTAGCGGAAGTATTACTAAAGGGATCACATGGACATAGGTGATATGAATTTATATTCATTTATTCCTATGTAGTTGCATTTATACTCATTCACTTGTTTTTCCAGGCCTGTCACTCTTGTAGGATTTTCACTTGGTGCGAGAGTTGTTTTTAAGTGTCTTCAGATATTGGCTAATAGTGAAAATGGTGGTTAGTATCGTTATTTTATTAAGTTTATTATGTGTTTGCATGATTTTAATGTTTTATCATTTTTAAAAATGTTAGGAGCGGGAATAGTAGAAAATGTTGTCCTTCTTGGTTCACCCATTTCAATTAAAGATATGAATTGGGAAGATGCCCGAAAGGTAACTAGTAATTTTTTTTTTCTTTCCCTTTTTGATATTTGTAAATAAAGTTAATCGCTCTAATATTTTATTATACAGGTTGTGTCAGGAAGGTTTATCAATGCTTATTCTACAAATGATTGGATGTTAGGAATTGCATTTCGTGCTAGGTATGGATCTGTTTGGCCCGTCAATTTTGAGAATCTTTCACTAGGCTCCCCATCTTTTTGAAAATTAAATTTTAATAACTTAATTATTTGAACAGTCTCCTTACCCAAGGATTGGCTGGAATTCAACCTGTAACTGATCCGGGAATCCAGAATGTAAGTGTTTTAACTTTCAAGTCTAATTAAAGTTAATTTGATTAAACTATGAATGCAAATTACAGGTTGATGTAACGGAATTGATTGAAGGACATTCTTCTTATCTATGGACTACACAGCAAATACTTGAACAACTTGAATTGGATACTTATTATCCTGTTTATAACCAGTCTGTAGTTAAGTCGTATGATGAGTCTTAGGCTGATACTCTTTTCTCCTTTGCCCGTGGTGAATATTGATCAGCATCTCATTGGTCAGTAAATTATTGGTGTAAATATTGAAGGAAAGAGTGGAATTAGACAGGTTGAAATTATGAAATTATGTAGTTAAAAAGTGATGTCATTTGTAAACAAAATTTGGTTATTTATAATAAAAATTATATCATTTGTTTGTAAAAAGCGTTATTCATAAAAGATGGGCCTGTAAAGTTGTATTATTTTATTTATTTTATTTACTATAAATTTGGATTGGTTGTGATAAGAAATTTGATCACCAACTTGTACAAGAGTCCAGAAAATTTTGTAATTTTTTCAAAAGTGTCAAAATAGGTTACCGATTTTTTTTTTTTGACGTTAAAACATAATTTAAATTAATTTAAAACGTTTACAAATACAATAAGATAGGAGGTTTGTTCTTAGCCTATTCCTTCTATTACAAAATCCATTTCAAGAAATTTAAGAAAATGAGGAGTTGGATTAAAAACCCAATATGTTTGGATAGAGGGATTGGGAGGGATGAGATTGTATTAAAGGATAATGACAATCCCATCCCTTGTTTGTTTTGGAAATAAGTAGAGGGGATAGTTTATTAAAGGATACTTGCAATCCCTTACGAACCCATATATTCAATCCTTCCAATTCGGTGGGATTAGGAAGGAAGGATTCTTTTATTACGTTGTAATGTCTAAGTTACCTTTATTCTTTCTTTATAAAATATTTTAATAGGGGTATATGAGTCATTTAGTTATAAAAAGAATCCCTTCCTCCCATTATTCTTTCAATCCAAACACCGGATACATGTTATCCTTTAATAAAATCCCTCCTTCTCTTTTTATTCAATCCAAACAAGATTAAATACTCTCCTTATAAGGGATGCTAGTCTTCCCTCTTTAGCAATGTGGTCCACTGCCTTGTTGAATTTCCTTGATATGAATTGGAAATTTATATCCATGACGAGAGACAATCTTTGAATATTTTCAAAAATATGTAATAGATGACGATTTTCAAACTTTGTATCCTTCATGAGAGGTTTCATAATGCTAAGACAGTCATTTCGCAAAATATAGCTTCTAGTGGGAAATTTTGAAGTCTCAACAAACGCATTCCTAATTCCATCAGCTTCTGCTTCCTCTGGAGAATATGCCATATAATTCCATGTCTTTGCTCCCAAAAAGTGGCCCTTTTTTTCACTAAACACACAAGCAGAAGATGCATTGTTAGTTTCAGATAAGTATGAAGCATCAACATTAAGATAAGTAATTGAATTAGTGTTAACTTTCCTGTAAAAGTTTTGTTGTTGTTCCTCAGTGTTTTGAGTTTTGGTAGTATTAGCCTCGGATGTTATATGGGAATAATTTATAAACTCGTCATAGGCTTTTATGAGCATTTTTTGCATTTATAATGGGACAAATAGGTTGATTTTCAAATATATATTTGTTCCTTGCTTTCCAAATATACCACATAAGCCAGATTGCCATCTCAACCTTTGATCTATCTCTTTCATCATTAGGAAGTTTTAGTTCAATAAGATTTTGTAGCCAGTGTTGTAAATTACTTGTGTAATCATGTGAAGAGATATTACCAAAAGGAGTTGCAAACCACACAGCTCTTGAACTTGGGCAAAAGAAAATAAGATGTTCAATATTTTCAGGTTCATTCCCACAAACTTTACAAATATTGTTTAAAGCGCATTTCCTATTAAATTTATTTTGTTCACTAGGTATTGCATCAAATAGAACTCGCCAAATGAAAATTTTCAGTTTTGGTGGAACATTTAAGTTCCAGATTGTATCCCAAAAATTTGGGCAGAGTTTAAAAGAAGTTTCTTATTATATGCAAGTTTCTTAAGCTTCCATTAAAAGGTATGTAGGGATATAAATAAAGCGGCATTAAAAGGTAACGAGTTTCCAAGTGGTGTTGTGCTTATCATAAAGGCAAAATACCATACGATAGAAATCCTACGGGCGTGAGAAAATTCTCTAGGTATAGTGTCATGTCGTATCGAATATGGATGTGAGATGCAACACCTAGCGTCGCTTAGAAAGGCCCGTGGGCTTCATTAGAGATACAAAAGTGAATTGGGATTGTGTATTTTCTATGAGAATTTGTGTATTTTATATGAGAATCAATTGCTTCTCACCGGTTATTGCGGAGTTGGTAGTGTTATATGAGGGCTTGAAAATAGTTGAGGAGATTAGAATTATGGATCTTTATGTGGAGGTGGACTTGCGCGAAACTCCATGGGTGGTGACACATGCGGAAAATGGGAAAAGTTTAGGTGCGCCACCCATTAAACGTATTCGGATTATGGCTTCTCGTACGGTGAATCGTGTCTCGTCGAAATGCGAGTCTAGCTTGATGGATTTCACGACAAGTGGTTATTTTAGCAAGTCACGTGTTATCGTGGACTTCCCTGTCGAGTACTCGTGAATGATAATAAATATATTCCTATAGTTTAGTATTTGTTGTATTTTGATTGTTCATATTATTGGGTCTATAGGAATATTTGAGTCATTCCCATGAATTTAAAGATTTGGAGTACTATGACAAAATAAAAAAATAGCCATATCTAATCTCGGGAGAAGGCGTGCATTATGACCATGATCCCAGGTTCAGGCGGGATCACTCGCTGAGTTTAAGCATATCAATAAGCGTGGGAAAAGAAGTTTACTGAGATTCCCCTAGTAACGATGAGCGAATCGGGAATAATTCAACTTAAGAATGATCTGTTACGCTGTCCAAATTAGAGTTTGGAGAAACGTTGTCAGCGGTGGTCGGACGCAAGTCCCCTGGAAAGAGACGCAAATGGGAAGGGTCCAGGTGCTCGATTGAAGGTATTTAGATTATTTTGGCAAAGAGCAAGTAACATGTGCTAAAAATATATTATAGGGAATCGAATGACTAGCGGACCTGACCCGTACATGATCATCTCAAGTACAGTTCAGGCGGGATCACCCGCTGAGTTTAAGCATATCAATAAGTAGGGGAAAAGAAACTTACGGAGATTCCCCTAGTAACGACGAGCGAATCAGAACAATTCAACTAAGAATGATCGGTTACGCTGTCCAAATTATAGTTTGGAGAACCGTCTTCAGTGACGGTCGGACGCAAGTCCCCTGGAAAAGAACACAAATGGGAGGGGTCCAGGTGCTCAATTGAAGGTATTTAGATTATTTTGGCAAAGAACAAGTAATATGTGCTCAAAAATATATCTAGGGAATCGAATGTCTGGCGGACCCGACCCGTACATAATCATCTCAAGTAATGTATATTCTACCTATAAATAGATTAACAATTGGTTGACCAAAAAAAAAGAGTAATGATATATGTCACCCTTTTTCATGTCACCCTTTTATCACCCTTCTATATATATGTATTGATTTCCTTGAATAGAAGATAGAGAAAAACTAAATAGGATAGAGAAATCAATTCATTGGTCCATGTAGGCATACACGTAGGAGGTGATAAAAGGGTGATACAAAAAGGGTGACAAATATCATTACTAAAAAAAAAAAAAATTAACAATTTATAACCAATTAATTCACGCAACGTCATGGTGGTACGATTTGGGTGGTATATATCATTACTAGCATATTTATTATCCATAATTGGATGTAAATGTCTTATATCAATAGTTTCATTTTTTTAGTACATATGAAAGCCACTTTGGATTCAAAATCATTTTGACTCCAATAAAATTGAATCCTAAGACCTTTTGATTTCTGCGGAGTAGTCTAACCACTAGACCAACTATCAATCTTAATAGTTTTATTTCTCGGTCTTATTGTTATCGTGTCCTTTTTATGTTTCCTTTTTTTATTGTTTCAAATGTTTATTTATGTTAGGCTGGTAAATATTTATGTTTTAACTAAAAAAATTCCAAAAAAGACTTACAAAAAAATTTGACCGATTTGGGATTAATTATTCTTTATCAATTACTCCCCTATAAATAGGTTGCGAAATTCGAAACATAATATTTAGTAATTACAAAGCCGACCAAAAGGGTAGGACAGTGACGTAACAAGACGATGGCGGAGGAGAGAGTGGCGCGTGATGAGAAGACCATTTTAAATCCAGTTAAAAACGGTGGCAACGGAATTCCACCTTCATCACCATCATCATCAAGTAATCCAACAATGAATAAGGGAAAATCATGTAAAGGTTGTTTGTATTACTCAACGACCCTCAAATCCAATGCCCGTAACCCTCTATGTATTGGCATCACTCGTTCGCTTCCCCAAGGTACCCTAATATTATTAATTTTTTTTTTCACACTAATTAGATTGTGTTTTAATTTTAGTTTTGTTATCTGGGTATAAGATTATTTCATCAAATTACTTTTAATTTTTGTTATCGGGGTGAAGATCATTTCATCAAATTTGATTTGAGTTGTTTAATTTTTATCCTTGTTATCGCGGTGAAGATTATTTTAACAAATTTAATGATTTTACTTCTTTGCTTAATAAAGATTGGAACTTTTATGAAGGAAATTGGGTAATCTTCAATTTATATACATAACGAAGTTCCTGATCTCTAGGATGCTCTGGCATTGGTTGATTTTGTTCACTTATCTTTTGATTTTGTGATTTTGTGACAGTGTTAGTCATTCTTCTTTATTTTTATCGTGTTTAATCTTTTGGCATAATACGTGTCACTAGCGAAATGACACTTTCAAAAGCATTTTAGTCTTTTATCAGATGAATGAATAATACTGACGTTGTCACAAAATCAAAAGATGGGACTAAAATGTTACATTTACAAATATAAAGGACTAAGTTGTCCAAGAGATCAAAGATAAATGAAAGATTGAATTTTTTTTTTTATAATAGAAAGGGAATCTTTTTTAGTTTGTTCAAATTTGGTTTGTGATTAGTTCCTCGATACATTGTTGGAGAATCAGAAGCGGAAGCTTCTAAAGAGGGTAGAAGCTTGTCAGAATTCAAATACGGTTGTGTTGGTTATTCTGTTTACACTGATAGTAAGAACAGTTCAGGTGAAGCACAAGTTGTATCACAAACAGAACTTCCCGTTTGTCTTGGTATTGAGGTTTGAACAACAACTCCTTCTTTGTTATAATTAAGGTTGTTTTTTATTTCATTATCTTGAACTCTCTCTTCTTCTGCTACAGGTTTTAGTTGATAGAAAAGCCACTAATGCTGCATCAGCTCCTGCTCATATTCATAATAAACAAGGTATACTGTTCTTAATAAGGCTATATTTGTCTTTTGTGACTAATGTGTGTTATTATTTCTTGAAGATAATAATGGAATTCCACAGAGTCGTTCACCTAAACCAGCTCATCCAACAGGGGATGAATTTCTTAGCAGGTAATAACTATTGTATTACGTTGAATATATTAAATAATTTTCCAATTTTTTGTGAGATACATACATATTGGAATCTTGTACAGGTTCAATAGAAACGCAAACTTGGTGGCAAAGGGGGTAGTGAAAAATGCACGTAGAATAAGTAATAATATAAAAGAAAGTATTGTGGACATTGTCTCACCTTATCGAGGAAGACCTAAGTAAGATGCATAATTCAGGGAATCAAGGGATTGCTCTACATTATTCTCGCGCTACAAACTTTGTTATAAATTGCATGTGATTGTAAAATACTTTTTGGAATTTTTAGAATGTTACTTCAATTACAATTGTATGATGGTCTTGTTATTTATTCATAAAAAGCTGCAGTATGTTGAGTCTGCAACTTTCAACCTTTTTTTCTGCGATGATGAGAATTTTGTTGTCTAATTTGATCTAGAAAAAGCTCCTATTTGGTGCTTTTTTCGGAAATAAGCGTCATCTTATTATTTGGAGTCTCAAGTTTTTCTTCTCTATTCTTCCACATTTTATGCGAATTAAGATAACAAACAACAGAGTTGTATAAAGTTATTTCTCGTTCCAAATTTTGATTAGACTAAAAAAATTGAACTCAACTTTGACTTAGGAAAACCACATTTGATTAAATTAAACAATTCAAACTTGAACATTTTCAAATCTCTAATCTATCAAATTTCATGTTAGTTTGAACATTGAGTTGAAAACTCAAATCATTTAAATTTCATGTTAAACAAATAAGTCTCAACTTGCATTTTGCTTGTATTAATTTGTTTATATGATAAAGATTAAACATACATAGTTATTTACATGGAGAAGTGAAGTATAACAACAAGCCCGTCTAGCTCAGTTGGTAGAGCGCAAGGCTCTTAACCTTGTGGTCGAGGGTTCGAGCCCCTCGGTGGGCGATTTATGTTTTTGCAGCTTCACACCCTTACGTTTTTTTTTAATCGCAATTCACCCTTTTGCCACTTTCGAATTCAACGAATCTAACTGTAAACAATCATCCATTCTTCACTTTCCCTTCCATAACAAATTAAAATAATATTCCTGACATAATAAAGAAAACATCTCAGTTTTAATTTTTAAGAATTTCTTCAACGGTAACGGAAAAGCTGTTTAGTTTCCGTTTCCTGAACAGTTTCGATACTCTGGAATGGCCGCTCCGATATGTAAGCGTGTGTACATCGCCCCGACCCGATCCGGATATTGCAGAGGTCTATCTCACATTTTGAAATCCAACAGAAAACACTTGTTCCTCGTCGACACATTAGCTCGTGTACGCATTTTTTGTATTATTTATTTATTTTGTATTTTATAAAATAATTTGTGCTTATTATCAGAGGAAATCGATGTTAATATTTCTTTTGGTTTTGTTTTGTAAGGTTAGGAGATTAGAAGCGCAAGGGGTTCCATCAAAGCAAGCGGAAGCTATAACAGGTTCAATAACATCGGTTTTAGATGTTAGTTTGGAAAATGTCGTTCAATCTTTTGTATCCAAAGTGGAAATGCAGAAGGTAACAGTATAAAATCTTTTATTCATTACTTTAACTCAGTATTGAATCATATCTATCTACTCTATTATTGTTTTATAAGGTTGCTATAATGTATTTTTGGTTGTCATATATAGATTGATATAATTCAAGGATCGAATTTGTCAAAATTCAAATCAGGAATTCAAAGCTCTCAGGTAATATTTTCAAAAGCATTTTATTCCTAGACTTTATCGTCAGTTTAATTAAATAATTATGTATGATTCGTTATTCGTAGTTATTGAACGAGTGTTTATAATTTATAAATTCTTGTATATTCCATAAATTGTTTTGATTCTTTATAGACTTTGACAAATAATTTTTAATACTCGC
This sequence comes from Nemophila menziesii, assembly GCA_029959085.1. Classification (NCBI taxonomy): domain Eukaryota; kingdom Viridiplantae; phylum Streptophyta; class Magnoliopsida; order Boraginales; family Hydrophyllaceae; genus Nemophila; species Nemophila menziesii. Next base: position 13,838,624 of record JARWIR010000001.1, on the reverse strand, counting down.
ATTGAATGAAATAGTTATTGATTTAAAGTAATTCCAACTAATAATTGCGTAATTAAATGATCCATGTTAAGTCATTTATCACATATCAGTGGATTTCCTAAACAGGGAAACCATTTCTCTTTGCTACAACATGAGACTGAGAAGCTCAAGAGTGATATAGAGAATATGCGCAACGAATTAAGGTCTTGAGTAGCTTACATTTCACTCATTACATCTTAAAATCACTTTTTGTACGATTTAAACTCGAAAAATATCGATTTTTATTGCAGGTATGAAATTGATAAAGTCACAGCTGGGCAACGCTTGGATCTGAATCTTGAAAAAGGGTAAATTAATACATGGGCTTTTATTGCATTCTTTATGGACTTATAGTGAGATTCCTGTGTATGCGCTCCTTCATGTGTGTATATCAAGTCTCATCACTCTGGTTTTGTAGGAGGATCCGAGATGAGTTAAACAGTCAGAGACAAGAAATTAGTTACCTAACTAACAAACTCGATAGAGTGAGTATTTTTTTTTTGTTCAAAGGATAGAGTGAGTATAAAACAAAGCTCAGAACTAGTTTTGATCTTTTACTATTTTCTACAATGGTATTAATGATTATTAAGCTACGATAAATTAGGAATTTCATTCATTGAGGGCTGAAATGGAAGCAGCAAAATACGATGTTGTGAAGTACTGTGTAGGTACCATTGCATCATTATCTGCTATAGGGCTGGCCGTGATTCGTATTCTACGTTAGTCCTGACTTTTCGGAGAGTAGAACTGTGCTGTGCAGAATACTAAGTGTACATATTTGTTCTTAGTCTTGTTTCACTTATCATTTTTTATAAGAACTACGAATAATTATTCTTTCTAGCAATTGATATTACAGATAATTGAACTACGCCATTGAATTTCTGTTAGAAATTTCGCAAAATAAAATATTACTCTGTTGAATTTATATCTGTAAAAAACCAGATGTAAGTTAGTGTATATGGCCTTTTTAGGTATTATACTATAATTAAAGGTGTTCTAAATGCTAGTTGGTAGTCCGTTGATTGAGCATCTTTGAAAAATTAATTGGATAAATAGTTGTTTTAAATTTATCTTATTTAAAATATTGGGGCAATGCCCAATTAATTACCGAGTGTAAAAATTCTTTATTAATTACAACTTTAACTTAATTTCTACTTAAGCAAAAAAAAATGAAAGATTACAAAAATACCCATAGACAATTAATTAATTACTTAATTTATAATATTATTTATTTATATATATTCTTTTTTATTTTTTTTTCGGATTTTTTTGAAACTTTTTTTCATTTTTTATAATTTTTTCGGAATTTTTTCGGAATTTTTTTTTCGAAGTTTTTTTTTCCAAAATTTATTTTTCGGAATATTTTTTTTCCCAGATTTTTTTTTTTGGAATTTTTTTTCCCCGGAATTTTTTTATTCTGATATTTGTCTGTTGCAGGAACACAATAAATTGGAACAGTCAAGATCAAGTTTTTTGTATTCAAAAAATACATAAATTTGAGTTTTACAAATCTCAAATTTGTGTGTTGCAATAATACACAATTTTGCGATTTGTGTATTTAGGAATACACAAAATTGGAACAAACAAAATCAAGTTTTGTGAATTTGATTTATATGTGTTCCATCAATACACAAATCAAAGACTTGTGTGTTCCAGGAACGCACAAATCAGAGACTTGTATGTTCTAAGAACGCACAAATCAGAGACTTGTGTGTTACAGGAACGCACAAATTAGAGACTTGTGTGTTCAAGGCACAAAGCAGAGACTTGTGTGGTCCAGACACAAATCAGATACTTGTGTGTTTCAAGGAAGCAAAAATCTGAGACTTGTGTGTTCCAGGAACACACAAATCTGAGAAATGTGTGTTTCAAGAATACACAGAATTGGAACAAACAAAATCAAATTTTATAGTAATACGTAAATTCAATTTTTATGTGTTCTATGAATACACAAAATTCAGATTTGTGTGTTCCATGAATACACAAATCTTATATTTGTGCATTCTAAGAATACACAATTCTGAAATTTGTGTGTTCCAGGAATACACAAAATTGGAATAACACAAAACCCTAAAACATAAGCACAAAAATAACAAAAAAGAGTTAAGACAAAAATATAATATATCAAGATAGTTAAAGGCGAATAAAAATAAGGTACATGCGATTAATTAATATAAAAAAAACAATATTGTTAACGAAGAGAATCATTTCAATCGATTTTATGACTTTGTGTGTTGCAGCAACACATAACCTGAAATTTCGATTTTTTTTTAAGAAAAAAATCCGGGAAAAAATTTCTAAAAAGAAAATTTTAAATTTTTTTTTATAAAAAAAAACTAAAAATAATTTTCGGAAAAAAAATTTCCGAAAATTTTTTTTAAAAAAAATCCTGAGATAAAAAAAAAAAAAAAATTTCCGAAAAAGAAATTAAATGAAAAATTCCGAAAAAAAATTTAAAAAATTTTTTTTGAAAAAAAAAGTTTCTGAAAAAAAAAATTTAAAAAATTTCTTTTTTTTTTTAATAAAAATTTCGAAAAAAAAATCTGAAAATAAATATTTAAAAATAAATATTAAATAATAAAATAAAAAACAATAAAAATAATAAATAATCACATAATGGTGACATTGGAAGGTAAATATGACAATGTGTTTAATTGAGAATTAAGTTGAAAATTTGTGAGTAAGTATGAAGTAATTTTCTCCTTCCTTTTTTTTTAAGAATGAGAAGTGAGGAAGTGTAATTAATTGGGAATTATCTCTAAAATATATGTAGAAATTTTTATTTTAATTTGATTATTTAATAAGAATATAAATATTAATATTGTATTTGATAAGGAAATATATGAGAAATATATTAGAACTAAATATCAAAATATAATCATATTATTTACTTTTATAAATTGATAAAAGAGAATAACACCAATAAATTACCTAAGTACACTTAAATTATCATTAATTAATCTAATTTAATCAAACACTAACATAATTTTCAAAGACCATATTAATCCTAGATATTAAATCTAAATCTTCCTTCACACATTATTCACAGAAGCAGTGCCGGCCCTTGGGTAAGGCCACCAAGACGGCCGCTTTAGACTCTTTTTTTATTATAGAAAAGGGCCCCAATTTAATTGAAATAATTTTTTTTATAGTTACAAAAAGCCCAAAAAATTAATATTGCTTTAGGTAACTAAGTATATTTTGGTTTACTGGGCCGACCCTGCACAAAAGGTTTTTGTTTACATCTTAATCTGGTTTATTAAGATACTATGACTTATAATATTTCTTAACAACACGACCAATATCAAAATTTGAAGAATTTTTCTTTAAGCCCTTGGTATTTTCGCTCTTTGGAACCGGTGCACTACTTATAGCATTAGAGCTAAATCCAACATATAGCATTAGAGGTAAATCCAACAGTATTTGAATCAATATTACTTTATACGGAGGCAATTTTTTTGTTTACATCTAACTTCAATCTCACAACCGCTGCACTGATTGTGAAGTGATAGAAAAACCTTTAACTTTTAGACTTTTGTATAGTAATTTCGATTGTTGTAATATTATTAAATTGATATATGATACTGTGGAATTGTGTAATCCACTTTTTTTCTTTGTTAGTCGCAAAGATAATAGAGTAGCTGACTGGGTCGTCAAACACAAGCTTGTTGCCATGTTGTTTGGTGACTGGAGGGTTTTTTCCTATCTGCCTAGATCAAAACGCTTGTGGTGTTGAGTGATTTTTTGTATTTTAATATAACTAAATATTTGACAGAGAAAAGATAAGCCTGTTAGTACAGACGCTCTAATTTTCATGCATTTCAAAGATAAGGGCTAACATTTTCCTTTGTAATTAAAGACGTTCATATGAATAGGTGAATAGCATCTCAAAATTAAGTTGATTAATAGACTGTTTAAATTAATTGGTGGGCGGGAAGGTGGTTCTTCTCCTAACAGGGCCTTTAAGTTATTTTTATACTATTTTATCCCTGGATCACCATGAATGTACTTTAATTACTGACTAAATAAAGATAACATTCTTTATTCATACACCTTAACCTACGTAAATTTTTTATTACTCTCTCAGGTAATAACCATTTGGTTCCATAAATTATGTGCTTTACCATAATTTGTGCATTCAAACCCGTAAATAAATCGCTACAAAATAGGAAAATATTTTGTAGGCGGCAAAAAAAAAGAAGTAATAATTATGGGTTACTAATGAGAAATAATTGGGTTGTGTGTATGTATTAATGGGTTGTCATTGAAAATGATTAAGTTATGTGCAAGTTTCGGTAAGTTGTCAGTGAAAATTGACTGGGTTATGTATGATGTTGGCCATTAAAAAACGAGTAAATTCACCTTAGGATCTTGAACACCCCCCCCCTCTTCAAGATGGGGATCCGGCCTAGAGTCTCTTCTTACTAAAGACCTCAGGAAGTTTTTAACACATGAAGCCCAAAACCCCTATTACCTTACTACCCTTTTAGAAATATATATATACTAATTTAGAAACCCACCAATTATAATTTTCAGATTAATATTCTCTCACCTCCCCTCCTCCCATATCTCTCTCTCCTCCCCCATATCCCAAACCGCCACCACCACCACCATAACACAACCACCGCCACCAACCACCACCAGCATGAGAACAACCACCACCACTACCATCTCCCTCCTCCCCTATCTCTCTCTCCTCCCCCCAGCTCCCAAACCGCCTCGCGTGAAGCAGCCATGGAAAACTCCGTTTCGCGAGCTCGTGACCACCGGAGTTGCTGGAGACTGGTTCGTGACCACCGGAGCTGCTGGAGAAGTCTGGTTCCTTCGAAGCACTCCTCCTTCGGCGCCGATTTGAAGAGACCAAGAAGTTATGGGATCCAATCTTATTGGAGTCAAAATAATTCCAAATAAAAAATGACTCTCATATGTATTAAATTTTTTTTTTGCAACCTTCACATTTTCCAGAGTATTGCTTGAAGTATCCCTGATTTAGTGCCCGTTTGGAAGTGCTTTTTGGAGAAGCACTTAAAAGTGCTTTTACCATTTTAAAAGTTTTTTTTACTTTGAAAAGCACTTTTATGAGAAGCACTAAATAGGTGCTTCTTAAAAAAAACACTTAAAATAATTTTGGATTTCAAAATTATTTTTAATAATTTTTTAAAATTTTGAATTTTATTTTAAAAGTGTTTTTTTACTCTAAAATAAGCACTTCCAAACGGGCTCTTAGTAAGAGTGTCTTTTACAATTATTTTTTTCCATCAAAAAGAAGACTCCATCAATCGGGAAGATGAAAACTAAAACTAATATTTTTATAAGAGATTCTACCAAATATTAGTGATCAGTCGATATCTCGAATTAATATTAGAGTAATGCTGGATATCACCCCAAATTGCATCGCCTTAATATCGCCTCCTAGGTGGATTTTAAATGGACCAATCAGGTGATTTCTCTTTCCTGATTTATCATTTTCTCTTTCTTTTATGATTGGTCCACATAAGAGGCGATATATAGGCGATGCAATTTGGGGTGATATCCAGCATTACTCAAGAGTTAATTGGTTGCGTGTGTATACTATCTTCACATAGATACAAACAAACAAAAAACTCTTAACATATGTTTTTGGTTTTATGTTATATAATTTGGGTAAATTTTTATACTTTTTATGTCAGGATAAGATTGTTTTAAGATTTGAAAAAAAAAAAAAAAGATTGTTTTAAGATTATTCAAAAACATTTGTATCCACATAGAATTAGGTAGAATATTCAAGCAATACTATGGAAAATGTGAAGGGTGCAAATTGTCATCCTTCAACCTGATTGGTTCATTTAAAATCCACCTAAGAAGCGATATTAAGGCGATGTGATATCCAGCATTACTCTTAACTCTTTTAACAATCCAATAAATTAGCTGTCCAACAAAAAGAAAAAAACAATCCAGTAAATCTTAATATATTGATACTAACATTTCAGTATAACTGTATAAGAATGTTAAAGTAACTTTCGTTACCTACAATCTTCATTTGCAGTCAATTAATATATGATAAATAAAATTACAACTTCTCCATATTATTAATTATTAAAGACGACCATGCACCCACCACTACCATATTGACTCAATTTACGTGGGTGTCCTTAGTAGAGTTTACAAAGTAGACGTGGAGTGGGCACAGCCACCATTCGAGTAGCTTTAGGCGCGGTGAGTCCAAATATATCATCCATATTTACATCACTAGGTTTCATACCATCAGGCAATTCCCAACTAAAACAATGACAAAGATGAGCTACAGTCATCTCCACTGCATAAAGCCCTAGTTGCATACCCGGACAAGACCTCCGACCTGATCCGAAGGGTATAAACTCAAAATGATTACCCCTAAAATCGGGTGCTTTATCTTTAAGAAACCTAGAAGGCTTAAACTCATCCGGATCTACCCAAGAGTTTTTGTCGCGTCCAATCGCCCATGCATTAATCATAACACGTGTTTTAGCTGGGATGTAGAACCCGGAAACCTCCGCGGCCTTGGCAGTTTCGTGGAGGAGGACGGGTATAGGTGGGTGGAGCCTTAGGGTCTCCTTAATGCAACATTTAAGAAAAGTTAGGTTATCAAGATCAGTTTCTTCTACTTTTCTTTCAAGGCCTACCATGTCAGAAAGCTCTTGTTGGACCTTCATAAGGTCTTCAGGGCTTCTCATTAGCTCTGCCATTACCCATTCTAATGCGGATGCCACGGTTTCAGTTCCACCAAACATTACATCCTGGAAAAAGAGTATTTTTAGTATAAATAATTGGTTGAAAAAGAAAAAAAAATATAGTACTTCAAAGTATAATGGATTAAAAAAATGTCATCTAATGATCAATTATGATAGTAAAAGGTGTTCTAGTAGTTGAAAATATATTCTCACTATTTTATAGTTTCGAAATCAAATTTTACAAGAGAAAATATATCCAAACGAAACTGGACAATTTATATGTGGAGAAATATTTGCAAAACAATTTAATATCTCTTACAAAGCTAGAAGGCTGATTCATTATTTACGTAAGAAAAAAAATTTGCCCCAAGTTTTAATGGACTCAGTCACTCAAGGAAAGCATCACGTAAAAGTAGGGATGGCAATGGATCGGATTATTGCAAAAAAATACAAAACCATGTCCATATCCATTTAATTTATCAAAAACCAAACCCTAACGGATTTAACCATCGGACTTACTTTTCAAAACCATATCCGAATAATTCGGATTCGGTTTTTTAAACGGTTTTTCGGATTTTAACCATAACCCGACTCGCGAAGCGTCCCTCCCGCAGTAGGATTCCTAACCTCGCCTCCCTCTTGGGACATGCCAAACTATAACTCTCTAAATATATTGAAAATATTGAAACAAGATCACAAATACATGATAAATCTCGATTATAGAAAATATTATGTTGATCTTTAATTAAATAACGTTTTTGTTACTTCTTTTGTTAATTCTAATATTTAGATTTTAGTTTTGAAATATGAAAATACTTTTTTATCTATATTACTATAAAATATACAAAAATAGATGATAATAAACGGGTTTTTGGTTATTTGGTTTTATTTTTATCTAAAACTTTAACCTAAAGGATTTAACCATCGGTTACATTTTTCAGAACCATAACCTAACGGTTTTATCCATGGTTGCATAATCGATTTTTAATCGGTTCAAATTTTCATCGATTTTGATTTTAAAACATAATCATTTCCATCCTTATCTATAGTTGGGTTGAGACTTTTGGCCTTTTGGTAATTTAAAATCAAAAAAATATAAGAAAGATGGACTTCAAAATATAAAAATATATGGATTTTAGCCTTTAATAGGTAAAATAAAATAAGATTTTTTATATTTATATATATATAAACGGATTTTCGGTTTTCGGATTTTTATTAATCTAAAACCATAACCTAACGGTTTTAACCATCGGTTTCACTTTTTAAAACCAAACCCTAACGGATTTAACCACGGTTACTCAATCGGTTTTTATTAGGTTCGGTAATCCGTCGGTTTCAGATTAAAATTGTAACCACTGCCATCCCTACGTAAAAGTTGCTGATTACTCTAGTTTAATAGTTGAAATTAAGGTAATCGGTAAGATCTTGAAAGCAAATTGTACTTGAGTGAAACAATAACTTTACCATACTGAAAAAAGAAAAGCATTATGTGATTATTTGATATAAAAATGAAATAATTGTATATGAGGTTCACTTGGAATATTCTTCTAATAAAAACACCTTTTTAACAAAATCTTGTGTTTGGTAAAAAATGACTTTAGAAGTACTACTTTTAAATATTATATACAGATATTTCTACTAAAAATACATAATTGATGTATATTACAATTAAATGTTTCTTGATAAACAATATTATGAAAGTACCACACTGTACTCTCTCTTTCTTGACTCTTCGGATGTAGATGGTGAACTGAAATGTGACCACATAATTCTTTCTAAAGGTTCAAAGTGGAAGATGGAAAGGTTAGAGTATCTTTTCCTAGATTTTTTTCATTTAGCGTTTTCATTTAGGGTCTATCTCAAAGAGATTTTTTCACGGAACTTCACCAAAATGATGGACTCGTTTCATTCGTCTTAAGATCGAAAACTTTCCTCGTCCGATTTGGACCCGGGAGATGGTCTTCTCTTTCCCCACGTCTTTTCCAAAGATGAACCAGACCCATGCTCCTCACGACATGGGTAAACCTGGGTCCCGTGTCCTCCTTGGGCATGCCTAGTCTCACGCTAGGCCATAACCCATCGGGAAATAGTCTCATTGGAGGAGAAATAGGAGAAAAGAATAATAAAGAACTAGTGGCTGCCAAGTGTTTGACGAAATTGCTCAATCACACGCTATAGTGATTGAGGAACCAAATGAAGAAGACATTGAGGGTACTTCCATGTTAAAGAATGTGGTCAATCTAGGACGTGAAACGACCACCAAGAAATCCGTTACGACCAGAATACTTGACGCCAACATGAAGTGCTCGGATGAATCCCTCTCAATGTGTGATAAGAAGAAGAGAGTAGCCTATAAAGATATTCTTTTGAACAATAGAAAGCCATCGGTTGGAAAGGAACTCAAGTATTATGAAGCCGTGGAAGGGGAGATGTTGCAACTTTTGGAGTCCGATGTGTTAACGATAGAGCAAGCTTTTGGGTTCTCCCTAATTGATTATGTTGCCGGGAAAAAATCCCCGAATATGGAAGATATTAGATGGATTATAAAAGGGTGGAATGTTGAATGTAGAGTTAGGAAACACCCCTGCGGATAACTAATACTCAAATTCAATAAGGATGAAGATAAGAAACTTGTTCTCTCAAAAGGGTCTTATTTTTTTTATGGTCGCCTTCTCCTTCTCACGGAGATTCTATATTTTTTCGATTTTGGAAATCTTGAGATAAACAAGATTCCTATTTGGGTCGTTTTGAGAAGTCTCCCGGAACAAGTTAGAACAGACGAAAGATTAGCCAAGATTGTCTCACAAGTGGGAAAGCCAATTCGAACGGATGAGATTATTTTTGAAAGTGAGGATATTAGTTACGAGCGAGTCCTTATTGAGTTGAATTTGAACAAAGACCGAATGTTAAATGTAGAATTTGGATTACACACGGGAAAGAAGCATTGTGTTAATGTTGAATATGAAAATCTACCCCCGATATTGCTCTAAGTGTAAAACTTTTAGACATGAAAGTAGTAAGTGTTATTACATGTTTGATAAAGATATAAAAGGTAATGTTAATAAATTAGGAGAAGGATCTATGAGAAATTATATAAAAGGACCTCAAGTGCAGTTTCATAAAGAAAAGGGTGGACCACATTTTATTGCAGTCACCCCAAGATACTCCAACAGCAGCTCTCCCCATCAGCTTGAGAATGGAGTACCCCCTCCAGTAACTCGGCTTTCGACCAAAAAAAAAAAAAAAAAGTAACTCGGCAACAAAAGGTCTTAAATGCTACTATGCAGCGGAATAAAAAACAGAATTTAATTGTAGCAGCTGCTCAGGAAAAAGAATTGATTATTAATTCTAAACAATCAAATCCACTTGAGCCACCACTTGAGCATGTAAGTGATGCGCTGACTTTTTCAATTCCAAGTCAAAAATTTCGGCTACTGCAAAATGAGCCACCACTTGAGCATGTAAGTGACTCAGCCCATGTGACTTAGTGGTACAAATTAATAGTCCTACTAAAGTGACTTATGAAGAACCATCGAACAGTAAGGGTAAATTGCAACAGTCACCAAAAACTGCACAGCAGGTCCGGCAAAATAGTTTAGACCTTAATACTGTCCCGGAACTTGATAGCATCTGCAAGGTGCGTTCTCTCCGAGTAGGTTCGAGTTCACACTTTGCTGCAATGGTTATATTTCGGAATCCAAAGTGATAAAAACTTATCTAAAAACTGCGAAAGAGAGGTAAGTTTATACTTTCGAGAGTAGTAAGGAGGTTCTTTTTGAGATGATTTTTAGCAGAAAAACCAAAAAACGTGAGACGAGTTATAAGAAACTCATGCTTGCTAGAAAAAAATATAATTGGCAAAAGAGACAATATTGGAAGGCTAAAGGCGCGCATTTGAGGAGCGAAAGTAAAGGGAAACCCTCCGAGTGTTCTTAATGATTATTACAACTTGGAACACTAGGGGTTTCGACTCAACCCATAAGAGACGAGGAGTTACGGATCTTATAAGAAGGAAGAACATTGATATTCTTGGTATTTTAGAAACGAAAACTAATACGATTCGAGTTGATTATTTTATGAATAATATGCTTCGAGGGTGGAAAAGTGTAAATAACTTTGATCTTATTGAACATGGTAGGATTCTAGTAGTGTGGGACCCGGATAAAGTACAAGTGGAGGTTATCGAGTGAACATCTCAAGCCATTCATTGTAAAATAGTATGTAAAGTTACTTCTCTATGCTTGTACACAACTTTTATCTATGACTTAAATGATAAGAACTTGAGAATAAACTTGTGGAAAAATCTTATTGATTTTTCCGCTACTTTTGATGATTCATGGCTCCTTTTAGGAGATTTTAATAACATCCTAGCTTCGAATGAAAGAATAAGAGGGAAAAATGTAAAGGTTGGAGATTTTGAAGATTTTGCGGATTGTTATATTATTTTAGGCCTTGAAGATATACAATTTACTGGACAGTTCTTTACGTGGGACAATAACCATGTCCTCAGTAAGATTGATCGTGCTTTGGGAAACCGAAAATTGGATGAATCCGATCACTATATTCAAGCGGAGTTCTTACCTAAATTAAGTGTATCCGATCATTCGCCTTGTGTGGTAACTATTTTTTTACAAAATATTACAAGAGTAGTCCCGTTCTGGTTCTTTAATATGTGGGTGGAGCATGAAAGTTATAATTCAACGGTGGAAGATGGATGAAATAGGACCGTTGTTTCGAGTACTAAACAATATATTCTCTGCCAAAATCTTAAAGCGTTAAAATTCGATTTGCGGAAGCTTAACAAGAATCATTTTTCTCATATTTCCGCAAGAGTTAAGCAAGCAAAATAGGATCTTGAAAAGACCGAGGTACATTTTCAACAAACCTTATCTAATAATTCTTGCTTTAATGATTTAGTTTAGCTCTGGAATAAGGCGAGAACTCTTGAGAAAGCCGATATTAGTTTTCTTAAACAAAAGGCTAAGCTGGGTTATTCTCTCAAGAGTGATAGAGGTAGTAAACTATTTCATGGGCTTATAAAGAGTAAACAAAGGAAACACTTTATTCCTAATATGTTGTGTGCAAATGGAGAATTATCACATTCTAAGGCCCAAGTCTACGAAGATTTTCTTAATTATTTCCAACACTTATTTGGAGTTAAGGATACTATAACACAAGTTAATTCCGATGTGATTGATTATGGAAATATTCTTTCCATTGAGCAAGGTGAAGAATTGTGTCGAGAAATAACCGATATGGAAATTAAAGAGGCTATTTTTAAAATAGCTAATGATAAAGCGTCCGGACCCGATGGATTTTCATCTCTTTTTTTCAAGTGTTCGTGTGATATTATTGGGGAAGATGTCATTTTTGCGGCACGTGAATTTTTTAATTCGGGTTTTTTGCTTCGTCAATTAAATACCACGATAATTGCTTTGATTCCGAAGATTGACGATCCAAAGTGTGTTGAGCATTTTCGCCCAATTTCTTGTTGTAATGTGGTTTATAAATCAATAACTATAGTAATGACGGAGCGATTAAAAACATGTTTAAATAATCTAGTGGATAAATCTCAAAATGCATTTGTGGAGGGACAAACTATGGTTGAGAATATACATTTAATGCAAGAGTTTTTAAGGAGTTACAACAATCAAAGTAGCTCCTTGAGATGCACGATAAATATCGATTTTAGAAAGGCGTATGATTCGATATATTGGGAATTTCTTCATGAGGTTTTAAAGAAATTAAATTTTCCAAAAAATTTGCTAATTGGATTATGGCTGTGTCTCATCTCCTTATTATTCGGTGGCTATAAATGGTGAAACACATGGTTTTCTTTAAAGGAGAAAAAGGCTTAAGACAAGGTGACCATATATCTCCTTATCTATTTATTCTTTGTCTTGAATATTTCTCTAGGCTACTCAAGAAAAGTACAAGCGTTAATTTTAATTATCATCCGAAATGTGATAAGGAAAAGATTACACATTTAGCTTTTGCAGATGATTTAATGCTTCTTTCAAAGGGTGATAAAGGTTCGATAAAAATTCTCATGGATAGTCTAAAATTGTTTGGAGATTGTTCGGGGCTCCGATTAAATGTTAAAAAATCGAATATTTATTATATTGGTGCCTCAAATGATGATTTAGTAAATGGGATAGAGCCAACACAATTCGAGAAAGGGGTCATGCCTTTTCGCTATCTAGGGGTCCCGCTTGGTTAATCCGTCTTATTATCAAGAGATTAGAAACCTCTTTTTGAAAAATTGGAAGGTTATGTAAGAAGTTAAAGAGCTTCCTCACTCTCTTTTGCGGGAAGATTAGAACTTACAAGATCGGTTCTTCAAGGGGAGATATGTTTTTGGTTTACTATTTTCCGGTCTCGGATGGAGTTAAAGATCTAATCATTAATATTTTCTGTAATTTTTATTGGGATAATAAACCATCCCAAGTTAGTTGGAAAAAGATATGTGCGCCTAAAGAAGAAGGTAGAATTGGATTAAAAGATTTAGAAGCGTGAAACAAAGCATTATTTTTAAAAATTCTTTAGAAAATTATTGATAAAAAAGACTCGCTTTGGATTAGGTGGTTTCATGAGGAGTATTTTAATGCTTGTGGTTTTTGGGAATGACATCCTAAAAAGAGTAATTCCCCTCTTTTGAAAAATGTTAGGGAGCAAAAAGAAATTATTCGAGGGTCTTTAGGAGAAGAAGGAAGAGAAAAAATCTTGGCTTTGTGGTCTTCGTCCGGAAATGTGAGTCAACCAACATATGAGGTATCTAGTAAAGAGTTTTATGATATATATAACAAACCATATGATTTATTTCGTCGTAAAACTTTTGTAAAGCCTTAGGCTAATATTATTTGGGACTCAAGTGTGTTTCCTAAGCATGTTATTATTGTTTGAATGACATTGAGGGAAAGACTTAAAACGAAGGATATAATTACTTATATGGAGCTAGATCCGCTTTGTGAGTTGTGTGGGGAAGATTTCGAATCGAATAAGCATCTATTTTTTTTATTGTTCTTATGCAAGGTCAATTTGGGATGAGATTAAATCATGGTTATAGGATTAAATAAGGAGATGAATACGATTCTTAGTGCTTTGAAATGGCTTAAAAAGCTTAAAGGTAGAGAAAATTGGAGGAGAAAAGTATGGAGAATCGGGTTTGGAGCAACTGTTTATTGCATTTGGAAAGCGAGAAATCACCTAGCTATGAGAGGTGATTCGATGACCCGATAAATGGTTACCAAGGAAATCAATTGGTGTGTATTTTCTATATTATTTTCCTTGTTCCCTCGTTATTCTTTTATAGACGAGAGTAGGAAATTAGCTTGTATTAGTTTAGTATGAATTAGTTGTATTTTGCTTTTTTATTGCTACCTTAAACTTTCGGGTCTAGGTAAGTAATTCCTTTGTATAGTGCACAATTTTTCTTTTAATGCAACCGTTTACCCAACCAAAAAAAATATATATTAATCTATAATAAAAAATGATTTATACAAAAAATGTTATATAAGAAGTGATTGAGATCATTTTAGAACTAATTTTTTGACTCATCAAACAATTAAATTTTACCATTCGTTTATCTTGTATCTCTACAATATTCAAAATCTCTCAATTGTCAATTATTATTCTATGAAATTCTAAAAACTTCTTTTAATTTTTTTAGTATTGTTTATTTTATTTTATTTTATTTTCTCTATGCTTGGGGACGTTTTAACTTAAACATCTTAAAATCTAAGGTAAGTAGCTCCCATAGATCCTTATCTTTTAGATATTTTCTTGAACTTGGTCTTTCAAATAGTACAATATTTTTCATTTTTGTTTCCAATATTTAACAATATCATAGATCCTTATCTTTTAGATATTTTCTTGAAATTGGTCTTTCAAATAGTACAATATTCTTTATTTTTGTGTCCGATATTAACAATATTATCACGTGTTATATTTTACAAAAGTTACCCGTGCAAGAATATATATACCTTTATAAATGCTTAAACGTGTTCTTGTACGTGCTATATGAAAGATTAGAGCATGTTTAGAAACACGCAAAAAATAAAAACTATTTGAAACTATTTACTTTAAAATATATATATTTGTAACTAAAATTAAATATGTATTTATACTTGCACAAGATGACTAGATTATATTAAAATTATTTAGAAAATTGATAATATTATATATTATATTGATAATAATATATATTATAAGAGTAATTAAATTACTGATAAGTATTTTGATTGAGATGAATATCATATATAAATATGACAGTAAGGGATGTGAAGAATATATTTTGAATTCGATTATAACTCGAACATATATTACTCATTCGGAAGCTTTGCAAGAGACAAAAATAAAGGTAGGTAGAAGGGGTCATTTCCTAAAATAAGCATGGTTAGTTAAACTTACCATAATAATAGCTTTAATATTATCTCGAGTCAGCTTGATGGTATTGTTCAAATTATAAGATTCGGAAACCACTTTAGCAGTTTCATCACTATAAAAGACCAACAATTCATCCACCATATCAGTGTTGTCGTCGTCATCACTTTTTTCAACAACCTTCTTCTTTTTCTTCATCATATGTTCATCAATTATAGTATCAATGAACCTATCTAGCGATGTGCGAGCCTGTTTTAACCTATCAGTTACCCCTTGTGGATCAATCCAACTTAGCCAAGGAAAAAAATCCGCAATATTAAAAGCACCAAATAGCTTAGAAAATTCTTGCATAATCTTGATAAATTCATCTTGACCTTGTGTACAACTTGCCCCGAAAGCAGCCCGGTATATTATGTTCCGTGTAAGCCCGAAAACTGATTCCCCTATGTTCACCGTTGTGCCCGCGTTGATCGCCAAGGTACGGATCATATCATCGACTTCGACCCGGACCGAGTCCCAAGACTTGGCCCGTTTATGGCTAAAGAGGTTCATAACACAAAGCTTTCGCATTTGCCTCCAAAAGGGTCCATAGTGAGCAAAAGCCATATCGGCTTGATCATAAGTTAGGTATTTGATGGCTATAGTGGCGGAACGGTTTGAGAAGTTGTGATCTTGTAATCGAAGGACTTGCCGGGCTACATCAGGGGTTGAGACGGCCACGGTGTGGCGAAAGCCCATCTGGAGGTGGAGAATACCCCCGTAATGCTTAGCTAGGTCGGCCAGGCCACGATGTGTCAACTTCTCCATCATGTTCATATTGCCAATAAACGGCCACCCTCTTGGCCCAGGTGGGTAACGGTTACGATGTCGTGATAAATGAAATAACAATAGTAGAGGTATAACAAAGAAAAATATCATGATTTTTTCATCTAATAAGGATTCAAATAATGAATTTATTTTTTGTGCCATGGATCTTCAATTTTATCCAAGTAAGGTTGTTTGTACTTGGCTATTTTGAAATGTAAGTAGGATAAAATACTTGGAACACTACAAGTGAAAAGTTTTCAGGTAAGTTATGATAGATTTTGTGGTGCATTTATATACTAGTTAGGTTAAGTTTGAGCGTTATTTAGCACGTGTTAGTCAAACTAAATTGTATTTTCTATATTTAA
The DNA here is from genome assembly GCA_029959085.1 of Nemophila menziesii. Lineage (NCBI taxonomy): Eukaryota > Viridiplantae > Streptophyta > Magnoliopsida > Boraginales > Hydrophyllaceae > Nemophila > Nemophila menziesii. Next base: position 13,822,363 of record JARWIR010000001.1, on the reverse strand, counting down.
AAAAAATCAAATATCCATCAATTTAAGACAATAATATATATTTTCATAAAATTTATAATTTCCATATTTCATATTAATTTCTATATATAATATATACTAATTCATTTGCATTCCATTCCATTCCATAAAAAAATTTCAGGTAAGTTGTAACAGATTTTGTGGTATAAACTAGGATCTTATATAAACTCAATCCACGAATCCGACCATAGTTAAATATAATTTTAATAAAAAAGAGAGAAAAGTGCATACTTTATCAAATACTTCTACTATATTAATTTTTTTATATCGATCTTTTGATTTTTTTTGTGGCAAGTGTTAGTTACTCTTGTTTATATGATACTCTATCAGTTCATAAATAGTTCCTAATATAATTTTTACTAAAATAACAATTAATTTATAATTTTAAGATATGTTTTCTTAATTTTTTCGTTACTATTTTTATTAAAATATCAAAATTTATATTAATAAATAATTATCAATTTAAAACACTTCGTGAAGATACTTATAAAGAATTTTATGATTATACTTTATTAATTAATTGAAAAGTTAAGTAAATATTTATTTAAAAATAATGGAATTTCCAAATAAGTTGTACATATATACACCAAAATTATTAAAGTTTGGTTGCCAAATCTTATAAGTTTAGGTATTCCAGATTTGAAATAAAAACAAGTTAGGTATTCCAGAGTTTGGTTGTCAGATATTAATAGGAGTCTAGGAACACATATTAATTTGGTGGTTTGGCTTTTTTATTGTGGTTTCACTGTGAATCAGATTCTATTAGGTACTAAGTTTGATATTAGGTCAATAATATTGATAGTTTAATACTTATACTTTTAAAGAAAGTTTATTTTTTAAATAAATCTTTTTCTACTACAAAAAATAAAAACAATTACAACTCTGGAGTTTGTGGAAGCCTACTCATCAAACAAGATATTATTAAAAAGATAAAAGAAAAGAAGGTCAAATAATTATTATAAATGTAATAACACAAGAATTTGGAGTATCAACTATTTACCAAATTATTGAACGCTTTCACTTATCCATGGTCTGCCATTTTGTAAAGGTTATAGACCTTGTGAAACCGAGTGGAGAGGATTGGGACATTGATGTCATTGATATATGGTTCCCACTTGAATCAACTCAATTGTACAATATTTAAAGATGAGAATTCTTTGGTGAGGTCTCACATTTTCTCCGGAAGTTACTCAATCAAATTTTTAGAGTTTATTTTCTCTGCATTGAGAAGATAGTTACCAAGTAAAACATTGCTTCTTCATTAAAAATTGATAAAATTCTATGGAACACCATTTGGCATTTGGCACAGTAAAATATTCACAAATTTGAACTTTTACATGGATATACAATCGGAATACAATGCAATGAAAGAAGACCTTACTAGAAGGATTAATTCGTCGACTACAAGATGTTATTATTGCTTGGAACATTAAATGAAAATTAACCATCTTTTCCTCGCCACCAAAAATAATCAAATACTGAAATAAGTCCATATTGGAGGTCCATATTGATCGTGATTTTTTTTTTTTTTCAAATGCATAATAATATAGATAATAAGAAACGGTTACAAGATTTAGCCTACCCCAGAGGGTTCGACTTCATTACAAATAATAGTGGACAACTGGGGGAATGCAGGTATCCCAACCAAACAAGGTGCTAAGGAGCTCCTGTTTGGCAACCCAGTCAGCTGCCCCATTTCTACCCCTAGACACAAAAGAAAAGGAAGGGAAAGATAATTCAGCAAAATAATAAATATTACAAATAACGTTTTTAATTGAATGACTCAACACGGGAAGTCCTGAAGAAAGAGTCTTCATGATAGTTGCTGAATTATTCTCTATAATAACGCTCCCAAAAGGAAAATTTGAAGCCATCTCCGTAGCTTTTAAAATTCCTGTGGCCTCTGCCTTTAACACCGAATCTGCTCCAATTTTCCAACTATTACCTGATACAAATTCACCATTAGAGTTTCTTACTAAACAAGCAATTGCAGCTCCCAAATCCGAGAAAGCTGCATCACAATTAATTTTAAATTTATTTGGAGGTGGTTTTTTTCATTTATCTTTAAATTTAGTATTTTGTTTAATATTTCCATTATTATTATTATCTAGTGTACTATTATTATTATCCCTAACTTTTATATCTAAAAAGTTGACATCGTTAGGGTTTGAAATTTTATAGTATTCTTTCCAATTTTCAATAGTTTTATTAATTGTGTTTAAGGGGTCACACTTTTTTTCATTATAGATAAAGTTATTCCTATCTTTCCAAATATGCCACATTATAATACAAATAAGTTCTAGAATCCTATCCTTATTATTAAAAAGATTTGCAATGTTTTGTACTTGATTTAACATCCATTGGCCTAACTTTACAGTTGAATCATTGTCTGTTTTTAAATTAAGAGGACTAGTGAACCATACACTTTTAGCCCAGGGGCATCTAAAGAGCATATGTTCAACTGTTTCAATATTATTATCATATATTTTACAAATATTATTTTTACTACATTTTCGGTTAAAGAGATTTTCTTCAGTGGATAAGAGGTTTCTAACCGCTCTCCACATAAAGTTTCTAATCTTAGGTTGGGTTTCCATTTTCCAGATAAGTTTCCAAAGGTTTTTATCCCTAATAGTAGAGGATGTAGGTTTATTTTTCTCTTTATTGCTTTGAATTATATTTTCGTCTTCTTTCATTTTATGATAAGCTTCTTTAACTGTATATGTACCTTTTTTACAATAGTCAATACATATTTGATCTTCACATAATACCTTAGGTATTATCATTTTTTCTATTTTTCTCTGATTTCCTTAGGGTCGATTTGATTGAGTAAATCAATATCCCAAGATTTATCATTTTTAATTAGTTGACTAACCCAAACAAGGTTAGACTTTTTTGGCTTAAGTGATTGCTTATCATTACATATCCAACTATGCTCATAGATATTGATATTAATACCATTGCCTAGTTTCCATTTTATGTTATTTTTAAAAGTATCTCTACCTATGAGGATACTTCTCCAACCCCAAGATGGTGAGCTTCCAATTTTAACTTCATGGAAACTACAATTTTTGAAATATTTTCCTTTTAGGAGTCTATAAAGAAGAGATTCTTTTTTATTTATTAGGTTCTAAGCTTGTTTTCCTAACAGAGCTTTATTCATTAGATGTAGGTCCCTAAAACCTAATCCACCATCAAATTTGGATATAGTCAGTAGGTCCTATTTGGCCCAATGTATTCTTTTTTTTTTTTTACCTTTATCACCCCACCAAAATTGGGCAATAATAGAATGGATTTTATTTATTATATTTTTTGGAAGAATAAAGTTAGACATTAAATAGTTAGGCAAGCTTTGGATGATTGCCTTTATTAAGATTTCTTTCCCCCCTTCAGAGAGGAAAAGGGTTTTCCAATTTTCAAATTTATGTAGAATTCTATCAATTAAAAATTAGAGGTCTTTTGATTTTGTTCTACTCCATTCAGTCGGAAGTCCTAAGTAGTTACCTAGGTTGTTAGTTCTTCTCATATTTAATCTTTTAGCCATTACATTTTGGATAAAAGTTGGTGTATTAGGGTTAAAAATGACCCCACATTTATTAAGGTTAAGGCATAAGCCAGTGGCATTTTTATATTTGTTCATAACATCATTAAAGGATTGTATTTCAATGTTATCAGCATTAAGAAAGAAAAGACTGTCATCAGCAAAGAGTAAGTGAGTGATATTTGGACAGTTGTTTCCAATTTTAATTCCTTTGAGAAGATGATTCTCTTTTTTATCTCTAATTAAATAATTTAGAGTTTGTGATATTAGACAAAAGATTAAAGGTGAAAGTGGATCACCTTGTCTTATTCCCCTGGTGAGTTTTTGTATTTGGTAAACCTCACCATTAATTAGTATTGAGTAGGTTACAGAGGTAATACATACCATAAGTTTCCTTACCCAATATTTATTGAAACCAATTTTTATTAGGAGATCTTGTAGAAAATCTCATTCTATATATTTATAAGCTTTTTTAATATCCGCTTTAACTACAACCATATATTTTTTGGTATTTTTCCTTCTTTTAATATGGGTAATTAACTCATGTGCAATCATAGTATTTTCTTGTATCATTCTGTTAGGAATGAATGCACTTTGATTTTCTCCCACAAGGGAAGTCATATAAGGTTGTAATCTATTAACCAATATTCTTGCTATAATTTTATAAATAAAATTAGAGCAACTAATTGGTCTATAGTGTTTAATATTAGTAGGTTTATTGATTTTTGGTATTAAAGTAATGAGTGTTTGATTGATATCAAAAAGATCACCCTTATTGTTCCAAAAATGATTTATTACTCTCATAAGATCAAGTTTAATAATATCTCAATAAGTTCTAAAGAAATTTCCATTATAACCATCAGGACCCAGTTCCCATGTTTCTTTTTTAACTTCTTCTTCATTAATATGTATATTTAAATTATCTACATTTTTTTTATCAATTTTACTAATAATAAGATTAATAGTATTATTATATTCTCTTTTTCCTACCGTAGTAAAAATATTATTAAAATAGTTAACTATTTCAATATTTATTTCATTTTTATTATCAAGCCATTCACCATTTTCATTAGTGATGTTAAAATTTTTGTTTCTACTCCTTCTTTCTTTGGTACAAGCATGATAATATTTAGTATTTTTATCACTTTTTTTGAGCCAAATATTTCTTGATTTTTCCATCCAGAAACATTCTCCCTTTTCCAAGTTTCCTCAAGTTCTTTGGTTGTATAATTATATTCATCCCAATAAAAATTGGGGTTATTAGAATTAGATATAGTTTCTAATTTTTTTATAAGCTTTTCTATTTGGATTTTATTATTCCCAAATTTTTTCTTATTCCAATCTCTTAAAGCTTGACTACATTTTTTAAGTTTGTGATTAATTACAGCATTAGGGTTACCCCTAAGTGAACTATAGTCATCCCATACTTTTTTTAATAATAATTAGACAATCAATTTCAGTTGTCCAGAAATTTTCAAAATAAAATCTTCTTTTCTTTTTATAATCAATTTTATCATGATGCAGGACTAGGGGACAATGATCTGACCCAATAGCAGGTAAACTGCTGTCCAAGCATTAGGAAATAGCTTATCCCATTCAGAGTTGTGTAGTGCTCTGTCTAGAATAGCCTTTATAAGTTTATTACCGACTCATTTATTTGTCCAGGTAAATCTACAACCATAAGAGGTTGTTTCCTCCAAATTGTGGAGGTTTATAAATTTATTAAAATTCTTTATAGAATTTTTATGACATATAATACCACCTAATTTCTCCTTAAGAAATCTTATACAATTAAAATCCCCAATTAAAGACCAAGCAAAGTTATGGGGTTTTAAACCATTCAATAAACTTAGAGAAATTACTTTATTAATATCATAGGGGTTCAAATAGATATAAGTATAAAATATTGGGGTCAAATCCTCACCCACAATTTTCGTATGTATAAAATTAGGAGAAGTTTTTAAAATCATTATTTTTAATTCTTTCTTCACCATCAAAGCGAGACCGCCTCTCACCCCAATCGACTCCACGGTGTTAATTAGATTCATATCCAAACTACTTGCTATGTTTTCAAGTTTATTAAAATAATTTTTAGTCTCAGAGAAAAAAAGTACCTCCGGGCGATACTTAGCGCAGAGGTCACAGGCTGCCTGGACTGTCAAAGGATTGCCGATGCCTTGACAGTTCCAGGCTATGTGAATCAATGATTCTTTCTCATTGTATGATGACTAGCTAATTCTGTAAGGTGGTATGGGGAATCAAATTGGGTGAATTTCCATATGTTTTGAGACTTCCACCATGATGTCTATGTGGAATATCTAGAATAAATATTAAGGAATACAAATCAACAAAAGATCACTATTATATCTGATTCATATTGTCTAGTTGAATTACTTTATTTATCTTATATTGTAATTTTGGTAATAAAACATTACACATTAACTTAGGATCTATGCCTTTTCATAACACACTACACATGTAAATAAAGCCATGTAAACATGCGAATGGATTACAACCTTAATTACAATTTTTCCGTTATTCTTTATGGTATCATATCCATTAGTTTAAACAACTTTCTATCCTTTTCCTCTTCCTCTTATTTTTTTCTCTCCACTTCTCCTGTTCTCATCAATATGGTCGATGACAACTTCTTCACTAATACACCAATCATAAACACTATTAACAACCCAAACACTGATCCTACCATCTCCACTTCTATAGATAAAAATTTAATCTCTATCGACTTCTAGACTGAAGAACCTCTTAAACTTACCTCTTAAAATTTCATCACTTAGAACACAACACACTCAATGCCACTCCTTTCTAATTGGGTACAATCTTTACGACAACATTGATAACTATATCCCCATCCCTCCTAAGCAAATCAGAGAAAATAATACTATCATCCCCAACCCTATGTACAATTTTTGGCTAAGTCAAGATAACCTTCTCTGAAGTGCCTTAATAGCCACACTCTCCCCATATGTAATCTCATATATTGCCTGAACCACATAAGACCGTGTATGCCAAACCAACACGTGGTAGAAAAATTAGGGCTTTGTGAGGCCCTTAGCAAAACTATGAAAGGTGACGACACCATATTCATATATCTGCAATAAATAAAAATAGTACATGGCTCTGTGGCTCTCATGAGTTCACCTCTTGATGAAGATGACATAATATTCCACGATGGTATATCATATTTTGTGATAGATTTATAGGGCCACAAGACATCTCTGGGGGGGGGGGGGGAGGGGGGGGGGGTTAATTGGACTTATTGGATGATATCCTATTATTTGATAAACTTTGATTTTTTGTCCAGTTTCAAATGTTATGCTACTTTTAGAGTTTTTGTGCGATAATTATGTGTTAGGTGTGAAGATATTATGTACACGGATGATACAAGACCCCGAATGATGTTGATAAGTCAAAAAGTCATACATAACCCCAATTCAAGGCGTAATATGATCAAAGTGCCACTTTGGAAGATCACGAACGTTTATCGACAAAACTTTGAAGTGAACTTAAGAGAGGCACCATGCGCATTTGGCTATTCCATAATCTTAACTGATTTTTCATGGTGACTCTAACAAGTCGATTTCCAAATCTGGCCGACACGTGCTCTCACTTCCTAAAAGTAGTCAAATCGTCCTTTTATGCTATGAATAAGGGGTGTGTTCGCTCCCAAGGTGTGATAAAAATAAACACCAAGAGAAGACTTAACTTCCCGCAAGCATACAAATCGTTGACAAGTTATAGTTTGATAAGTGGGGTTATATCGTTCTTTATAGGGATTATCAATGTAGAATATTTATGCTTTGAATAGTGTAAAATGTGTAAAGCTTGTGAATAGGAATTAATAGATGGAAAAAAAATTAAATACTAAAGTATCTATTTTGTTTTTCAATGATTAACAACTAAAATAATTCTAAAGACAAGAATTAAAGCTAATGATTAAAGTAAACAATTAAGTAAGTAAATAAAAGATGGACTAATAGATGAGTGAATTGCTTGAAAAATTTCTAGTAATTATCTATGCCCCTAAGTTAATGGGTCTATTGATAAGGACGAGTTGGTGAATTTTGCATTAGCCAGGATTCAACAATCCTTATTTCTCCTATCAATAGCTTAGAAGACATTTTTTCTCCATTAGAGACCCCTCTCGGGTGACCCTAGAAATGAGTTCCGATGATGGAAGTTCTAATTCTAATGACTACCTAGTTATTCAAGACCTCCCATTTCAATACCGCACACTAGGCGCCTATACGCTAGGTCCGCGATCAAATCCCCTTCCCGAGTGAAAGCTCAGTTACAAAAGCGACACACTATTTGGCATAGCACAAGTACTATTAAAATAAATGTATAATCAATGGAATAATGATCAAACAATTCTCAATTAAACATTTTACCCGAAGTACAATAATTCAATTAATTAGCTAAACATAAGTTCTTACATAAGAAACCTCAAACAATGAGGATTTAGTTCATACTAAAAGAAATAAAATAAATAAAAACTAATGAAAAAATCATATTAAAAAGAAAAAATTAATATAAGTTACGATTTAGGAAGATATGAGATGATGAACCGTTTGGGAATAATTGTTGGGATTATGGACAAACCCTTCTTTTCTCCTCTCCAGCTCTTCTGCTCTTCCTCCCCTTGTAAAATGAGTTCTCTGTTAATGGATGATTGTGTATATTTTACTGGATTCTAAATGACTTATATATGAGCTAAAAAATTTTTAGGCCCCCTTTGGCTCACTTAATTAGGTTTTAAAGGGCCCAACCCATTTTTACTTAATAGATTTCCAATTCGAGCCACGGTGGAAGTAAATGATATAAATTCTCCATCTTAACTTTGAATTGAATTCCATCACTTCCGATGCGACATTAACTTCAAGCTCCTTCTTAATAAAAAGGAACTTGGTACAAATATCCAATCAATATATCATAGTGACTGGAACACTAGGGCTTTAATATTTCTTCGGCAAACACTCCAACTTCCCAAAGTGATTCTAGGCTCAAATTCTGCCTTGGCTTGGGGTTTATCTTGACTTTTTGACTTTTTCTCCTCATCTTGGAACCTTGTATCAACCATGTATCTAAAATATACACACCTAACACACAATTAAGGTACAAAATTCTATAAATATTAATATGACCAAACGGGAAACAAAGTACAATATTTCAAATTCTAGGGAAAAATCCCTCACTTAGGCCCAATAATTTCCCAAAATAATGTCTCGTTAATGGATTAATCCATCACAAAAAGAGAGACATAAGGTGATAGCATTTTTTTGACCTCCTATCACCGCCTCAGAGTATTATAGTATTCAAGTACCTAATATTTGCACACTAGTACACACAAGTTGCGTAAAAAAACTCTAAAATTAACGTAAATACTAAAATTAGACAAGAAATCATAAAACTTCTAATGCTAGGGAATAATCCCTCAAATAAGTCCTAAAAACCCTCAAAATGATGTCTCCTGATACGATTATTCTATCACAAATGACAAGACATCATTAATTGAGCAACTTAATCTAATACACTTCCGAAGAACACTATCCCAGAATTAACTTTTGCTGTCCCTATGGAGACGATACTTTGTTTTACTTACTTATTACTTGTAACAATCCATACACTTGCAAAAAGTTAACCGTTATCTCGGGGTGAGTGTTTTACTTCACTATTTTATCACACCTTGGTAGATGGTAGCTGGAGTGAGAGAGAGCAAAATTCCTAAAGGAGAAGAAACAAAAGTTGGAGCCCTACTACATCACTTCCAACCATTCCACCTATATCATTAGGGTAAATTGTATTAGTTTAATTTTTTAAACATGATTCTAATATTTTTACTAGTTAGTTTTATTTCTTTAATTATGAACTAAATTCCTTATAACTTGAGGTGATTTGATGTATGAGCCTTGAATGACTAATGATTCATTTTTAATGTTATTCGGGATAGCTTAATTTAATTGAATTGGGTTATATATGTTGTTGCATATGAATTGAGTTAATTTATGCTTTATATATCTTAATCAAATATATATTGAACTTAGTATCTTAAACTGTCACCTTTGTTGGGGGTTTAGGGACATACGTAGTTCATATACGCCTGTTGTGCGGTAGTGATCGTGACGCGCTTGCCAAGCCGGATAATCACATAGGTTAAGGAATTTGTACTGCCGAGCTTTTGTGTAGAATGATCTCATCCGAGGATTTTAGTAAGAGTTAGGAAGCCTTCTAAGCTACCTTGATTTGGATGAGCATTCAAAAGAGTAAAGGTAGATCTTTTTGCTACGGCCGTTTCGATATAAAGTAGGAAAAAACTGGATGAATAACGAAGATCAAAATAGTGAGTAGTGTTTATCCTCTCCAATATTTTAGGAAACGAATTTGAGTTGGACTTGGACTCAAATTACTTACCTTTTACTCACCAATTTCGACCTACGGTCTACTTAGCACCTATAAATACCCTCTTATCATTGTAAACATGTTCTTGCTCGTCCTTTCTCAAATCTAAACCTTAGTTTTCATTTCAGAGAAGCAAGTTGACAATATGTATCTTTATTTTAGTTTATTTCTTGTTATCATGAACTAATTTTCCCATAGCTTGGTTTTGCATATGTATACTCTTTGAATTCTATTTTCTTCTATCTAAGTTTGTTTAGGAAAACCTTTTTAAAATAAGTCTAGCTTCTTAACCATATATTTGTGTTATGTTCTTTGATTTATTTCCAGTCTTAATCTTGATCACGTTAGGATTGTCTTAATAGTAGTTCTAATGCTCACCCATAAGGGGTGTCTAATTATTGAAACCACCATATAAACGTCTGGTGTGCGGTAGTGATCCGGAAGGATATGCCTAACTAGATAGTCATTAGGGTTTGAGATTTAACCACCGATTATTGCGTGCGGTCCCCTTACCCAAGTCCCTTGGTAATTGTTAGGTCGCCACCTAAGTCCACCAGGAAGGGGGTTAGGAGGAATATAGAATCCTGACTACTTATCTAAGAGCTTTAATCATCTTATTCTTACATCTTAATTTGTTGTTTTTAGTTTAGTCAATCATTATTCTCATAAATCATCATTACTATTTACTTTTCTTGTCTTTAATTCATTGAACTATTTATTACTACACGTTCTTGTTAATCCATTCGTATAACACACTAAGTCCCTAAGAACGAATCTTAACTTATCATTAAAACTTGCATACGACTTGTGACACTTGTAGTGAGTAACGTGGAAGTTAGAGTGTCTTGTTCTTATTTATTTTATCTATTATTTTTTCACATTCTTTCCCCACCAGAGCCCAAGCTCCCAAAAGCCCGTGTATGATACATATGCGGAGAATCTCACTAATAAGCAAGTCCTTTTCATCCACAAGAAGGTATGATTACTACTAGTGACTTAACAACTACTTTGAATAAATTCATGTTACCATCTAGTGAAAAGTCGATCAAGAGCAAGGAAACGCTGAATTCTCACTTGGCCTCATTGAAGATTCTTGAGAACCAAATGTCTCAAATCCCAAATGACTTGAATATCCGACCTCAAGGTCAACTACTGAGCAATACCAAAAATTAGGGTTGTAAACGAACCGAGATGAGCTGAAAAGTAGATGTGCAGGCTTGTTTATTTATTTATAGATTTAAACAAGTCGAGCTCGAGCTCGAGCTCGGAAGTTCGTTTAAAAGTGTTTCGAGCTTGAGCTTAAAAGCTTGTTTAAATCTATTTCGAGCTCGGAATCTTTTTTCATCTCAGACTTACTTGGATTAATTATGAGATAGATTGTTGCAAACCTTTTAATTTATATATTTTTAATTAGAACATAATTGACTATTGTAAAGTATCATTAAATACAATCACATACTCTCTCTTTGGATTGTTGAGTTTTAAATGGTTTTGTATAATTGGGTAGGTAGAGGGGGAGAGTGAAAGGTAAGTGTTGGGATAAGATTGGTTTTTGAATATAGTAATTAGTTTTAAATTTTTGAATTGTCAAATATTGAAAAAAAATTCAATAGATATTTATAACTTGATTTTATTTTTCATAATCTAGTCTAGAAAGCTGGCGAGCAGGCTCGGGTTGGCTCGTTTAACAAACAAGCTCGTTTTTGGGCTCGATCTCGGCTCGATTAATTTAAAAAACGATATCGAGCTGAGCTCGAGCTGCTCACGAGTAGCTTGGTTCATTTACAGTCCTACCAAAAATCCAAGAGTAACAAGGCTTGCGAAGCATTTTCCCTAAGAAATGGGAATTGACTACCCACTCCCTTAGTGATTGAGAAAGAGAAAAAGTTTCCTTCAATTCGATAGGAAGTTGAAGATATCACTGAAGAGGTATTTTAGCCGGTGGTGGTTGATGAGAATCATGAGAATGCACTAGAGAAACAAAAGAAGAAAGATTCAGTTGTTAATGAAAACCACCCTCCCCTCTATTTTCGTCACATGTAAAGTAAAGGTGTTGAGAAAGAGTACAAGAAGTACGTTGACATGGTTCAAAAATCTCAAATCAAATTGTTGTTTGTGGAAGCCATCCAACGTATGCCAAAGTACTTAAAGTTCATGACAGATGTGCTATCTAACAAATGCAAATATCTAGAGGGTGATATGGTTGGTTTACTAGAGGAATGTAGTGATATTTTCCAACACAGGTTGCCTCCAAAGTTGAAGGATCTTGGTAGTTTCAACATTCCTATCTCCAACAGTGAAGGATGGACCAGGAAAGCTTTGTGTGATTTGGTCACGAGTATCAAGCTCATGCCAAAGTCATTGTTTCAAAAGTATAACATTGGGAGAGCAAGGCCTACTACCGTGACCTTGAAAATGGATGATAGGTCTATCTCTCAACCCGAGGGAAAGATAAAAGATGTGCTCGTCAAGGCAGGTAATTTTATATTTCCATGTGGTTTTATTATTCTTTACAATGACACAGATAAGAATGTGCCCATCATCTTAGGGCATTCGTTATTAGCCACAAGGCGTACATTGATTGATGTATAGAATAGTGAGTCAATCATGTGAGTGCAAGACGAGGAGGTCATATTCAATGTGTTTAAGGAAATGAAATTTTCCGATACTCGAGGTGATTGTTTCCGCGTGGATGTCATTGATCATGTCACGCAAAAAGTACATGATGAGACAATTTTTAATGATATTTTACAGGCCACCTAAACACTTGATTTGACTAAGTTACACGAGGAGCTATCCAAAGTTGTGGTGACTCTAAATTCTGAAAGTGGAAGACCAAGGGCACAAGATTATGTACAATTCCAAAGCCTGGAGGATATTGAACCAATGAAAAAACCATCCCTTAAATGCCCTCCTGAACTTGAGGAGAAGCGACTTCAATCCCACTTGAGATATGCTTCTTTAGGTACTAATAATACACTACATGTTATTTTTTCTGCTAACTTGACATATCGAGAAGATAAGTTGTTGTAAGTGCTTCAAGCAAACAAAGAGGCGATATGATGGTCTATTTCCAACATTAAAGACTATTGACATGATCCTAAACAAACTCGCATAGAGAGAATACTATTGTTTCCTTGATGACTATTTGGGGTATAATTAGAGTTGTATGATTCCTACCCATCAACACAAGACCATATTAACTTGTTTGTTTGGTACATTTTCCATCCGAAAGATGCTATTTGGGTTATGTAATGCGTTGGCTAAATTTCAATGATGTATGATGGAAATATTTTGGGACATTGTAAAAAAACTCTTAGAAGTTATCATGGATGATTTTTTGGTTTTTGGCGATGACTTCGATGATTGTCTTAGCAATCTTGAGAAAGTGATAATCTTGTGCAAGGAGTCTGACCTCGTGTTGAATTGGGAGAATTTAAAATTTATGGTTTATGAAGGAATTATTTTGGGGCACAAGGTTTCGAGCAATGGTATGGATATTGACCGTGCAAAGATTGAGGTTATCAAAACTCTACCACCTTTAGTTTTTATTAAGGGTGTTAGGAGTTTCATGGGACATGTGGGTGGTGTCGCCTAGGGTGTGATAAAAATAAGATCAATTTAAGTATGGAAAACTATGCACTCTCACCCTAGACAGGCACAGTACTGCAAGTATTACAGGACGTATGCAAGTTTTAATGATAAGTAGAGTTCGTTCTCAGGGACTTAAGTGTGTTAAACGCGTAGGAACAGATAATGAGTAAAAGTAAATAACTAGAAGACAGTAAATAAAGCAAATAATTTCGAGATTAACAAACTAAAACTAGGAAACTAAAGACAATAAAGTAAAAGATTAAGAATATGAGATGAGAAATATAGCTTAGGTTTTGCTAGTATGCACTAATCCTTCTAATTCTATCTATAGATCTAGTTCATAAGGGAGAATATTAGCTCTTGGTAATACTTAGTCAGGATTCTAAATTCCCCAAGCTTAGACCTTGAGAGCGACTAAGGGGGCTACGTCACAACCAAGAAGTGATTTCAAATAGGGTTATCAAACGCTACTAAGGCCCTAAGCAAATACTGCAATCTTGGTGATACGGTGGTTAAAACAAACCCTAATGACTATCTAGTTAGAAGTATGTTTTGTCAGAACTGCTATCGACACTAGACATTATGTGGTCGTTCAATAGTTAAACACCCTGTCAAGGAGACCATCTAACTACTCTTAAAACAATCCTAAAGTGATCAATTCTAGGAAAGACAATAAATCAAAACACATAAGCAAATATAAAGTAAGAAGCTAATATCAGATTAAAACATATAATTCCCAAAGAAATTTAGATAGAAGAATTAGAATTCATAGATTATACATATGCAAAACCCAAGCTATGGGAAGTTTAGTTCATACCTGAAGGAAATAAACTAAAAGAAATAATAAAAGACATCATCTTGCTCTCTACAATAAACTGGAAGAATAAAACCTTAAGAACTAATTACTATGAGGCAAGGATGATTTACAAGTGATATAAAGGTGTATTTATAGGTGTTTAGAAGACCTAATTCGTTTTCTTGAGGAAGAGTTAAGGTAATGGACTTCTAGCCCAACTCAAATTTGTATGGAAATAAAGATAAACACTGCTGCGCTGTTTTGAGCATTTCTTCTTCGTTATTGGTCGGATTTTGCTCCACAAGATACCAGAAGAATCGCAACAGAATTATCTAGACCCTATAGAAGGAAATCATCAGATTCGACCTATTTCTTAGGTAAAAACGCCTATCTTTGGACGTGTATGCAGAATCTCAGATTTAGGCAGCTTTTCCTTTTCCATCTTTTTAGCAATTCTTTCCTTATCTCCAATTACCATGCAAATTTCTTTCCATAAGTTGTTGTCTTTGACTTGGACTCTAATTAAGCTCCATAATTACCTTTAAAGCTACACACTAAATAAACAATTAAACCCAATATGCTCTAAAAACAATAATTCTACAAATCAAGACACAAAATAGGAAAGTGCACTAAAACTCAAGAAAATCGACATTATTGACTTCTAAATCACTTAAAATGATGTCTCATCCTAACATTAATCTATCACAAATGAGGAGACATCAGTGGGGCTCTACCACCTTTTAATTAAGGACTTCTAAAATATTTATAATTTGTTGTGTACTTTACTTGAGAATGATATCACCTTCCGTATTGATGACACATGCTTGGCGGAATCATTGGCATTTAAGTACAAGCTAATTTCTACTCCTATTGTGTCTCCTCCTAATTGGATTCTTCCGTTTGAGGTAATGTGATATACTAGAGACTTATTCATGGGTGCCATGTTGGGTCATATAAAATACAAGGTATTCTATACTATACATTATGTGAGTAAGACTTTTTCAGGGACTGAGTTGAACTAGACAGTGGCCGAAAGAGTTGTTGATCGTGGTGTAAGTGCTTGACAAGTTTCGTTCCTATGTCCTTGGAGCGAAAGTCGTGGTTTACACAAACCAATCTGCGATCAAGTATCTCATGGAGAAGAAAGACGCAAAGACGGGTCTTATTAAATGTGTACTTTTGTTACAAGAATTTGAATTGGAAATTCGAGGCAAAAAAGGGAGCGAGAATCAAGTAGCCAATCATTTATCTTGCCTCGAAGACTCACCTGTTAACATTGGTCCCGAGTTGGTGGTGGTGGCAAAGGTGTGATAAATAAACATATAAATAAAGATAATAATAAAGGACACACCCTTGACTACCACGAGAAACTCACTGCAAGTATTACAGATCGTTTGCAAGTTTAGTTGATAAGAAAAGTTTGTTCGCAGGGATTTAATCTGTTAGATCTACTAGTATTCAATAAGCGTGGTTGAATTTAGACGTTTAGATTAAGATGAATAGTTATCTGATGTGAAATAAGAAATAAGAATGCAGATAAATAAATATGAATGTAAGTCGGATAAATTAGGGTTACTAATATGAGCCTATCTACTAAGTTGTTATTCTAATCTTAAGGGTGAATTAACATTATATATTAATCGGGATTCTAAATTCTTTCTAACCCCCATCAGGGTGGACTTAGGAGCAACCTCTCCACTACCAGGGGTCTTGTGTAAGGGGACCCTGAGTAATGATCGGTGGTTAAATCAAACCTTTATGGCTATCTAGTTAGGCAATCCCATCAGATCACTACCGCACACTAGACAATTATGTGGTGTTATCAATAATTGAATCCCCCTTCCGGATGTTAACTCAATTACTAAGAATAGTCCTAAGTCAAAGAACACGATACCAATATACGCCAAGCTCAAATCAATTAAAATAACATATAGTATTACGAAATTTAAGACAAAATAATAACCCAACAATTAATAGTAAAACTTACAGAATAAAAGCGTAGAAATATGGTGAAGCCACAAATATATAGCTAATTACCGTAAATATATAGAAGGAGAGATGTAGAAGAGGAGTTTGTCACTCTCCAACTTCTTGCTTCTTGTCTTCCTCTACAGGTCAACTTGCTTCTCTGGATGATAAGCTTGATACTAAGGATTAATATTCGAGTAAGGACTAATCTAATGTTTAGAACTGAGCTAGGACATGTTTACAATGATTAGAGGGTGTATTTATAGGTGTTAAGAGGCTTCTAGGTCGGTTTCATGGAGTAGAAGACAAGCAGTTGGACTCTTTTTCCAAATCAATTTTGTTTCCTAAAATATAGGAGATAGGATAAATGTCGTTGTCTTGTTACATTCGTATCTCATTTGTTATTGCTCCGATTTTCGCCTACTTTATATCGAAACGACCTCGTCTAAAAGATCTACATTTTTCCTTTATATTGCTCCTCCATATTCTCAACCAATTTTGAGTTATCTTCACTTTACTGGACGTGGCTACATAATTCAGATTTACTTGGCAACTTTTCCTTTCCTATATTATCTCTACTTCCTTTTATCTCCAATTTCCATCCATATCTTCTTTCCTTATCTCTTTAGAATTGATTTGGAATCTAATTCATTACCATATATCTTTAAAGCTTTACATTAACACACAAATTAAACCAAATATGCTCTAAAAATAATAATTCATCAAATCAAGACAATAAATAGGAATTTATCAAAATACGAATAAAAATCTCTAATTAAATACTCAAATACACCTAAAATGATGTCTCCAGCCTAGATTATTATATCATACATAGGGAGACATCAGTTGGTTAATGAGGTATTCCCTGATGAGCAACTATTTGTTCTAGATAATGCTATTACGCCTTGGTACGCAAATATAGTGAACGTCAGAATTCAATCAACAACAAAAGAAGAGGTTGCTTCACTCAGTAAAGCAATTCTTTGGGAGGACCACTTCCTCTTCAAGGTGTGTAGTGGTCAGATGATCAGGAGATGTATGTCGGAGAAAGATAATTGTGCGGTGATTGCGAGTTAACATGACTCACCTTATAGAGGTCACTTCAAGAGTCATATAATATCAAAAAAGGACTTCCATCTGGGTTCTGTTGGCCTTCTATTCACAAGGATTTCCACGAGTATGTGAAACAATGCAAAAGATGCTAATTCAGCGGTAATATGTCAAAGAGATGAGATGCCACTTAACAATGTTCTAGAAGTGGAGATTTTTTTACGTATGTGGTATTTATTTCATGTGAATATTTGTATCATCCTATGGTAATCAATATATCTTGCTAATCAAAGATTACATATCTAAATGGTTTGAAGTCGTGGTATTACCGACAAATGAATCAAGAGTGGTGATTAAATTTTTGAAATCACACATTTTCATGATTAATGGAACACCAAGAGTTATATTTAGTGACGGAGGTACGTATTTTGTGAACAAATACGTGAAGGCGATCTTAGTGAAATACGGGGTGAGACAATGAGTATCTACCGCTTACCATCCACCAAAAAAAATGGGGACAAGCTGAGGTTTCTAACTGCGAGATCAATTTTATATTGGAGAAAATATTGGGACCATCAATGAAATATTGGTAAGAAAAATTTAGATGATGCATTGTGAGCCTAAAGAATAATGTTTAAAACACTAGTGGGTGCATCGTCCTATGGAATGGTAAAGGTAAGATGTGTCATCTTCCTCTTGATCTTGAGTTGAGTTCTTATTGGGCGATCAAGGAACTGAACTTAAATCAACAACTAGCGGGTGAGAAAAGAAAGACACATCTTAATGAGTTGGATGATTTCTGCTTTCATGATTATGAGAATGACAAGTTCTATAAAGATAAAATGAAGAATGCCATGATAACCGAATTTGTCTGAAGACATTTGAAGTAGGGCAAAAGTTCATCAAGTATAACTTGAAGTTCTCGAACTCTCCGGGTAAGCTTAGATCAAGGTGGTCAAGTCTTTACATTGTACCTAAGGTCACACCCCATGGAGGTAATAAAGTTGAGCACCCAACTGAACACCAAGCTATCATGGTAAATGGTCATCCGTTGAAAATATACCATAAAGGTATGAATATGGAAACAGGGGAGGCAATATACCTCCTCGAGCTTGAGTTACATGAGGTACACATCGAGCTTTATCGACATTAAACAAAAGACTTATAAGGTTAAAACCCATAGATTTATTTATTTTCATAATTTAGTGTTTATTAATTCATTAGTTTAAGATTTTTTTTAATGTCTATTATGTGTAATGAGAAATGTGTTGTAGTTTATTGATGTATATGTGATAGTCATCTCGATCAAAGATCAATCTGGGTACATAAGCAGAGAGACAGTGATTCATGACTATAGGAGCCTCCGTTCATAAATCTAAGGTTATCAATCAACATGAAACACAATACTGAGTCAAGAGGAAAAAAGGGGATCTATTATGGTCATTTTTTGGGCTATTACGAGGAAATGAAAAAACTGGTGAAGATGAAGAAGTTAGGCATACCTAAGTCATTCTCGGCGCGCTGATGTCTCCCTTTTTGTTCTAATTATATGACCTTAGGAGACATCATTTTAGATGATTAATTGACTTATTGATTAACTTTTAAGCTTATTTGGTTATATTGCATTTTTTTTCTTTGGAATATATTATATTTCATTTTTAAAGCTTTTGCACGTTAAATGGTTTTTTTAGTGCAAAGTTTGTAGGTCCATGGATTAGATGGAACACCAAGATAAGGAAAGGAATCGAGAATTAAAGTCATAGATCGAGTGTAAAAGTCAAAGGCGAGAAAAATTGATTCGAAGAATTTATTAGATGGGAATGAAATCTGGAATGCTGTTACAAATCACTGTTTTTGAGTATCTTAGCCACTTATTCAGCCTTGGAGCATAAAATAAAAAAGACGAGTCTCTGAGTAAGGAAGATTTAGTAAGTTGAACGGAGTGATTCCGAGTCCGGACACAAACGTTACAGCTGTTTTAGTAACAGTTATACACCAGTTACGGGATTTCATTGAGGATTGGGCTTTTATTTCATTTAACCTATTTCTTCTTTGGAGTAAAGCACAATCCGTTTTTTCCACTATATATAAGCCTTAGACTTCATTTTTTAACACACAACTCATATTTTACAAGATAGAAGCGCCAGAGAAAAATCAAAAGCAAAAAGGAGAGAAGAAAACTTAAGTTGGAGAATTCCAATTCTTCCATCAACAGTCAAAATCAATCCTTCAATTAGGTTACCCATTTTATCTTTGTAATTGAGTATGACTATTTTATCTTGTACTTTAGTTTTTTATTCCATTATGAGCTAAATTCATTTGTACTTGAGAATCGCGAATTGGTTAGAACCCTAACTTGATTAATTCATGTTTTTCTAATTTGGGATTTCTTTATTTAAATTGAATTTGTTATTTTATGTTGGCTTTTATATTATGCTTAAATTATTATCTTTAGTGTCATGAACCAAGGGTAAGTTTTAGTATCTAGGTCATTCAATATAGTGGCGTATTGATTACCTTAACGGGGGTTTAGATACAAAACGAGGTAATTGCCGTTGGTATCCGCCAATGACCTTGACAGACTTGACTAACCAATAGCCAATGCGGTAAGAAATTGAACCATCTGAAAGTAGTTTTAATCATCCTGATGAAGTTTAGAATACCGTAGGAGAGCTCCTTAGTCCACCCTGACGGGGGTAAGGAGACTTTAGAATCCCGACTAGCATAATTATAAAAATTCAGCCCTTAACAGAAGCATTAATTAAGAAGGTTTAGGTGAAACCCTTGCGAGACTCAAGTACCATTCTCATCCTTGCGTCTACTCATATTTATTTACTTGCATTTATTTTACTTGCGTACTTTACTATTTAATTTATTTTTGTATCGTAGTTCTTAAAACAAAAACCCAAACAAACTTTTATATCATTTACTTTTCTGTACTTGCAATTATCTCACTAATTGATCCACACCTGAGTTGTACCTAATCCGTCCCTACGAACGAATCCGATTTATCGGTTTATTAGTTGGACAACCATACACTTGCGGTTTGTGAGTCCTTATTTTTTTACGCTTTATTTTATAACACACAAGGACCCATCACGCGCCTAAGTATGATTTGCACTGTGAGTGGACAATAGAGTTTAGGCGTGCCTAAATCCTTCACGACTTTCCTAGAGACAATCATTGATATGGCCGGCACGCCTAAGTCAGTCCTTCACGGCACGCCTAAAGATCATCACTTATATGCTAGGTGCGCCTAAGCCCAATTTATACTATGGCATCACAGAAGCATTTTTAGGTGTGCCTAAACTATTCGTGGTATGCCTAAGCACCATTTAAGATGGACCATCACCAAAGCAGTTTAGGCGCGCCTAAACCTATTCCCGGCGTGCCTTAGTCAGCAGTTGAATATTCTTTAGCCTTTTTGCTTCTTCCTCTTCACAAAACCGAACTCAACCTACCCCATACCCACTTTAAATCTTCCGAAACTCCTCAAACACCATTAAAGCTCCATATTTTCACTTCCTTCACGCCCATAATATCCACCACTATAAGAACCCATTACACCACATAATCCAAATACCACAAACACATCTCCTACACACCCAATCATCCAAGTTTCTCACAAATTATTTAAAAAATTTCCAATACCCAATTTCTTCAAAGGAAAGTTGTGAATTTTTCAAGGGAAACAAAATCAAGAGTAGATTATCAATCATTAACTACAACCACTTCCAACCAAAAACATGGGTAAAGTAGCTTAAATTTAAACAGTTTAATTCGTGTTATTTTGTAAAATAAGTTTAAGAATTTTATGTCGTCGGTTCTATGCATACATTTATTGTGTTTGTGTGTGAAATATTGAGTTGGGGGTAGTGAAGTTACAAAAAAAACCTTAGCTGAATAATTCCGCAAACTTTGTTTAGTCGTTGGCTTTACAAGAATGTAGAGAGTTTAGAAAACCGCTTTGAAGGGGAAAAAATAGGAGAATCGAAGATGAAGACGTGGACATCCCACATGTTTGTGAGCTAAGAGAAATTATGGCCACATGAAAACTGGAATTTGAGGAGGGGACGAAGTAAATACACAAGTACATCAATATATTATAGAAAGGCGATGCCATGGTGATGTCTCCATATTCGTGATGAATTAATTCACTCATGAGACATCATTTTAGGTAAATTACATTAATTGGTAAGAAACTTTCCCCATTATTAGATAAATTCTTAATTCACGTCTTGATTCGAAAGATTATTACTTTTAGAGCATATTTGGTATAATTTGTGTGTTAATGTGAATATATTAGGTAATATGGAATATAATTAGATGCTAAATCAATGTCAAGAAGTTAAGAAAAGAAGATACTAGGTGAAATCTAGAGTTGAAAGGAAACAAAGTTGAGTTAAGAAAGGAAAAGTTGTCGGATAAATCTGCCAAATTCGTAACGACGTCCACTATATTGAGGACTACAAAAAATTGGTTGTGAATTTGAAGGAGACTTTATATCTTAGATAGATCTTCGAATTGAGGTCGTTTTGATAGGTGGTACACTGAATTTGGCCAATAAACGAAGGAGATATGACCAAAGCAATCTGTAGTGTTTATCATGTCCTATATTTTAGGAAACGAATTTGAAAAGGAATAGGACTCCAATAACTTGACTTCCACTCCTAGATTTCGACCTAAAACCTATACATACAACTATTTACCTATGTAAACATAACCTTTGGTCAGTCCCTAATCGTCTAAAGACCAAGAGGAAGCCTAGATCAAGAGAGAAGATAGAGGAAGGGGTTTGGAAGCTGTTCATGCCATTCAAACCCTTCTGATGTCTCCCCATTTGTGATGATTTAATCTATCTTGGAGACATCATTTTAGGTGTATTTATTAGGATATAGGTCGATTTCTCATGATTTAGTACACTTTCCTATTTTGTGTCTTGATTTAATTATTTATTATTTTTAGAGCATATTGGGTTTAGTTATTTATTTAGTGTGAAGCTTTAAAGATATTGAGAAGTGGAAAACAACTACCTCCACCTAGAAGAGATCCAAACCAACCTCTATTCCAGAAAAAGTGGTTGAAGAAACAATATAAGATAAGGTCGAAGAGGTAGTTGAACCAGAGAGTGTCCAAGAAAAGACACTAGAAAAGAAGAAAAGCTCAGTGGAAACAAATACACGCCCTCCTCCACCATACCCTTCATGTGTCAAGAAAAAGGACAATGAAAAAGAATTCAAGAAGTTCCTTGACATGGTGAGCAAGCTAGATATTAATATTCCGTTTGTAGAAGCTCTCAAGAGAATGCCGAAATATCTTAAATTCATGAAGTAAATTCTTTCTAACAAACGAAGTATAGAAACTAGGGAAACAATTGGATTGCCAGTGGAGTGTAGTGCTATTTGTCAAAACAAGTTACTACCGGAGCTACAAGATCCCAGAAGTTTTACGATTCCCATTGGTATTGGAGATAGTTGGACCGGGAAAGCATTATGTGATTTAGGCGTGAGTATCAATCTCATGCCAAAGTCCCTGTTCGAGGAGCTTAATATCTGAGAGGTAGTACCCACTTCTGTGGTATTACAAATGGCGGATCGCTCCCTCTCCCAACCAGTAGGTAAATTTGAAGATGTTTTAGTTAAAGCTGGTACTTTTATATTTCCTTGTGACTTTATTATTCTTGACTACGACGCGGATAAGAATGTCCCCATCATCTTGGGTAGACCATTCTTAGCCACGGGGCGTACACTAATAGATGTTGAGAATGGTGAATTGAACATGAGGGTCCAAGACGAACATATACAATTCGATGTGTTTAAGGCTATGAAATTACTAGATTCGAAAGATGAATATTTGAAAATAGATGTCAACAGAAAAATTACACAAGAAGTCTTCAATGAAGCAAGCATAGATGATGATCTAGACGAAGCCTTAGCACTTGAATCAACAGAGATATACGAAAATACCACTGGCAAAGTTGCTGCATTAGGATCAAATATTCGAGAACAACTTTGAGAATCAGGTGACATCGAGCCAATAAAGCAACCATCTATAATATGTCCACCTGTTCTCGAAGAAAAACCACTTCCAGACCATCTATGCTATGCATATTTAGGTATGAACAATACTTTACCTCTTATTATTTCTGCTAACCTTTCAGGTCCTCAAGAAGATAAGCTACTTCGGTGCTTCGCGCTAACAAAGAAGCAATTGGATGGACTATTGCCGACATCAAGGGAATCAGTCCTTCCGTTTGCAAACACAAAATTATTCTTGAGAACGAAAGAGGGCGATCTATAGAGGGACAAAGAAGGCTCATGCCAGCTATGAAAGAAGTGGTAAGGAAGGAGGTACGTAATCAAGTTATTAGACGTGAGAATCATCTATCCGATTGCAAGCAGTAATTGGGTTAGTCCAGTGCAATGTGTTCCAAAAAAAGGAGGTATTATTACTGTCCTTAATGATCAAGGTGAAGCCATACCATCAAGAACAACTGTGGGGTGGCGAGTATGCATGGATTATCGAAGACTCAACAAGGATACAAAGAAAGATCACTTTGATTTACCGTTTATTGATTAGATGCTAGACAAACTCGCAGGGAGAGAGTATTATTGTTTTCTTGACGGATATTCAGGTTATAATCAGATTTGTGTGGATCCCATTGATCAACACAAAAAACTTTTACTTGTCCTTTTGGCACCTTTGCTTATAGAAGGATGCCGTTTGGTTTATGCAATGCAATTGCCACGTTCCAGAGGTGCATGATGGCTATATTTTGGGACATGATTGATAAATATTTGGAGTTTTTATGGATGATTTTTTGGTGTTTGGAGATAGTTTTGATGATTTCTTAAATAATCTTGAGAAAGTCCTTGTGAGATGTAGAGAAAAATATCTTGTCTTAATTGGGAAAAATGTCACTTCATGGTTCAAGAGGGAATCGTGTTGGCACATAAAGTTTCAAAATCAGGGATGGAGGTTGACCGTGCTAAGATTGAAGTTATTAAATTCTTACCACCTCCAGTTTCTATGAAAGGAGTGAGAAGTTTCTTGGGCACGCAGGATTTTACAGAAGATTTATTAAAGATTTCTCCAAGATCGCCAAACCGCTTTGTTCTTTACTTGTAAAGGATACTCTTTTAATTTTGATGACGAATGTCTTCAAGCGTTTTTGACTATTAAAGAGAAGCTAGTTTCCACACCAATTGTTGTACCTCCAGATTGGAAAGCTCCGTTTGAACTTATGTGCGATGCAAGTGATCACACAATGGGTGTTGTGTTGGGACAGAGGAAAGACAAAATCTTCCACATGATTTATTACGCAAGTAAGACCTTTAACGCTGCCCAAATGAATTACACAGTAACGGAGAAAGAGATGTTAGCCGTGATATATGCTTTCGACAAATTTCGTTCCTATTTGATTGGGAAGAAAACTATTGTATACATGGATCATTCAGCTATCAGATACCTTATGGAGAAAAAGGATGCTAAGTCGCGTCTAATCATATGGGTACTGTTGCTACAAGAATTTGACATAGACATTCGAGACCGAAAAGGATGCGAAAATCAAGTTGCTGATCATTTATTTAGGCTCGAAGGATCTGATGCCAACAAAGACCATTATTGGTCAAAGAGGTATTCCCTGATGAACAAATTTTTACTATTAAAGATGCGTTTTTGCCTTGGTATGCAGATATAGTTAATCTCATCGTGATTGGTGTGTTCCCTATGGATTTCAATCCACAACAAAGACAGAGGTTAAATCATAAATCCAAACAATTATTTTGGGACGAACCATACCTCTGGAAAATTTGCAGTGATCAAGTAGTCAGAAGATGCGTCCATAAGGGAGAAGTTGATAAGATCATAGCAAGCTGTCATGGCTCACCATATGGTGGTCACTTTAAAGGCGATAGAACTGCACCTAAAATTCTTCAATCCGGTTTCTATTGGCCTACCCTACACAAAGATTGTCATCATTTTGTCCAGTCATGCCAAAGATTTCAGTTCATTGGTAATATATCAAAAAGGGACAAGATGCCGCTCAACAATATCTTAGAAGTCGAAATCTTTGATGTATGGGTAATAGATTTCATGGGACCTTTCATCACTTCCCATGGGAATCTTTATATCTTTCTAGCAGTAGATTATGTGTCAAAGTGGGTAGAAACAGTGGCAACACATGGGAACGATGCTAAAACTGTCATAAAAATCCTAAAATCAAATATCTTTACAATACATGGTACGCCACGTGTTTTAATCAGTGATAAAAGTACACACTTTATAAATTCTCAGTTGAGAGCTATCCTTCGTAAATTTGGAGTGCACCGCACTTCAACCGGTTATCATCCACAAACTAACGGTCAAGCTGAAGTTTCTAACCGAGAAATTAAATCTATTCTTGAGAAGACCGTGAATAGAACGAGGAAGGACTGGTCATTAAAGCTAGATTATGCTCTCTGGGCTTATCGAACAACATTCAAAACTCCAGCTGGGGCATCTCCGTATCACATGGTCTACGGCAAAGCATGTCATCTACCTATTGAGATTGAAGCTTGAGCTTTCTGGGCTATTAAAACTCTGAATCTAAACCCATAATTGGCCGGGAAACAAAGGTTGATGCAATTGAATGAATTGGAGGAATTTCGCTATCATTACTATGAAAATTCGCGTCTCTACAAGGAGAAAACAAAGAGATGGCATGACTAACAAATCCGTCCAAAGATCTTCGAGAGAGGACAAAAGGTACTATTATACAATTCTCGATTCTCAAACTACCCAGGCAAGCTTAAATCCCGTTGGGGAGGACCTTACATTGTTACAAACGTCACACCTCATGGAGCAATTGAAATTGAACATCCAACCGAGCAAAGGACATTCATGGTGAATGGCCAGCGTTTGAAGTTATACCATGACAGTGGAGACTTTGGTCGAGAGGAAACAATCCATCTCGAAGAACATGCTTAGACCGAGGTACACGTCTAACTCAAAGACGTTAAACAAAAGTTCTCTTGGGAGACACCCCTTGTTTTAATGGCTTTTTAGATTAGTTATGTTTTGTAGTGTATATTTATAAGCTAGTGTATATTTTTCATGTGTTTACAAGATAATAGGAGAGAAAGGTAGTGTGTTATTGTGCATGAAATGAGTTTGGGGTCAAAAAGAAAAATTCGGGAAAAATCTGTGCCACTGACCGGTAGGCTGGTGACACTACCGCTATGCCGGTGGGGAAACACGAGCCCTCGGGTTGGTAGACTCGGGTTCTTTGCCGAGAGCGTGTCCAAGAAAAGCCAAGCGCACCGGTATACCGCCCAGGTAACAGGTATATGCCGACCAGAGGAAAAACACGAGCCCTCGGGTTTCATGACCCGGGTATTTTGACGAAGCCAGGTTCTAGGAAAAGCAGCGCACCGGTATGCCGGCGCCCAAAAACACGAGGCCTCGGGTATCGATTCGGGTTCATTGTCGAGAGATTCAAAAGTAATCATCTTTAGCACCGGTATGCCGGTGGTTTTGGCCGGTATGCTGGTCTGATGTCGGTTTTGAAGAAGTTATTTCCAAATCCACTTCTTACCTTATCAAGAAGCAACCCTAGCCTCTTCAATACGAATTTTCCAGCCCCTAACCTTATAAATAGACCTTGAAGATTGTATAAACCTCCACAACAAACACAACAACATCAATAATCCTCTCCTCCCTCTTCCATCAACACATATTCTTCATCAAATTCATCACACTACACCATAAAACACCATCAAGATCATCAAGCTATCAAGATCTCTTCCAAGTATCATCAAGAAACTTTCTTCTATCATTAAATCCAAGTAAGAAACTCAAGCCACACCAATCTTTCTTAACTTTATTCATCCTTGGTGTAACTTGAGTTGTGGGTCAATCAAACATGACAAACAGAACAGTTGATATGGATTATAAGAGGAAGTGTTCATTCCTAGGGAAGAACAAAAATTTGCCTGAAGCCACAATTGAGAGGCCTATCAATCTTGATGAGCCTATTGAAAAGAAACAAAAGATAGAGGCACCAGCACAACCACTACGCAAGAGATTAACAGCTAGGATGTCTGTACCATCAAGTCCTAAATAAAAGACTCAAATTCAAGATCAAGGTTCTTCGTCTTCCTCTTCATATCAGAATAATTATTTCATACCCCCATGGGCTATCAAATTGCAACATGAAGTCAATCATATAAGAAAAGAAAACAGAGCACTCTGGGAGGAAATTTCAAAGATTAATCAACAATTGGGTGAAGTAAGTGAGACCTTGGATATTGATAATTATTCTTCTTCTTTGGAGGAGTACATGATGAATCTTTATGGCCAGGTACCCCGTTCTAATTCTTCTTCTTAATTGCTTGTATGCATTAGGTAGTTTAGTTTAGTTTAATTTAAATTTTTATTTCTTTATTGAGTCTTTTTCGAGTCGTGGGGACACGACTCACTTTTGAGTTGGGGGTGGGATTCGTTGTTCTCGTCTTCCTTTTTGTTTTTGCATAAAATTTAAATTTTTTGGGTTGAAATAGGCATAGAATATGTTGAATGTACCTATTTGAGCATGATTTAATTAGGTCAATGATAGTAAGTAGTATGTTTTTGAACGATTTTACAAATATGTTTAATATGCATGTATGAAAACAGAAATTAAAAGATAGAAAAGTTAATGAGCAATGCTAAGAAGTCACGTTGAAACTTAGGGAGAGTTATTTTGGTGTGTAGAACGTGAGGTTTGAAGTTAGTTGAAAACCCGCTTGTCTATGAACTAGTAGTGAAAAAGTAACAAAGTCCGGTAATTAGAAAAATAAATAAGGCAGTTCTTTCATATTGAAGCCACTTGAAGCCTTTTTAACCTTCTCATCCTTTTTAGTTGATTATTGTTATTATTTATCCGTCTTAGCCCCTCTGAGCCTTTCTAAAGCCTTTTATTTAACCACATTATAATCCATACCCTTAGTTTGTAGGACTTATCAATATGACCCGCACTCGAATCGCAAAACCTAAGACAAGTCGTTTTTAGAGCTTGAGTTTGGGGTGGTGGGTTTCATCATTAGGGAACATTGGGTTTGGGAAATTGTAATTGTGATTTTATTGATGATGAAAAAGTTATTATTGTAACCCTATGCCGGGGTAATAGTGAATGAAAAAAGCTGAAAAGCATGAATTGAAAAGAAAGAAAATATATATGAAAAATAGCGTGATATCTCGAACATCAAAAAGAGAGTCATAGCTATACAAAAGAAAAAAAATCGATTAGAAAAGAATATATATTCGGACTGGCAAAGTGGAATTCGTATATCATCATGAAAAGGTTTTATTTGGGATTATTGGGGATGCACATCAAAAGCATCAAAAATTGGGTTGAGTGAGAACATCTTCGAGTGAAAACTCAAGCTCTAGGGCGATTCGTTGATGGAATGTGAGGAGAGAGCCAAAATCTCACTTTTCATTATCCAAATATACCACACCGTCCCTATGCCCCGTAATAACTGTAAAGACCTTAGGATTTTTAGCTACTTGATGGAGAAACAATTGGGCTATTAGGTTGTAGGTAAGTGGACCATTGGATGCTATATTAGGACCTATGAACAACCTATAGCCATTAGCACAAACTGAATTGAAACCTCTCCTTCTTGCACTGCGAAATTAATCTGGACTTGAATTTATGGATTGTTGATTATGTGTATATTAAGCATACGTGTGCAATATTTCTTGAGCACTATTACATGAGACTTTTTAGATATTTTGCTCTAGGATCATTCATTGTGTTCTGTTCTTATCCCCTTCTACTTTTTTTTTTTTTATTTGACTACCCTACTATTCTATATTTTTATTGTATCGGGACGATACAACTTTGAGTTGGGGGTCTTGATGTCTCCCCATTTGTGATGATTTAATCTATCTTGGAGACATCATTTTAGGTGTATTTATTAGGATATAGGTCGATTTTCTCATGATTTAGTACACTTTCCTATTTTGTGTCTTGATTTATTTATTTATTATTTTTAGAGCATATTGGGTTTAATTATTTATTTAATGTGAAGCTTTTAAGATATATGGTAATTAATTAGAGGCCAAGTTAGTTCTAAGAGATAAAGGAAAGAGGATAAACATGGAAATTGGAGATAAAAGCAAGAAATATGAAAAAAGAAAAGATAAAGTTGTCAAATAAATCTGAATTTCAGAAGCTACGACCACAAAAGGGCTTATATCTCAAGATTGGCTAGGAATTTGGAAGAATGGTCTACATCAAAGTTAAAGAGATTTCCGAGACGATCAGTTTCGACTATTGGAACACGTCAAACGAATAAGTTGTGAATCAGTTACGGCCAAAACAAAACAACATCAAAATCTTACCTTTTCTATATTCTAGGGTTACAAATTTGAGTTGATCTTGGAGTCCAAAACCTATCTTATACTCCAAGAAACATTTTAGGGTTCCCTATACCATATAAATACACCCTCTTATCAGAAGAAACACATCCTTGGCCAAGCCTTAAGCCAAGAGGAAGCTTACAACACAAGAAGAGAAGTCTGGAAGGAGCTGTGCAACAATTGTGTCTTCTTCAACCTTTGAATTTGTAATTTCTTTGTTTTCTTCCATTAGTATGAACTAATTTATTTTAGCTTGACATGTAGCATATATGTATAAATCCTAGACGTGTTTAAACGTCTATCTAATCTGAAATACATCGTATTTAAATTGAATTCATGTTTTATTTCTCTGTTTATGTATTTGATTTATAATCTGTTTTCTTTGTGGATTGCAACCGTTAGGATTACTTTCAAAGTAGTTACATATTCATTAGTTAAGGCATATTTAACTATAGAGTTAGCACATAACGTCTAGTGTAAGTCCGACAACCCAGCTGATCTAGATAGTCATTATAGTTTGGTGTTATCATCATTAATCAATTGAAGGAAAAGTTTGCTTAAGATCCTTATTGACACATGTTAACCCTATTTTAAAATACCTATCACAATTAAGGCCGATTATTGTAATACTACATAATTCACCCTTACATGTTTAGAATAAACAAGACTAGTGGGGATTACTTGCTAATATCTCAGGCTAAACTCTCATACTCTCTTCTTCTCTTTGCTTATTTTAATTTCTATCTTTACTTTAGTAGTTTATTTTTATCTTTACAAAAACCCAACAAAAATCTATTTGATTTTTATTTTCTTGCGTAATATCTAATCTAGCTTTATTATTTGCACTTGATAATTTGTATAAGTTTTCTTTAACCTTCGTAGTCTCTGAGGAACGAATCTTATTTATCATTTAAAACTTGTATACGTCATGTAATACTTGCAGTACTGTGCTAGCCTGGGGTGTTTATTTGCGTTTATTTATCTATTATTTATCACACCTTAGGCGATACCAAGTTTTTGGCGCATCTGCCGGCGACTACATCGTTAGTCCTTGTGCTTTTATTTAGTGCTTATATTTCGGTTAGCGTGGTAGTTGCTTGTACGCTACCAGCACTCCACAATAGAAAAATTCGAAAAAATTCTCACAAATTGGCGTGGCAGTTAGATAGCCGCCACCAGATCTATGTTATTGAAATATTTAAAACTAACCAGATGGGATTAGCTCACTGGCCAGGGCCTTGGTCTACCAATCTAGTGGTGCAGGTTCGAACCGAGTCAATGACTCCGAGTCCAAAGTGGCTCTCCTATGTAACAAAAAAAAAAATATTTAAAACTACCGCCACCTGAAGCTAAGATATTACAATAATTTTTTTTTACAAATAGCTAATAACCAGAAAAAATATATAAATATTACTAAAAAATCCATAATTCTGAATCTTGATCAGCAAGCTTTGAATTCTGATAGTTGAAGGTGTATAAGCCTCTCCAGTAGGCCCCACCATTCCTATTCCTGTAGAAAAATCATATTTTAAGACCCCATGTTGTAAAAGATCATCAATGACATATGGGAATTGCACTATATGCCCCTATGTATGCAAAAATTGCAATATATGCTCCTAGAGAAAAATGCCTATACCTTGTTGCTAGTTAGAGGGCTTCGAAGCTGGATACATGCCATAAATTAGCTGCAAGACGGATTCAAATTCAAACATTAATACTATCATTGCATAATATAGGAAAGTATAGTGCAATTATCACAGAATTAAATACTTACCTATAACTAAGGTGACAACAAAGTCAAAGCGATTTTGACCAGTAACTAGTATAACCATATGGTCCATAAGTACTCATTCTTGTTCTCAATAAAATGATAGAATTTCTACAAAATACTAAGTCAAAGGAAATAAAGAGAACGCTTACATAATTAAAGGTCCGTTTTTCTATTTTTTGGTCAAATCCAATCTCAAATCAACAACTGCACCCAAGTTATCAGCATTTGCAACAAACACATACTCTTTTCCCTGCAATAAGACAAAATAAATTTAATAAACGGAAAAAGAAAAGGAAAAGAGAGTAAAATACTTGTGCAAATAACGCGTCAAGCTTGCCACTAATGAACAAAGCTCGGAACACATCACCATGACCAGGTGGGTACCTAAGCAATTAAAAGACATTTACTCATATTGTGCATAATTGAGATATTAAATTAATTAAATTGTGAAGAATGAGATTAAAAAAATGCCATAACATCCTTTCCAACAACTCAAAATCTTCTACAACTAATCGAGGGTATTAACTCTGAAAAAACTGAAAAAGGGAAGATAAAGCTTTTATACAGAACCCAAAGTAAAATGAAACAAGTACACACCTGGTTAAATGTATGAATCTCGATGTTTGAGATGGAATATTTCTCTGCAATCTACAAATTATAACAATAATCAGTCATTTTTTTTTTTTTTTTTTTGCTCGGCAAGTAGTATTTTATTAGATCAACCTTTTCAAGTTACATGGGCTAGGCTAAAAAACCTATTACATTTTCAATTGGGCCAGTCCACTTGGACCCCCTAAAAACATTAGACACCTAAAAGACAAAACTTCTAAGTACAACTCCTATGTGTACACAAGTACACTACACCGAATCTAATTCCCATCTAACCCTAATCGGGTCAACGCTCCTCCTTTCCTTCTCTTTCTTGAATCTGCATAACACCTCTTTGAATGCCATAGCGATGTAATCAAAAATTTCCTCTTCAGATTTGTATATATTCTTGAATACCCTCTCATTTCTTTCAATCCATATACAGTGTGTAGCAATTGAAAGTAGTATTCGCAGAATTTCATGGTTCGTATCTTTACCATTCTTGAGGTCAATGTACCATTTCATAAGATCCGACCAGTTTGAGATTTTGGTGGAGATCCCATGAATATTCAGGCATTTAAACCAGATTCTCTTCGTGAATGAGCAGTCCCAAAAGAGGTGGTTTCTATCTTCACTCGAGATTTTACAAAATTCGCATAATGAATTAGAAATTATTCCCCAAGAAGCTAACCTGTATTTTGTAGGTAATCTGTCCAGTTGAATCAGCCAGAGGATAAATTTGTATTTGGGTGGACTTCTGGAGCTCCAAATAACTGAAGACCATTCATTGAGTGGCTTCTTTGGTCTCAAGTGTTCATAGGTTTCACTGAACACAAAGGTACCCTTTTTACTGCAATTCCAAAATATTTTATCTTTTTTATTTGGCATAATTTTTATACTAGCAGTAATTTTTTCCATAAACTTAAAATTTGCAGGCCATCTCCATCTTGTACCACAGATAAATTTACTAAGTTTACATTCAGTGTAATAGCCTGAGACCAAGCTGCTGCTCTGAATGTCTTGGAGGGATTTGTTCTGAGGAATCCAGAAGTCACCCCACAATGAGATTTCTTTACCACTTCCAATCTGGTATGATATCAATTTACTGGCTATGTACCTTAACTTGAGAATCTTTCTCCAACCCCATGAGGTGTCCTGTGGAATTTGAATTGACCAGAAAGACTTCCCTTTTAATAAATTTGTCTGAACCCAACTGGACCATAAAGTGTTCTTTGGGAAACAGCAGTTCCATAATAATTTTAATATAGAAACTTGATTTTGAAGGTATAAGTCCCTGAGGCCTAATCCACCTTCTTTAATAGGATAACAGATAGCTTCCCAAGATACTTTGGCCCCACCATGAATTTCACTAGAGCCTTTCCATAAGAAGGCAGTCATCTTTTGTTGGAGCTCTTTAATCACTCTTTTAGGTATAGCAAAGATATTAAACCAATAACTTGATAAACTGTTTAATACTGATTTGATCAATTGGAGTCTCCCTGCATAGGATAGGTGCTTGGAGCTCCAATGATCAATTTTCTTGACCATTTTCTCAATTAAGGGCTTACAGTCTTCAGCACTCAACCTCCCAGAAATTAAAGGCACCCCTAAATATTTCATAGGTAGGTGTCCCTCTGGAATTTTTAAAATGTCCCAAATTTCTTGTTTGATAACATCAGTACACCCACCATAAAAAATGTTACTTTTGTTATAGCTGATCTGTAATCCTGATAACCTGTAAAACAAACTCAAACCATCTTTAATAAGTTGAGCTGTAACTCGGTTAGGCTTGAAAAACACCATAAGATCATCAGCAAACATAAGATTGTTTAATTGAAGGCCTTTACATTTAGGGTGCCAAGAAAAACTCTTCTTGTTACCAATCTTCTTTAGTATCTGAGTAAGGATCTCCATACATAATACAAACAGATAAGGAGAGAGAGGATCACCCTGTCTCAGGCCTCTCTCCCCTTTAATAAAGCCTCTTGGAGTCCCATTAATTAATAAACTGTAGGAAGTGGTGGTTAAACACATCTTAATCCAAGATATAAACACCTCAGGGTATCCAAAGTTCTCTAAAACTTTAAGAACAAAATCCCAATCAAGGGAGTCATATGCTTTCATTAAATCAAGTTTCAAAGCACATCTTTTAGATATATGAGCTCTGTTATAGCCCCTTACAAGTTCTTGCGCAATAAGAATATTTTCACCTATATTTCTGTTCTGCACAAAAGTTGATTGATTATTTGATATTAGCTCTTGTAATGTGTTCTTTAATCTATTAACAATCAGTTTAGATATTATTTTATAGATAATATTGCAGCAAGCAATAGGTCTATAGCTTTTAACTGAGGTGGGATTGTGGCACTTAGGGATTAAAGTGATGACAGCTGAATTAATCTCCTTAAGTAGTTGACAGTCCTGAAAAGAGCTCTTAATGGCAGTACATACCTCAGGTCCAACAATGTGCCACATCTTTTTAAAGAAACCAGCTGTATAGCCATCTGGTCCAGGGCTTTTAGAGCTATCCATTGAAAATAAAGCCTCTTTTATCTCCTTATCAGATATAGGTGAAATTAATTCTGAAGCTTGATTTTCTGATATTTTGTTAGAACTGATTCTCTTTAATAGATTTGTATCATAATCCTCCTTATTTTCTCTTTTTTTTCCCAGGAGGTCAGAGTAAAACTTCACAAATTCTTGTGAGATTAAAACATCTTCAGTAATAATTGTCCCATTATCCAAGGTAATAGTATTAATACTATTTTGTGATTTTCTGCCATTTACCCAATTCATAAAATATTTAGTGTTTAAATCACCTTCATCAACCCAAATAGCTCTAGATTTCTGTCTAATAATTGATTCTTCTTTAATTCTTTCATCATGAAGCTCAGTAAGTAGTTGAGTTTCATCCTGTAGTATATCTTCACTTTTGTTACCTTGCATTCTAAGATTTTGAATGTCAGATAGCCTACTGTGAATATGATTGATCTTATTTGAGCTATTTTTAAAGTGCAGGTTGTTGAACTCTTTCAGTTTACCCTTGAGGATTTTAAGCTTCTTGGTCAGGCTGTACATAGGAGAGCCAATAACTATGGTTTTCCATGTTTCAACCACCAAAGGAGTGAAGAGTTCATGTTCCATCCAAATATTATAGAATCTGAAAGGAGAGGGGCCCCTTTTCCTACATGGAAGTATCTCCAAGTGTTGACTACAATGGTCAGACACACCTGGAGGTTTGAGGATAAGAGCTGCTTGGGTAAACTTATTGAGCCAAGTTGAGTTGACATATGTTCTATCAATTCTACTTGCTCTCATCTCTTCTCCAGCAACTCTATTGGTCCAAGTAAATTTGGGTCCATTATAAGTAAGATCAGTAAGTTCTAAATCCTCCACACATTTAATCATTTCATATGAACTTTCAGTTAAACTATCACAGTTCAGTCTCTCCTCTATACTAGTGATTTCGTTGAAATCACCTTGAATAACCCATGCTTCATTATTTACTAAGCTTTCCCATCCCCTCAGGGTATGCCACAGAATGTGTCTCAGCTTAACATCATTCATGGCATACACTGGGGTATAATAAAAATCTGTATTAGAATCTATGTGTCTGATCTTGAATAAAATAGCTTGATCAGTCATAGCAATAACAGTAACATCAACCATTTTTGGGTTCCAACAGGTCCATATCCTCCCATGATCATGTTTGATATAATTGGTAACTACTTGCCATTTATTAAAAGTAGACTTTAAAACTTTATCTGACTTATGAGATTTGATTTTTGTTTCCAGGAAACTGAAAATCCATGTCTCTTTATTAACAACTTGCTTCAGGCAATCATCTTGCTTGAGCTTTTTATTCATACCTCTCACATTCCATGTGATTATCATTAAATAGATGGGGGGTCAGGAGGCTTTTCAGCCATCACCTCTTCATCTTCATTCAACAAACTTGTAACCACTTCATCCAGGTTTACCTCATTTAAAACACCAAAACTGTTTTTGGTAAGTGTGTTTACCTCACCTTCATTTGTAGGTGATTTGCCTCTTTTTGATGCAACTGTAACCCATTGAGGTCCCTGAGTCTCAGTTACATTATTGTTGGATATCTTTTCTGGTACTTTTGTTGCTTTAGGGACCCAAACTTCTTTGGTATTTCTACAATTATTTTCTGTATGTCCTAACTTCTTACACTTTTGGCACAGTACAGGTTTCCAGGAGTATTCAACCTCAACAGTTTCTATTGTTCCTTTGCCCATGTCCAGGTCAAAATCCTCAATTAATTCCTTATTGAGGTCCATTTCAACACAAACCCTGGCATAGCTCAGCCTAGTTTGTTCCTTAGTGATTTCATCCATTTGGATAGGCCTCCCTAAGGCACTAGCAACCACACCTAAACCCTCTTTTGTCCATAGCTCACCAGGTACCTTCCTTAACTTAACCCACACAGGAACTTTGTCAAGCTTAAACTTCTCAATGTGAGTATTTGGGGTCCATTTTCTGAGAAGTAGAGGCCTATTGTTGACATGCCAGAGCTCACCAAGTACTTTTGAACATGCTTCCTCAGTTTCAAACTTGAAAATATACAACCCTTGTTCAGATGTGCATATTTTGATGTTCCCAAATTCTTTCCATTGGTTTAGCACCATGTTTTTCACCATGTGGAAAGGTTGAGGTCTCTCTAAAAATTGACCAACTACACAGTTGGCCCAGTTCTTACATCCATCTTCAATGATTTGAGGACTTGGGGTGACCCGGATCCTACCATTAACAGTTTGAGGAGCAGTATAATCTAGCTTGACCTCATCTCTTATTTTACCATCAAACATAGAGCTCCAAGCCTTTGCTGGCGAAACCCATGTGGTATTTGCCCTAGGTTCTGGATCTCTTGCTGGACTCAAAATTATTGGAGGGGAATGATGAGGATTTTCTGACCCCTCACCAATCTCAACTATAACAGGTAAAACAGGGCCAGATTTCCCTCCAGGAGTTGGAAGAGGAGGGAAATTAGACTCACCTTGTGTTAAATTTTCAGATCTGTTACTTAAAGGTGTTCGTACCACAGTAGGTGTACTCGCAACCCTTGTTTGAGAGGATGACGGCGTTGAATTTCTGGGTGACTGGTAAGTGTTTGTTACTTTGCCTAAACCAGATCTGGTATTTATGTTTTGTGTTTTTTGTTCAATGACAGGTTTTGGAATAGGCAATTGGGTTTTATTGGGTTTCCCTCTTGCCATTGGATCTAACTATTCAAGATGATATAGTTAGCGCTATTTGGAGAGAAGAAAAATATGAAGACTCGAAGAACACGAAGAAAACGAAGAACAAACAGGAAATTTGAGTAAAAGTAGAGCAGATATTGTAAATCTAAACTATTTTTTGCTTTTTTTAAGACTCGATTTGTTTGTTTATTGACCTGTACACGTTAGCAAATGCTAACGTGTACTAAAAGATGTAACAACCTAGAGAGGACTTTTCTACCATGAGAGAGATGTAAGAAATCTTTGTGTTTGCGTCTGTTTAACTCTTGTCTGTTTGGTGTCTTGACTTCTAGAGAGACGACTTTTATGGTGTTTGAGCATCTTCGAAGAAGCTAAAAATTTGTTGACCGTGGAAAATAATCAGTCATTTGTTACATTGTATGTAACAGATACTTCTGCAAAGTTTCATCTCACCTTTAGAGTATCGTCATGTGTATTGAATGAGTTCATTAAAGCTAGAGACACGTGACATCTTGAGATGCTGTATATATACATATATTTGTGAAATGATCAGTTTCTTAAAGTTAAATGAAATTATAACATAATACCTCAATTTTAGGGCAGAGCAAACTGAAGCCTAACCCGAAATTTAGGCCCAACCCGGGTAAAACCGATCCGGAAAAGACATTTTTAAATTTTATGTTTTTGGTTAGGTCGGACCCCATATTATATATGCAAAACCGGTCAAAACCGGGTGGGGTGAAGATTTTACCTCATAAATATCGGATTAACCCGTGCAACCCGGCACTTCATTTATAAACAGGGTTTTTGAAGTTTTTCCTTCAGAAAATCGATGTGGGACAAATCATAATAACATTATGCGCAATAGCTGCGGGATTTCTCGGCATAGCAGCGCTCATTTTCGGCAGCAGCAGCAGCTGTGGGTTTTTTAACCTTTTTGTTATTCTCCCACATCGTTATATTACACAAAAGGCTTTCCAACAATTGTCTATAAAT
The DNA here is from genome assembly GCA_029959085.1 of Nemophila menziesii. Lineage (NCBI taxonomy): Eukaryota > Viridiplantae > Streptophyta > Magnoliopsida > Boraginales > Hydrophyllaceae > Nemophila > Nemophila menziesii. The sequence continues at coordinate 13,784,015 of JARWIR010000001.1, read as the reverse complement.
ACTAACCTTCAAAACTCAACTTAAACCGTCTTCCACCACCTCCCTTCTCACATATATCAGTATATGATATATAATTGGTTGAGGATTTTAATTTTTTTTTACAATTTGATCCTAAATCTATTTAAATAGATATACTGGATTAATAATTTTACTATTTTAAAGTAGAATTGAGTATAATTATTTATAATTTGACCTTATGGTTAGATTGTTTTAGTATGACGTTCAACCCGTTTTCAAGCCGGTAATCCGGCTGTAACCCGGTCTGTACGGTTTTTGCTGGGAATGTTAAGGGTTAGTTTGTTAATTTTTCCACCCGGTCTTTACAGAATAGGGTTAAAAAAACTTCCAAACCCGGTCTAAACCGGGTAATGCTCTAGCCTACTCAATTTGAACAACAATTAAATCAAGGAAAGTCAACCCATTGCGGACTTCAATAACGAACCTACGTTATTGATAATTGGCCTAGTGGTTATGTTACTCCGCAGAGACCAAGAGGTCTTGAGATCGAATCTCATTGGAGTTAAAATGACTCCGAGTCCAAAGTGACTCTCCCATGTATTAAAAAAAACAATAAATTGAAATTTTAGTGGATAACTTTGACCAAAAGAAAATGTTGCCTCATAACCGCCACTTAGAAAATTTCACAATTAGACTTCTGGTAGCGGTTCACCTAACCCCTACTAGCAAAATGCCACTTTTAGGATTTTTTGTAGTGCTCCGAGCAGAGGTAAACACGAACATCAAAACGCTCGAACTCTAGGGTAAAGGCCAAGAATTGTACTTCCCAAATAAATCCCTTGATTTGATCTTAGAGTGTAAGGATCCCGATGAGCCGGTAGAGACTGGGGTAGGGTTGAGTAGAGGTACTAGTAGTCTAGTATAGGGTCAAGAGCCTAGCGAGAGATCATAGATGGGCCGATTGGTATGATGGAGGATAGGATGGCGCATGATATGTAAGAGTTCTGAAGAGATCTCAGATTCTTTTAGATGGAGCAACAAATGTTACAAACCCATGTGTATGACATGTTCATGATGCAAATGCAACACATTGGACAAACTATAATCCCCAAAAATCTACCATTTGTATTTCAAAGTCGACTCTGTCCAGTGTCATACAAGAAACAACTAATTTTCTTTTGAGTAATGATATATACCACCCAAATTCAATAATATAATATACTTAATAATTAGGATAGTAAAAAGAAAAGAGTAATGATATATACCACCCAAATTCATACCAGCCAAATGTCACCCAGTGACGTGGCGTGAATTGATTGGTTACAAATTGTTAATGCATTTATTTTCTTGATTTGATTAAAGATTTGTAACCAATCAATTCACGCCACGTCATTGAGTGACATTTGGGTGGTATGAATTTGGGTGGTATATATCATTACTCTATTTTATTTTTAATACAATATTTATTTTTTAATATTATACAAATAATAGGGTACTTCCACTATCACCATGTATTTAGCCACCACTACAGCACCACCACCACCTACTACTACTAGGGCTGCACAAGACAAACCGCCGACCCGCAAAACCGGCCAAATCCGACCCAAACCAACCCGAAAAAACCGATCCGCGGTTTTGGTGGTTTGCTATGGGCCCTGATTTTTTATTTTGGTGGATATGGGTTGGTTTGCGGTTTTGGAAAAGCCCAAACCGCGGATAACCAACCCAACCCGCACTTTTGGCCCATTACTAATTTTTTTTTATATACATGACCGTATATATGGGGTGGTCAACGAAAACCCACCCCATTTCGTTCGTCCCTTACACGCTATCCTCTCTCTCTGTCTCTTACACGGAAAGGGGGAAAAACCCCTACCTTTTCGCCTCTCTCTTCGCTATGAATCTGAAACCCATCCCTTCTCAATCATCCATCACCGTCTCTTTACATCACACCATGGCATCTTCTGTACTCCGCATTAATTATTTCGATGGGTTACACCAACCTTCGAGGTCCGCATTAATTGTTCGTAGCCTCCGGTGAGTTTACCATGGTTAATCGATTAAGCCATGGTTAATACTTATTCTGTTATGGTTAATGATGTATTGAGTTCTGGGTTTTATGGAGATGTATAAAAGGCCGAGCTAGGGTTTCTGAGTTCTTCAAAACCCTCTTTAAGGTATGGTGTTCTAAACCCGAATCTCTTGCATATTCCTTGCTTCTCTTCCTCAAATCCTTTGTTTATGTAAATGATTTTCGAGTTTACATTTCTTTTGTTTTTCATTTTTTGATTTTTATTTTTTAAGAACTAATATGTTTGATTTGTTTTTATGTTTTTGCAGATTAATGGATATGGATGACTTTGATGATTCCATCATTGATTTGACAATACCACAACCCACTGAAGGTGTTGATCAAACACCTGTTGGTAACTCTTCTGATACTCTTAACACTCGCACATCATCTAATTTACCCTCTGTCCTTAAAAAAGCAAAAACAGAAACCTCTGATTGTTGGAAACATTTTGAAGTTGTTACTTATGGAGATGGTAGTATTAGACCAGTTTGTAAATATTGTGAACATTCTTATGCTGCTAATTCTAGAAAACATGGTACAACTAATATGAATAATCATATTAAACTTAGAAGGTGTCCAAAATATCCTTTCTATCCTCCAGTAGAGGATGGTCAATCTTTGCTAAATTTTAAACAAACTGATGAAGGAAAGAATGTTGTTAGTACTTATGTGTTTTCTATAGAAGCTTATACTAGGGCACTAGCAGAAATGGTCATAATAGATGAATTAAGCTTTAGATTTGTGGAAGGCATAGGTTTTAAAAAATTCTGTAATGTTATGCAACCCAAGTTTAAAATCATTCCATCTAGAATGACCATTATGCGCAAGTGTATGAATATTTATGAAGAAGAAAAGATTAAGTTAAAAAAACAATTGAAAGACTTAACAATAAGCATGACAACTGATACATGGACATCTAATCAAAACTTGAATGATATGTGTTTGACTGCTCATTATGTGGATTCAGATTGGAATTTAAATAAAAAAGTCATAGGATTTTGTAAAGTTGAGGACCATAAGGGGGAAACTATAGGTAGAAGAGTAGAGGCTATACTTATGGATTGGAATATAACTTCATATCTCACTTTGACAGTTGATAATGCATCTTCTAACACTGTTACTATAAAGTACTTGGTGAAAGTTGCAAGTGATAAACCAGAAACTCTTTCAAAACATGAATTTCTTCATGTTAGATGTTGCGCTCATATCTTGAATCTCATAGTTAAGGAAGGAATAATTGAGTTGGATGCTTGTATTAAAAATATTCGCGAGGCTGTTAAATATGTTAGAGGCTCACCAGCTAGATTTAGAGCTTTTAAAGGATTTGTTACTTTGTGTGGTGTTGAATGTAAATCAAATCTTTGTCTTGATGTCCCTAAGAGATGGAACTCTACTTATAAAATGCTAGAGTGTGCTGAGAAATTCGAATCTGTCTTTGCAAGAATGAAACTAGATGATTCTGGATACACAACACATTTCAATGATGCTTCAAGAACTCCTCCTAGCATTATAGATTGGGAAAATGCGAGATGTTTTGTTGAATTTCTGAAACTCTTCTACATTTCCACTAAGAAATTCAGTGGAACTCTATTTGTTACAACTAATCTGTTCTTTGATGAAATAGTGAGAATATGGGAAAAGATTGTTGAGTTATGTGAGAATGAAAATCCTGTGTTACAAAAGATGGCAACTGATATGAAAAAGAAGTTCAATACTTATTGGGGAGTAAATAGTATAAATATAATCCTCTATGTGGCAGTAGCTTTGGATCCAAGGAAAAAGATTCAATACCTCCAATGCTATTTCAGTTTTATGTATACTCCTGAAGAAAGTGAAGTGTTGCTTAAAAGGGTTAATGATGCTTTAAAAAGAATGTTTGAAGTTTATGAGAAACAAGTTGCTCCCACTAGTTCATCTACTAGTGGTGATGTGGCTATTTCTAACACTTCAACTGAATCTCCATGTGTTCTTGGTGGTAGGTTTCAGTCTTTTATGGCTAAGACACACCCCTCTAAAGCTACTGAGTTGGATAAGTATCTAAAAGAGGATATAGAAGAGATGTCAACAAAATTTGACATCTTACATTGGTGGAAAAGAAATAGTATGAGATTTGAAGTTTTGTCCCAACTTGCCAAACATATTTTGGCAGTTCCAGTGTCTACTGTTGCTTCTGAAAGTGCATTTAGCACTAGTGGTAGAGTTCTTGATCAGTTCAGGAGTTCCTTGTCTCCTAAAACTGTTGAAGCATTAATTTGTACTCAAAACTGGTTAAGATCTTCACTTCCAATTAATCTTGGCACTTCTAAACAGCTTGTAGAGGATTTGGAAGCTGAATTGGGTACTTTCTTGACTTTACTCTTTAGTTTTGCAGATTTGCGAGTGTTTTTTAACTTTTTGTTGCTTCCTAACTTGTTTATTAACTACCATTTGTAGGTTATTATGGAATTGATGAATTGAGCATTAGTGGAAGTCCACAATCCACTATCACTGACTTAGTCAATTAATCCATATCATAAAGTGAGTTTTATTTTAGTTTGATACAATAAATACTTGCATTTTATTTTTCATATGCATTTACACATTAGATAGCAACTCATGCACTTCCAGTGATGCAAAAATAGTGGAACATGGTGTGTTTATGTTTATTAATGTGTATACTAATGCTGAGGAAGTCACTAGAGATGGTTATCTTTTGTTTTGTATTTGTACATGAAAGATTGCAGGTTTTTGTTATAAACTCACCAAGTCCCTTGTCCCTCGGTTTATTAAAGCCTGTGATGAAATAATTAAACAATTCTGAGGCTTAAACTCTATATCTAATGAGCTACTTTTTCATTATTCTCAACACCTATAATAATATGGTGACTAGAAGGTTAATGTAATGTTATTGGTGTTTAGAATGGTGCAAAAGTATTACTAAGAAGATAAATGGGAGTTCCAATTGACCCAAGTCCCTTGTCCCTCGGTTTAAAGGTGCTTCTTGAGCTTCAATAGTTAATGAACTACTTTTAACACCATTCGTAACATCTATAACATTATGGTGACTAAAATGCAAAGTGGTGTTAAGGATGTTGTGAATGGTGTTGAAGTAGTCCATTGGAACATATTGTGAGTTTACAATAATTTGTCCCTTGTCCCTAAGGGCCTATGATGATTACAAATCTGAGGCATGAATTTAATACTATGTGGAAAAAAGGAACTAAATACTTTGTCCCTTAACTCTTATGAAACAGGATGGGAGATGAATGCAAGGATTTTTGTAAATTGCATGTTTTGCGCAAATGAATGTTTGTATCTTCGAACTTGACTTTTGGAATGTTCAATCAAGTTTGGTTTTGGAAATGTTTTTGGAATTATATAGTTCAACTCAAATGTAATTCAGTAAATTCAATCTTTTGGAGTGTAATTTGTATTTTGTAATAGTTAATTAGCTTAAATGGTTAATGAACAACAACTAGTACAACTGTTTTCATTTCATTAGCTTATTTGATCATTTGAAAAAGTTTGGGTTTAATTTTAATTTTTTAACTTATAAGGGACTATATAATAAATAAGTGGTTTTAACCCGAAACCAAACCAAACCCGAACCAACCCGCGCAAAACCAAACCCGCGCCACTCATTAAAAAACCAAGTGGATCCAACCCGAAACCATAAAAATTAAATGGTTTGACTCTCGGTTTTGAGAAGTTCAAAACCGCAAGTGCGGGTTGGTTTGTGACTAAGGGGCAACGGGTTGGACACCCGACCCGTGTGCACCCCTAACTACTACTATTCATCACACACGCGCGCGTCTGTGATTTTTTTTTAAATCATCATAACTATTTCTAAAAAAATCAGAAAAATAAAAATAATTGCATTTTTGGATAAAGAAAATTAATATTTACATCTATGATATTTTTTTGATTTTCTAAATTTTTTTTCGCAAACATAAAATTCGTTATTCGAAATAATGTTTTTTTTTCTCGCAAACATAAAATTCACTGTTCAAAAAATGAAATTCACTGTTTGAAACAATGAATTTCGTGTTTGCGGAAAAAATTCAAAAAAGATCATAGACGTAAATATTAATTTGCTTTATCCAAAAATGCAATTTTTTTATTTTTCTGATTTTTTTAGAATTAGTTATGACGATTTAAAAAAATTCACGAACGCGCGCGCGTGTGATGGAATTAGTAGTAGGTGGTGGTGGTTGTGGTTGTTTTTGTTGCGGTGGTGGTGGTTGTGGTGGTGGTTGAGGTTGTAGTGGTGGTAGTAATAGGGTGATGGTGGTGGGTGGTAGTGGGGTAGTGGTGGTGGGAAGTTGTAATAAGGTGGTTAAATTTAAATGATAAATAATAGATTAATTAAAAAGATTATATAAAGGTACTTTTGTCAAGGGGTGTTTTTAATAAATAATTTTATTAGAGGGATGTTTTTAGCAAATAATTTTTTTAATATGCATTTATGGATTAATGGCTCATGAATTTTTTTTACATTGTTTGTATTAAAAAATTCTATAGATGAAAAAAAGAAATCATTTCAGTATCCATTTTCTTTTATAATTCTTTTTTTATTTTTATTATTATTTTCTCCTAAATACAAACAGACCCATAATATATGATGAGATCAAATCCATATCAACTGTTCTAAGTCGGAACCTCCATGGGACGTGAAAACTAATTTTGAGACGCCCTTAAAACCAAGATTAAGTGACATGTTTTTCTTGTTTTGTCTTATTTTCAGAATTGGAAAAAAATTCGAATTCGGAAATTCAGAAGTTTCAGAATTTTTTGTTCGAAAATCAAGAATTTAAAATTATGTATTATTTCGGAATGACAATTAATTTCCAAAAAAATATAATTTATTTTTACTTTTTTTTCCATTTTGAAAAAATATCTTGCTAAATAAATTGTAACTACATAAGTGAAAATTATATCGTAAAATCAGACGTTCAAAACAATTAGTACCAAATAGATGATATACAATTTCATCTAATTAGTTAAGTATGATATTCACACATCAATGCCAAGACAACAAGAGGCAAGAGTAAATATGGAATTTTGTATATTATGTACTTAATAGTAAAAAATTACTAAAAATAATATTCAGAATGTACAATAAAAAATGAGAATCGAATCAAAAATCTGAAATATCATAAATTTATACGTAAATCCCATTCCGATTTAATCTTTTAAAAAAAAAAACGGAATTTCGAAATCGAAACAATAAAAATTTGTTTCGAAATCGAATTTTTTTGATTGAAAATAAAAAAATTCGAATCCGATTTTATTTTTAATGAGAATAATTATGTTTGCAAGTAAGTCTACCTATGATCTAGGGCTGTAAATGAACCAAGCCACTCGCGAGCAGCTCGAGCTCGGCTCGGAAAAAAGCTTGACTCGAGATCGTTCGTTAAACTAAACGAGCCGAGCTCGAGCCTAAAACCGAGCTCGTTTATTAAACGAGCCGAGCCTGTTCGCGAGCTTTTCTGAAAAGCTCGTGTAAAATATAAATAAATTATAAATATCTATTACATATAAAAATGATTTGGATATCTAGAATAACTTTAAGTGCTTTTTTCAAGAAGCACCTATTTGGTTATTTTCCTAAATGTGTTTTTCAGGGTCTAAAATAATTTTAAACATGTAAAAGCATTTTTAAGTGCTTTAAAAAAATCACTTCCAAACGGGCACTTAGCTATATTGCACTTTCTTCCTTCAGAATTATAATATTGTTACTTTTAAAACTTTGTGTGTTAATTTGTTTGTTTAGTTGAAATTCTTAGGTACATGTTTGCAAGGAGGCAGCAAGATGAAGAAAAGAAGTGAAGTTTAAAGTCTAAGTTCAAAAGAAGTGTCAAAAGAGAAAAAGTCATCACTTAGGTAGAGTAAAAGGATCATGAAAAACTTAAAAGTCGTCACTTCTGCCTCTCACTGAGCCCTAAGGTTTCAGATTCAGACCTGATAGTTCAAACAAAAAAGATGAGCCGATGAGTCAGTGAAATTTGAGAAGTAAAATCAAGTGATTTGGACTTACGATGCAAAAGTTATGCCTGTTTTACTAAGTGGTGTACAACATATGCGAGATTAGCAAAACGGATTTGGGCCTCTAATTACTTAATTAAGCACATTGGTAGGCCTAATCCATTTTGGACATTATAAAAGACTTTTTAGACCTCAGAATTTAGTATGCTTTATTTTATTTTCAATTTCTGAAGAAAGAAAGAGGTAGAGGCAAGAGTAAAAGCTGGAAAATTCATTTTCTTCAACCAATAACTCTATCTATTCCTTTAATTAGATTCTTTCTTTTAATTTTGTTTTTAGGAATCATGTATACTTTTAATTTATTTTCTGTTTTTAATTTCAATATGAGCTAAACATTTAAATACTTTAGAATCGTTCTTCACTCTCATGCAGTCGGAAGTATTACCAGAGTATGTGTGAGGAAATTGACCGCATTAAGATTTCATTTGGATTTCATTGTTGGAACAAAGGAAAATCAGGTGGGTGGGATGGGATAAAGTGTGTGTTCCGAAAAGTAGAGGGGGTCTTGGGTCCCAAAAAGCGGGAGACATAAACCAGAGTATGCAGAGTAGATAATCTGGGTATATACCTTGGAATGCCCGTGAAGTTTCAATAAGAAAAATTTAAAGCCCTTCAATAGATTAAAGATAATTTTTTAATATTACTATGGGGTGGAAACAATTGTTATTGTCGGAAGAAGGTAAAGAAGTTCTCATCAAAGTTGTCGTTAATGCTATATCGAATTATGCGATGTTTATCGTTCTTTTTCTAAATAGGTTTTGTAAGGAGTTATCAGATCCTATTCCAAAAAATGATTATATTCATTGTGTCACTTGGGAACAACTTGAGGTTTCTAAAATGATCAAAGGTCTAGGTTTCCTAGACATGCAAAAAAATGATTTTTGCATACAAATATAAAGTGGAAGCTTTAGACGCTATTGCAGAATTTTGGTAGGAAGCACAAGATGAGGATCGTATTCATTGTGTCGCTTGTGAAAAACTTGTGGTTTCTAAAATGATTGGAGGTCTAGGTTTCCGAATACATGCAAAAAATGAATTTGGGTTTGCTTGCAAATATATGGTTGAAGCTTCAAAACAAACCAAACACTTTGGTTGCAAGAGTTATTAAAGGAATTTATTACCTGAATTCAACTTTCTGTAGAGCTTAATTGAAATAATGGTCTTCTTAGGCCACAAGTAGTCTTCTGAAAGATATATATGCTATCGATCAATATTGTACTTACCTTAGCTGTAATGGAGATGATATATAGGAGTCTAGCTGGTTAAGTCTCTGCCTATTGAGAAAGAACCTTATTGTAATATTACCAAAGTCTCTCAGTTGATGAATCTTGCCAAGGATTGTTGGAATATTCAATTACACTATAGATCATACCACATAGTAAGGTATGTTGAACATATCAATATTCACACTTATTGCAAGTCCAATAGGCTGATTTGGCTGTTTACTAACTCAGGTTTGTATACTATTCAGTCGAGATATCAAACCATTTGCAACAACTCAATGGCTAATTACACTATGTCTTCAGCTCATGCATTACAAGTTGATAGATCCATTTGGAAGTATACTTGTAATTATAATATTCCAACAAAAATATGTATCTTTTATTTGAAATGTTGCAGATTTGTGATATTGGCAAGGTAGAATCTCTTTCAGGGAAAACGTATGATTTCACTTGAAAGTGAAAAATAAGGAGACAAGTATGAAAGACGTGGATCATCTTTTCCTTAAATGTCTTTATAGTAGTCATATTGGGCTACCTTAATTTTTAAAAATAGATTTGACCTTCATGTTAAAAGTTTTGTTGGAGAATGGTATTCAAAATCATCAAAAAAATTCTAATGGCGGTTGCGACAAAAAAAATCATTGCATTTTTACTAATTTTAATCTGGTAGATTTGGAAGTCACTCATGAAAGGTACTATGAGGGTATCAAGAATAATCAAATTGTTTTTTTTTTAACAAAACTTACGAAGTGTTGAAAGAGTTATTTGTCAATGAATGGTATCGAGGTTCAGTCACAGTATTTTTCGATCAAGAGGAAGCTCGTAACTAGATGGATCAAAAAATACAACTAATAGACATATCTTTTGTGATATTTCATTTTTTTTTTATGGAAACAAGTCAAAATTTTATCAATGGCTTTTGATATAAATGACACGGTTGTTTGATAGAGTGTTAAGAAATTTTAGGTTAAATCATCGCTAGAGAGTGAAATTTTGGCATTATAAGAAGTTTATATATTGTCAAATTATGATACCCAACATACAACATCTATGGCTGCTAAATGTCGACGGCTAAGTGGAACGTTGGTTCGATCATGGAAAATATTCGTAATTGAAACTCTAATAAAAATAGACGGAATGTTTTTCATATTTCTCGCAAAATGAATATTTTATCTTGATATACTAGTATAGTCTAGAGGTTAGATTGTTATTAAACAAAACCTTAGGGACTACATTGTAATTATTATAAAGTTAGTTGGTTAGTTACAACAACTATTAAAACAATGTATTAAGCTCATTTTAAGCTTAAGTTCAAGGAGATGAATAATACACAATAATCGTTTCTTCCTTCTTTTCTCTCTCTGTCTTGTTCATCTTCTTCTTCTTCCTCTGTAACCTTCAATGGAGTCTTGACATTATAAACCTCAAGCTAATCTACTCTTATCATGGTATCAATTGAAAACAATATTAATTCCGCAATTTAAAACAACAATTCTTGCTTTAGATCAAGAAATCACAAGCTTCGACTACTTGCTTCAATGGCGAACAACTCTGCAACAGAGAATTTTTCATCTCCATTCTATATCCACCCTAGTGAAAACACAGGTGCATCGCTAGTTTCCGAAGTTCTTACGAATGATAACTTCTTATCTTGGACTCGTGCAATTGAGATTGCATTATCGGTCAAGAATAAACTCGGCTTCATCAATGGAGAAATTGTCCAACCTCCTCTCACAGATTTAAATCTTATCTCGACTTGGAACAGAGCCAACAACTTAGTTCTATCGTGGCTTCTTAATTCGATTTCTAAAGAAATCAGAGGTAGCTTATTGTATTTTAACTCTGCTCATGATCTCTATAAAGAGCTTAAAACGCGTTTTGGTAAAAGTGATGGTACAAGGGTCTTTGTTCTTGAGAATTCATTAAGCTCGATTTCTCAAAATTCAAGCTCGATTTCTGAGTATTTCGCAAAGATCAAAACACTTTGGGATGAATATGTTCACTTTGGGCCTATGCCTACATCCTCCTGTGGAAATATGAATCAATGCAGCTGCAGAATTCTTGATACATTAATTGAGCGACAAAACAATGATTTTGTGATTAAGTTTTTGATTGGGTTGAATGATTCGTTTGCTGCAGTAAGAAGTCAAATCTTGTTAATGACTCCTTTACCACAAATTAACTCAGTTTTTGCAATGCTTATTCAAGAAGAGAGTCAAAGGTTACTATCGAATTCATCATTTTTTGCACCAACTCATGCTTTTTACTCAAAGAACAATCAAAAGACAAACAATTACGCAGAAAAGAAGAGAGTTATTTGCACACATTGTGGGTATAATGGTCATACAGTAGATAAATGTTATCAGTTACATGGATATCCTATTGGATGGGGAGGACCTAAAGGTAAAAGATATGTTCAAACCCAACAACATTCTGCACATCTTGTTGATGCTGAAGAAGAACTCAAGACTGATCAAGAACATAAGCCTTTCAGTAGCTATGAATTCACACCTGAGGAGATAAGCAAGCTCATGGCTCTTGCACATACTGAGAAGATGAGCAATCCGGCTGTCCATCAAGTCACAATCAATGAAGGTAATTCTTGCACATCTTCTTGGATTTTAGATACAGGAGCTACAGATCACTTAATATACTCAGCATCTATGTACATAAATAAGCCTCAAAATGTTCATATTCCTGTTACATTACCAAATGGGGAGATTTTATACGCAACACACAAAGGAAATATTAGCTTAAATAATCACATTACTTTAGAAAATGTGTTATGTGTTCCAAAATTCAAGTGCAATTTACTTTCAATATCCAAATTAACACAAGATTCAGCTGTTACAGTTGCTTTCTTTTCTTCTTATTGCAACATACAGGATCATCTATGCAAGAAGACGATTGGGATTGCTTATGAAAGGAATGGATTGTATTATATGAACTCCTCATCAACATCTCATCGAATTCTAGCTGTTTCAACAAAGAAAAATGATATATGGCATTCTAGGTTAGGCCATCCATCAAGAGCTAAACTGTCTGCTCTCAAGAAGATTGATTCATCTATAGTTTTTTTACAAGATAGTGTATGTGAACCGTGTCACTTTGCTAAACAAAGAAAATTGTCTTTTCCTGTATCTACCTCTACTTCAAATGCTTGTTTTGATTTAATACATTGTGACATATGGGGTCCATTCAAACAAGTCTCTCATACATGACATAGGTATTTCTTAACAATAGTTGATGATTTTTCAAGAGGAACCTGGATATACTTAATGCATAATAAGTCAGAAGTTCACATTCATTTAAACAATTTTTATAAAATGATTTTAACTCAGTTTGATTTGAGAATCAAAGTGTTAAGGTCAGATAATGGACCTGAGTTTAACCTTCAAACTTTCTATACATCTAATGGAATAATCCATCAATTGAGTTGTGTTGAAACTCCACAACAGAATGGGTTGGTGGAGAGAAAACACCAACATCTATTAACAACTGCAAGAGCTATCATGTTTCAATCAAATCTTCCCTTACAATTCTGGTCTGAGTCTATACTTACAGCTGCCTATATAATCAATAGGTTGCCTACTCCTTTATTGAATAATCTTACACCTTATCAAAAGTTATACAACAAACCACCTACATTACATCATCTAAGAGTGTTTGGATCACTTTGCTATGTATCAACACTTCAACAAAACAGATCAAAGTTTGATAGAAGAGCTGTAAAGTGTGTATTCTTAGGGTATCCTCCTGCTACAAAAGGTTACAAAGTTCTTGACATATCAAACAACAAGATACTAGTCTCAAGAAACGTGATCTTTCATGAAACAGTTTTTCCCTTCTCAGAAACTAAACCTATAGAGAATCTTCATACTTTTCTTTTCCCTCCTTCTAATACATATGTAGAACCTCTCAATCATAACACTACCATTGATCAACATAACATACAAAACTCAACCAATCAATCTACCTTATCTCAACAAACTCGACCAACAAGAAATAGACAACCACCTTCATATTTGAAGGATTATATATACCACTCAACTTCTCATATCACCTCAAAAACTTAACCACTTTATCCAATACAAGATTATGTTAATAATTCGAGACTTACATCAAAATATGCCAATTATATTGAGAATATATCTTCTCAAATAGAACCAAAAACTTACAAACAAGCCTCAACCTCTAAAGAATGGATTTCTGCAATCCAAAAGGAGCTTAAAGCTCTTCAAGAAAACAATACTTGGACAATTGTTCCTCAAACATCTTCAATGAAACCTATTGGAAGCAAATGGGTTTTTAAACTAAAATACAAGGCAGATGGTTCATTAGAAAGACACAAAGCAAGGCTAGTTGCAAAGGGATACAACCAACAAGAAGGACTTGATTTCTTTGACACATTCTCTCCTGTGGCAAAGCTTGTTTCAATAAGAATCATACTTGCTTTAGCTTCAATAAACAAATGGTTCTTACATCAACTTGATGTAAATAATGCATTTCTACATGGGGAGTTAGATGAAGAAGTTTATATGAACATACCACAAGGTCTTCAAGCTCAGAAAGGAACTGTTTGCAAGTTAAATAAAAGCTTGTATGGTTTAAAACAAGCTTCTCGCCAATGGTTTGCAAAATTATCATCTTCCTTAATATCTTATGGCTTTGTTCATTCTTCAAGTGATTTCAGTCTCTTCATCAAGAAATCAACCACTACATTCATAGCACTTTTAGTATATGTTGATGACATTATACTTGCAAGCAATAGTATGGATGAAATAAGGAACCTAAAGACTCATCTACACTCCGAGTTTACAATTAAAGATCTAGGTGAATTAAAATACTTTCTAGGTATAGAAGTAGCTCGAAACTCATCTGGGATTACTTTATGTCAACGAAAATTTGCCCTTGACATTCTAAATGAATGTGGAGTCATGGCTGCAAAACCGACAAATTTTCCAATGGAAACAACTTCAAAACTAAGATAAGAAGATGATCAAGAATATGAAGACCCTTCATCATATAGAAGGTTAATTGGGAGATTACTATATCTAACCATCACAAGACCAGACTTATCTTATTGTGTAAATTCTCTAAGTCAGTTCTTAGCAAAACCATGCAATAGCCATTGGAAAGCTGCTCAAAGAGTCTTACGCTATATCAAGAAGACACCTGGACAGGGCTTATTTCTTTCCTCAGCTTCTGAACTAAAAATCAAAGCATACTGTGACAGTGATTGGGCTGGATGCCTTGATACAAGAAGAAGCATCACAGGATTCTGTATCTTTCTTGGAGAATCATTAATTTCATGGAAAAGCAAAAAACAAACAACCATAAGTCGTTCTTCAGCTGAAGCAGAGTATAGAGCACTAGCTGCTCTAACTTGTGAGATTCAATGGTTAATTTACGCGTTAAAAGACTATGGCATTGATAATTGTACACCAGCACTTGTTTATTCAGACAGCAAATCTGCTATTGCAATGTCCACGAATCCGGTGCATCATGAAAGGACAAAACATGTCGACATCGATTGCAAAATAACGCGCGAGAAAATTCACGAAGGTTTGATCAAATTATTTCATATACCTTCAAACTTACTACTTGCAGATATGTTTACAAAACCACTTGGTTCAGTCGAGTTTCACAACAATTTGTCCAAGCTTAACATATCTAATATGCATGTTGCGCTTGAGGGGGGCTCTTGATATACTAGTATAGTCTAGAGGTTAGATTGTTATTAAACAAAACCTTAGGGACTACATTGTAATTATTATAAAGTTAGTTGGTTAGTTACAACAACTATTTAAACAATGTATTAAGCTCATTTTAAGCTTAAGTTCAAGGAGATGAATAATACACAATAATCGTTTCATCCTTCTTTTCTCTCTCTGTCTTGTTCATCTTCTTCTTCTTCCTCTGTAACCTTCAATGGAGTCTTGACATTATAAACCTCAAGCTAATCTACTCTTATCATTTTAAATCGAAAAAACGTTAAATAGACGTATTTCTCAATAAATCATGAAAACAAAAAATATTCAATTAATCGTTTATCTTTTGGGACATGCTAAAAAGATTCTGGTAGATCGGTTAATTTAGTCATCTTGTTTAATTAACAATTTGTATATATAGATTTTCTTTCTGTAATTTACTTTTGTAAACCCAATTTGTTTTTTCTAATATATCATCGGTAGAAGAAAAAAAAACTATTAAGTCATCATTTGAACAGTGGAGTAGTGACTGTCCAAAAAAAAAAAAAAGAACAGTGGAGTAGTGGCTTCTTACTTCATCAATAGTCATTGTATCATCATACAAATGAAAAAATACCTATCTCAACCTGACAACCTCCCATTTATTATGTTCTTGGAGAAAAGAAATTTTGGCTTGAAAATATTGCTTTCAAACTAGTGGAATTGTTAAAAGAAAAAAAGATAGTGGAATCATTTTGACTAGGGCAGCACACGGGTCGGTTATTGACCCGTAGGGGTAAACCCAATACCCAACCCTAATTTTCGGTTTTCATTTTCTTAAACCCAATAACCAATATTTTATATTGAAACTGTGCGGGTTGGGTAGGACGGGTTAGGGTCGGGTTAGGGTCGGGTTCGGTTATGTTCTAACAATAGAAATTTTTCAAAAAAAGTAACTAAAATCTAGTAACTTTCTAAAAACAGTAAGTTATTGAAATTACAATAGTTTTTTTATATAAAACAACACTACATTACTATTACAACATTGAACCACTTATAAAATTACAAAACATTGAAAATTTGCAATCTAAATTGTGCATAGCAAAGATCTTGTACAACAGGGGTGTAAATCCTTTAGTGATTCCAAAAAGAACTTCAAATCCAACATAATTCCTGTAAATTTGCATCACAGAAGAGAAGAAATTGTTAAATATAGTTAGCCTCAGATTTGGTTTCATCATTGGCTTAACATTTAGCCTCAGATTTAATATCTTCATTGGCCTTTTATAATCTAAGGGACGTTTTAGGGACAAGGGACCTCTTTTGAAAATTACAAGTTACTAAAGATTCAATTAAGTAGTTGCCAACTCAACCTTATATTCCACAATGGATCATACACAATTACACATAGTTATATTGAGGTGTAATCATGGGGTGGGAATATGGGAGATGCAAACATTATTAAATTGAAAATCTAATAACTTGTAAGATTCGAAAAGATTCATTATACCTTAAGGTTATGGGTTACAAATGTGTTAAAGTCGACTCTTAGGTCACACTCAACTCATACAATCCAACATAACCTGTAAAAGAGAAGAAAAGACAAAAAAGTTAAGATCAATTGAAATTTTATCTAATTATCTATAACTGTATTATTGAAAAAATAGAAAGTGTTAGGGAGTAATACCTGAAATTGGCGTAAGAAACAAAGCATTAACTTTAAGCATTCAAATCCATCACCAATTCATCTCATTGTTTTGAATACATGCAAGTAGGCAACATACAGGACATTAGAAATCAATGTTTCAATTTATAATTATCATATTTGCATTATAAAAACAATCCAGTAACAATAAATCATAGTCTCATACCCAAAATCAAACGTAATACAAAGTTCAAAATCAACCAACCGAAAATCAGTTTCAAAATCAACAACCCAGATACAATAATTAATATACGAAACTAAAAGGGGTTTTTCTTTTCATAAACAACAACAATACTCAAGCTATTAATTAGAGAACACATCGGCTTAAAAATACACAAGGATTAGGGTTATTAATACCTGATAAAAGGGGGTTTTGATTTAAGAAAAACAAAGCCGAGATTAACCCTTTTAGAGGCCTCCTCTAAACCCTTCTTCTCATCTAGTAAACCGGCATATAAACAATCGAACAAGTTAACCATGATACAATACCGCACTTTTTAATCGGCGGGATTAGACGGGGATGGGGAAGATGCAGGGCTAGAAGTTTAGGGTTTTCGAGAGCCATGGAGAGATACAGAGAGAAGGCGGTTTGAGAGAGAGAGAGAGAGAGAGAGAGAGAACGCAGTGATTGGAATGAGAGAGGGGTCAAATGACCCTTCGTGTAATGACGAGTGAAAAGCAACGAAAACAAAAGCAGCGTATTCCATACGCTGCAATATCTTATGATATATATATAATAAAAAAAAAAAACTGTTTCGGGTCGGGTGCGGGTAACCGCGGGTAAGGCAAAGCCAAACCCACAGTCCGACCCAATACCCAAATACTTATTTTTTTGGCCCAATGGGTTCGGGTGGGGCTCGGTTTGGGTTTTTCGGGCCGATTTTGGGTCGGTTTTTTCGGTTGGGCGGGTTTGGGTCACCCTTGTCCAGCCCTAATTTTGACAGCTTCGACAACTGATAGACACTTTTATGGATTTTAATCATTCTATATCCACTAACTAAATTGGGAAATATTTTACATTTTCTTTTGGTCACTAAACTATTTTAATAGCCTTAATCGATCCTTATTCTACTAAATAGGTTGTTCAAATCGATCGTCATTTCCTGGTTGCGTTGTATGGCCCTTTGTCTAGCATTTTCTGCAAGTAGATCAACCCGTCCTTTAAGTTGTCTAAGAATGTATTTGAATGTTACACGTCCAAACTCCAAATTACCCTACCATCATTCCAATCTTTCTCAGCACCGGATGGATCCTCCAGCTTAATGCTGACAATTGTCTGATAATTATCCCACTACTCGTCCAACTCATCTATAACAGGTCGAAGAAAGACGTCCATGTCCTTGCCGGGTGAACGGGGTCCCAGAATCAACAAACAAAGCTGGAATGTCGTCTCCTTCATACACTCCCATGGTGGTAAGTTGTAGACGGTCAATATTACTGGCCACATGCTGTACGAGTTGTTCTGCATAGACAAAGGGCAAAAGCCATCAATACCCAAACCCAAGAAGACATTCCGAGGTTCACTAGCAAACTCAAGATGTAACTGAACAAATCTCTTCCAACTATCGCCATCAACCGGATGATGCAACAAATCTGGATCTGTACTCTTCCATGTTCGGTGCCAGATCATATTATCGACAGTGTGTCTCGAAGCATAAAGTCGCTGCAGCCTAGGGGCAATCGGGAAATATCGGAGTTTCTTATGCGCTACTTTCTAACCCTTCTTCGGGTCCTGTCTGGATTCACTACATACTGGACACTTTTCGAGGGAGTCATTCTCCTTGTAAAATAAAGCACAATCGTTCACGCAAATATCGATGGTATTGTAACCCATACCTAAACTTTTTAACTTTTTGTTGCACGCCTCGTATGACTCGGGCAAGGTATGAGGTTTGGGCAACACAAGGCACAGAAGATCAAGCAACTCGATGAAAGACGTGTTAGTCCACTTGTTCTTCACCTTCACGTGCATTAGCTTCACAATGAAATTTAATGAACTCATTACTGCACAACCAGGGTATAACTCGGTCTCTAATTCGGAAAACATCGTTTCGAATTTGCCACGTGCTGAACTGTTCGAGTCTATCATCTCGGTGTCACTGGAATGACCACCACCCTCATAATTAGGTCTCAAATCTTCGTAGACATCCAACATTTCATTTTTTTATATCGAGTCTCGGGAGTTTCCTCGCTCTCACCATGCTTTGTCCAAATCTCATACGTCTCCAAAACCCCAAACTGTAAAAGATGTGACCTAACTTTGACCACGTTAAACCGACGATAATTCAAACACCCATTACACGGACAAAAAATTGTTTCTTCATCAGGAGGTTTATTTTATTGAGCAAAAATGAGAAATGCTTCTATCCCTTTAATAAATTCACGCGAAACTTTATGAGCGGAACCAATCCAACTTTTATCAATACCCGAAGCCATAATCAACTACTCCAATATAAAAGAATACAACATAAATGTCTCATAAATAAAATGAAAAAAAATTATTACATCACCAAATAAATACATAAAAATAAAATGAAAAGGAAGATCATTACATCACCAATTACATACATGAATATAAAAAAAATTATTACATCACCAATTAAATACATGAATATAAAATGAAAAAAAATTATTACATCACCAATTAAATAAATAAATATAAAATGAAAAAAATTATTACATCACCAAATAAATAAATAAATATAAAATTAAAAGCACAGAAAATATTACATCGCCAAATAAATGCATAAATATAAAATTAAAAGCATACAAAATATAACATCACCAAATAAATACATAAATATAAATTAAAAGCATACAAAATATAACATCACTAAATAAATATATATCATGTTTATGCATTTATGTCTCATACAATAATATATCATATATCATATATATATATATATATATATATATATATATATATATGCCATATAAAATTATTAGATGATTAGAGATATATACATAGTGATACTATATATTTAGCATTAACTATACAATTGTATTCAATTAAAAAAAGATGAAAAAGATACATACTTTTGGGCAAATTTAGAAGGAAAAATTGATAATTGAGGAGGTCCCACGTTGTTGTTTGACCCGGGAAAGGTTTTCTACGTGTTGAAATACCTAATAAGTGATACTATTTACCATTAACTACACAATTTCTTGCAAATAAAAGAAATTTGAAAGAGTTTTATGGAACAAAAAATACCTACTTTTGGGCAAATTTGGAAGAAAAAATTGATAATTGAGGCGGTCCCACGTTGATGATTGACCCGGGCAAGCTTTTCCAAGTCTTGAAATAATTTTTGATGATGAATTGTGGAAAAAAAATTGGGAGAGTTTTGAGAGAAAGAAAGAGAAATTATAAAATAATGGTGTTTTGAGTATCCTAATTCGCAACTTGCTGTAATAAATACGCTACCACTAATCGCGACTACACGAGTAGTCTCCAGAGACTCAAACGTAGTCGTTAGAAATAACTACTAACGACTACATTATGTAGTCGTTAAATAATCCAACCTCTAGCGACTACACGTTGGCGGTGAGAAATTAATTGAAAAATACTTAAACCCACTAGCGACTATGTCCTAAGTATTAACGACTACTTCTTGTAGTCGTTAAAAACAAAAATTACTAACGACTACTGGGTAGTCTAGAAACATACCATGTAGTCGTTAAACACATGTAGTCGCTAGTGGTGCTTGTCTTTAGCGACTAAATCGCGTAGTCGCTAGAAGTTTAGTCGCTAGAGGCTTGCGCTGTAGTAGTGTTTATATATAATTCAATTATGAATTTTGCACAATCTATTATAATTTTTTTAATTCATTTTCGCCCAAGTACCTTCAGGTACAGGGCATTTCTTGTGCGAATTTTGAAATTGAATTATATTAAAAAAAATGCAAATCATTCTATCAAGTAGAAGATGCCCCACATGTAAAGGTATCTGGGCAAAAATAAAACTTGTTAAAGAGTAGAACAATTAAAAAATTAAAAAAAAAATTCATGATTAAGTTCGAGTTTCTTAAACCTAGAAGGAAAAATTGTTGACTTTATTGTATTTTCATAATATTGTTCAGAACTACGTCTCGAGAATGTAGTATTGTGTGATTTAGAGTTAGTTACATTCATGAGAGTTTCGTAATAGTTAGCATAGTCTTTGTTTCGATTAGTTCTTAATTATGGAAATTAGGTGTATAATTTGTAAGATTCCTTTAAAATTTAGTTTTTACTTCTTTTATATTGATATTATTTCATAAAAATAAAATGATTATTTATTAAAATTTCATAAAACCCTTATAGTTTTTATATAATTAAAGTTCAAAAACCCATGTATTTTTCTTTAAATTTGATTGTTTCACCACTTTAAATTAAAAAAGTATTCATGTTGATGGATATTTGATTTTTACAAAAATATAGAAAATACAGTTCAGTTGGCTAACTTGTGTCAAATAACACTCAAACCTTACTAATATATAAATGCACCACAAAATCTATCACAACTGACCTGGAAATTTTTCACTTGTAGTGTTCCAAGTATTTCATCCTACTTACACCTCAAAATAGCCAAGTACAAACCACCTTACTTGGATAAAATGGCAGATTCATGGCACAAAAAATAATTTCATTACTTGAAGCCTTATTAGATGAAAAATCATGATATTTTTCTTTGTTATAACTCTACTATTTTTGTTATTTCATCTATCACGTAATTGTAATCGTTACCCACCTGGGTCAAGAGGGTGGCCGATAATTGGCAATATGAACATGACGGAGAAAAGGTTAAAACAGTCTCATACATCGATAGATAGGTTTATTAATACTATAATTGATGAACATATGATGAAGAAAAAGAAGAAGGTTGCTGAGAAAAGTGACGACGGCGGCAACACTGATATGGTGGATGAATTGTTGGTTTTTTATAGTGATGACACTGCTAAGGTGGTTTCCGAATCTTATAATTTGAACAATACCATCAAGCTGACTCGAGATAATATTAAAGCTATCATTATGGTAAGTTTAACTAATCATGCTTATTTTAGGAAATGACCCCTTCTACCTACCTTCATTTTTGTCTCTTGCAAAGTTTCCGAATGAGTAATATCTGTTCGAGTTATAATCGAAATCCAAATATATTCTTCACATCCCCTACTGTCGTATTTATATATGATATTCATCTCAATCAAAATACTTATTAGTAATTTAAAATTGTGTTTTTAATCTTATAATATATATTATTGATCAATATAATATATGATATTATCAATTTTCTGAATAATTTTAATATAACCTAGTTACCCTGTGCAAGTATAAATACATATTTGATTTTAGTTTCAAATATATACATTTAAGGGTAAATGATTTCAAATCGCTTTTATTTTAAAAAGGTAAGTATTTTTAGCATTACATTTATAAATAATGCGTTAGTTAAAAAATTAATCAGGGTTAGTAATATAAAATTACTTAGTTATAATATTTAATAAAATTATTGTAATGATATCATAATACATATTTTGATTTTATAAGAAAATATAAGTAATTATAATTATTAAAGATTTGCTATTTACATTTTTTTTTTAAATACTTACTTTAATTAATGTATGGTTAGTGGCTTAGTGCTTTGTAATTATTCAGTATGAATATTTAGGTTAATTATGGTAATAATATTATTATGGCTTTATGTAAGAATAGTATTATAAAATTATTTTGATTATGGAATTACATTTCACATTATATTTATGAAAAATATGAATTACGTATAAATAATTTGTTAAAGTTATGAAATATTATTGTGGGTATTCATTGAGCCCATTAACAATAGTCCGACCCATTAAGTTTAAGGTTTAGTCCTTACATATTACCTATAAATAGGGTATTTACACATTTTAGACTCTTTATACGATTCATAATACTACGCTCTCCCTCTTATTCTTTATGTATTGTTTCTTTCAATACTTCCATAACACGTTATTAGCATGATAACGGCTACTATTCAATTTCTAGGTAGCTCATTATTTTTTCATATCTTTTATATCATTTTTTTTCTACTAATGTTCATCGAACACACAATAGTCGAGTACACTTTTTTGATCAATCATTCAAATAAACATCACTATTGTGAACAGAAAGAAAAGCATAAAATTGTCCTAGTTTCACCATTGTGAACGAAAGGAAAAAATAAATTATAGCTTTGAAAAGAAAAAGGAATAAAAAACCCCATGTATTTTGCTTCAAAATTGATTGTTTCGCCACTTTGAACTAAAAGAAAATAACGTGAATACTTAATTCAAAGGGAAACATTATTACACACATCCGAACTAAATATTTGTGTATCCTACTTTTTTGACCATGTTCTTGATCCTTATATTTTTTGAAGCGTCAATATCCTTCATTGATTGGATAATTTAACATGGATGGACGACTATTAATTTATAATACATGGATAGCTCAACTTGTCAAAGCCTTGATTATCCTTCAAAGTGATACAGATTTGAACCGTGTCAACGACACCGAGTCCAAAGTGGCTCTTCAATGTATCAAAAAAAAAGATACATGGGTACCCGTTTCATATAAAAAAGTTTTATATTGTCTTCTACTCTTTTAGGATAAAATATATTGATACCTATACATGTTTTATTAATTTACAGATAGAATGATTTTTGTTGTAAATATAGATTACTATAACTTTTTCCTATAATCAACTATACTATACAACTACAAATACGAAAGAATTAGCTTCTCTTAAAAGATTCTTTCATCATATTGTGGGAACACGTTTTTATATATGATTGTCATTCAAGTATTGATATAAACTAAATTAGAAATTTTGCACTATTAATTATAATTTTTTAAATTTTTTTTGTCAAATTATCTTTAGGTACAGGCCCTTACTTAGAATTAGCTTAAAAATGATAATTTTCGCAAAGTCTAATATAAAAACATGTATAATATTGCCCAAAACTTATATACATATATATGAAATATATACATAGGTTATAATATGGCGAAGTACTGGATAGATATTCATTTTATGTTTGTAGAGTAATGAGAGAAATGCATAAATATATATATATATATATATATATATATATATATATATATATATATATATATATATATATATAAGATGGTGATTATATGGATTCATATATTTTATCATTTTTAAGCTAATATTTACATGTAATAGAATGATTTGCCCTTCTTTTATATATAATTCAGTTACGAAAATTTGCATAATCTATTATAATTTTTTAAATTCATTTTCGCCCAAGTACCTTCAGGGTCGGGACCTGAAGGTACTTGGGCTAAAACGAATTTAAAAAATTATAATAGATTGTGCGAATTTCGAAATTGGATTATATAAAAAAAATGCAAATCATTCTATCAAGTAAAATATGCCCCGCATGCGAAGGTACTTGGGCAAAATAAAACTTGTTAAAGAGTAGAATAATTAACAAATTAAATAAAAAATTTATGATTAAGTTTGAGTGTCTTAACCCTAGAAGGAAAAATTGTTGATTTATTATATTTTCATAATATTGTTCAGAATTACGTTTCGAGAATGTAGTATTGTGTGTTTAACGTTAGTTACATTCATGAGAGTTTGGTAATAGTTAGCATAGTGTAGTCTTTGTTTCGATTAGTTCTTAATTATGGAAATTAGGTGTATTATTTTTAATATTCCTTTAAAATTTAGTTTTTACTTCTTTTATATTGAAATTATTTCATAAAAATAAAATGATTATTTATTAAAATTTCATAAAACCCTTAAATTTTTTATATAATTTGTTCAAAACCCCATGTATTTTGATTTAAATTTTATTATTTCACCACTTTGAACTAAAAAAGGTTTCATATTGATGGACATTTGATTTTTACAAAAATATAGAAAATACAATTCAGTTGGCTAACACGTGCCAAATAACATTAAAACTAACTAATATATAAATGCACCACAAAATCGGTCACAATGTACCTGAAAACTTTTCACTTGTAGTGTTCCAAGTATTTCATCCTACTTACAGCTCAAATTAGCCTAGTACAAACCACCTTACTTGGATAAAGTTGAAGATCCATGGCACAAAAAAAAAATTATTACTTGAAGCCTTATTAGATGAAAAAAACATGATATTTTTCTTTGTTATACTTCTACTATTTTTGTTATTTCATCTATTACGTCATCGTAAAAGTTACCCACCCGGGCCAAGATGGTGGCTGATAATTGGCAATATGAACATGACAGAGAAGTTGACACACCGAGGCCTGGCCGACCTAGCTAAGCATTATGGGGGTATTCTCCACCTCCAAATGGGCTTTCGCCACACCGTGGCGGTCTCAACCCCTGATGTAGCCCGAAAAGTCCTTCAATTACAAGATAACAACTTCTCAAACCAGGCCGCCACTATAGCCATCAAATACCTAACCTATGATCAAGCCAATATGGCTTTTTCTCACTATGGACTCTTTTTTAGGCAAATGCGAAAGCTTTGTGTTATGAACCTCTTTAAGCCATAAACGGGCCAAGTCTTGGGACTCGGTCCGGGTCGAAGTCGATGATATGATCCGTACCTTGGCGATCAATGCAGGCACAACGGTGAACATATGGGAATCAGTTTTCGGGCTTACACGGAACATAATATACCGGGCTGCTTTTGGGGCAAGTTGTACACAAGGTCAAGATGAACTTATCAAGATTATGCAAGAATTTTCTAAGCTGTTTGGTGCTTTTAATATTGCTGATTTTTTCCTTGGCTAAGTTGGATTGATCCACAAGGGTTAACTGATAGGTTAAGACAGGCTCGTACATCGCTAGATAGGTTCATTGATACTATAATTGATGAACATATGATGAAGAAAAAGAAAAGGTTGCTGAAAAAAGTGATGACAACGGCAACACTGATATGGTGGATAAATTGTTGGTTTTTTCATAGTGATGACACTGCTAAGGTGGTTTCCGAATCTTATAATTTGAACAATACCATCAAGCTGACTCGAGATAATATTAAAGCTATCATTATGGTAAGTTTAACTAACCATGCTTATTTTAGGAAATGACCCCTTCTACCTACCTTTATTTTTGTCTCTTGCAAAGCTTCCGAATGAGTAATATTTGTTCGAGTTATAATCGAATTCCAAATATATTCTTCACATCCCTTACTGTCACAATTATATATGATATTCATCTCAATTAAAATACTTATCAGTAATTTAAAATTGTGTTTTTAATCTTATAATATATATTATTGATCAATATGATATATATTATTATCAATTTTCTGAATAATTTTAATATGACCTAGTCACCCTGTGCAAGTATAAATACATATTTGATTTTAGTTTTAAATATATACATTTTAGGGTAAATAGATTCAAATCGCTTTTATTTAAAAAAGTTAAGTATTTTTAACATTACATTTATAAATAATGCGTTAGTTAAAAAAATTATTCAGGGTTAGTAATATAAAATTACTTAGTTTTTGTTGTGAACGGTAGAAAAAGAAAGAGGAGAGTTCAATTTATTATCAGAGAAGGTTAAGATTACATAATGGGAGCTCTTATTTATAGGTACTAGGTAACCTTAAACCCTAGTGTTCGTGGGTTTGACTACTAGCCCATGGGCTGGAATGAATATCCACTGCATGGGTTTATAACACCCCCCTTGGATATTCAGTCCCTAAGAATATGCCTCGTTAAAACTTTCCTAGAAAAAACCTAGTAGGAAAAAAATCTAAGTCAAGGAATAAGAGTACATTTCTTTATACGCTAACTAAAACTACCTCATTAAAAACCTTTATCAGGAAAACCTATTAGGACAAAACCGTGATGAAGGAAAAGAGTGTAGTGCGTATTTGTCTCCCCCTCTTGTCAGCCTCTTAAGAAAGATCTTGAAGTCGCTGCATGCTAATCTTGTGTATTAATTTCTTAAACGTAGATGTAGGTAATGCCTTTGTAAATAAATCGTCAAAATTGTTACTTGAGTGAATTTGATGACCATCTTTGATGTAGCCTCCTTTATCATGAGCGATACAAGTAGCATATTGTTGGACTTTGTTTACTTGTTGAAAGATTGCATTCCCCTTAAATGTTTAGTTTTGAGAATATACCTTATTAAAACCTTTCTACGAAAAACCCAATGGGACAAAATCTTAGTAAAGGAAAAAGAGTATAGTATTCTTCAATATGCTTATATAAATTTCCTCATTAAAAACCTTGCAAGAAAAACCCAGTGGGAAAAAATCTATGCTAAGGGAAAAAGAGCGCATTGCGTAAATGTCTCCCCCTGATGTAAGTATAGCACAATGGTGTATAACTTGAGACGTTTAATATGAGTAATAAATAATACGACATAAATTGGATCGACGGTTCATTCATATATAATGATTTAAAGTCCTCGACATACGACTTATATGAAGTCTTTCATAAGAAATAATAGCAAATAAAGGGCATCCACCACCAGAGACTATATCTCTTTAATAAATATATTATGTGTGCTACAATATACTATCTTATATAGTGACTCCCCCTTGTAGCAGATTCGTTTCACAATTGTGAAAATTTCACGTCGTACAAGTGAAATTAAAAAAATATTTGCTTTATTTATGTCTTTCTTCTGATGGCCAGTAAGTTTATTTAGACATTTTAATAAAAATAATCCTCGATTTATTCATATATTAATAGTTATTACGCGTATATATAAATATTCGATCATGATCAATTTTTAGTTAGGTTCCAATGATTTAAAGTATTAAAATAACTGATTGAGATCTCAGTATATAATCAGGTACCTGATACTCAGTAAGAGTATTTTAATTCACAGTTATATACACTACTTTCACATTTATAAGATGGCAAAAGTCTCATAATTAACAACTTGCTCATGTTGCTGCTCCTTTATTCTATCGTTGGAACCAAATAGATCTATTGCGCTTTAAGCAAACAAAAGTCTAATTTTATAAGATAGTTCTTTTGAGACATAAATTTAATCAGGAACATTAAAAACTGGTTATTGTAACTTAGTCATTACACTTTTACAATATTTTCAATCATTTGAATGAGTATACGAGGATCAGTATAAATGGTGTATTCTTATAATCCAGATATTTATTTATTTTCCCCCTATTCTTGAGAATATATATATATATATATATATATATATATATATATATATATATATATATATATATATATATCATGTTCTCAAAATCCATCTTTGTGCACGGTGGTGGAGCAATTATATTAGAAATTGCACAATCAAAATATCTTGATGTATATAATTTTTTTTGGTCTTTTACCAATAGAGGTATATACTATGAGCATTAGTTTTAGCGATTCGGCATATGCAAGTCAATAAATAACTTTTCTAAACTTGTATATATCCCTTTGAATTTCTTCTTGAAAAGAAACTAGACGATTTAATAACAAAATTATTTAGAATAAAAATCTTTGCTTTTGCATCACCAATTTGCTAAGATTCATTTGATAATCTCGATCTTTGATACTATCACTTGTGAGTATTCTAGTAGAATTTACCTTACCATATATTTTATGATGTTGGCAAAATATAACATATAGTGATATTTTCCGAATATAAGTGTGAGATCACAAAATAATTCACTTTTCAAATATAGTAGATTTATTTTACTAGAGTCAAAATATCTCTTATTGAACTCAATGTTTCTAAGAAATATAATTTTAGTTTTCAGAAATTTCATGTATATTTCATATTATCATATATTTTCTCATAGAACATTGTTTGATTGTTGGATAAATGTAAATCTTGGAAGCACAGTACAAGTTTTTTGAAATCCTTCTATTAGGTTGGATGTACCGGATATGGTATTGACATTTGGTTTAGAAGGTTAAAGATCAAAGAAATATATTTTATTTCTTAGGTCATGCGAATGAAAAATGAATTAATTGATAGGTTATGCGATATATGCGCATAAAATATATCTTTAATTACCCTATATTTTGTTTCATTTGTTAACCAAAATGCGATCGTAAATTGACATCTATGCGTTCGTAGAAGTTACATAAAGTTATGTCTAATATTATTTTTTTCATTATATGTTATGCTATTTCAGCGGATATGCATAAAATACGTATGTAACTTGTGTATACGCACTATTTTTCCCGTAAGTTATGTTACATCAGAGAATATATCCAAATAATTATATATATACATCTTATGTATATGTCATTTTTTTTGTTACATAGGAGAGCAACTATGGACTTGGAGTCACTAGATTGGATGATTTAGACCCTAGCCAGTGAGTTAATCCCAACTACTAAACTTTGTTTTATAAACCATTAAATCGGTATATTTTTTCTAAAAAAATAATTAAAATAAGAATTATTTATAAGTAAATGCATAATATATATATATATATATATTAATATAAAAGTGATGGTTAACATAATTATTCAAGTAATAAAAAGAAGTTATGTTTTTGTTCATATGATTTTCCTTTTAATATTAGTACAAAAGCTACTGAGAGAATAATAAAATGGATTGTTTTTTTTTCATACGTTTAGCAAAACATGTTTTTTTTTGTTTGCTGCGGTTACAGGTAACAATGTAACATATATGTATCAAGAGTTCAAACACTTGAGTGCTAAACTGCTTTCCAACAAAATAGAATAACAATTTGTTCCAAAACGACACATTTATGTGAGGAAAATAATCGAAAACTTGTAATGCGCTACCCAAATCCTCACGAGTGACATAAATATCGAACATTCGGTTACGAATTTCATTATCCAAGCCGAAACCCAATTTCAAGTGTAATACCCGGTTATCTATTTAAAAAGTCGTGTGTGTCTAATTAATTAGTTATTAAAATTGATGGGTGTCATAGGAAAGAAAATAATAGATTAAGGGTTTATTGCAATTAATGGGATATTTATATAATATTACTAGTTTGTGCTTTGGCTGTGTAAGCACGAGATAAAAACAAAATAAAAATATAGAAATAAATAAAGAGGATAAGCTATAAACAAACAAAAGAAAATGACACGAAAGTTCAAGGACCTTACTGTAATTAAAGGGAAAACTAATTAGCCTCATCATCAGAGAGGTAACACGTGTAAGTTATATATTGTTTTCAAATTTGTATATTAGTTAATAGAAAGAATATCAAAAATTAAAAGAAAGGCTGCTAGAGCAGCGGCTGTCTTAAATTCTTAAGACCCCAAAGCTTTAAACCATTTTCTCAAAATCTCTCATTTCGTAAAGAACGGTAAGTGAAAACCATGTAATCATTTTTAGATCAATTATGTGTTTGTGTATATATATATATTTTGATGTATATATATGTTATGTAAATATACATAGGTGTGTAAATTATGGTTGTTCACGTATCATGTGTGTGAACTTAAGAGGGGGTGCTTGAGTGATCTTATATTAATTTAACAATTGGGTAAAGTTACAATAGATAGATAAATATGTATGTATACGTTATATAAGGATAGCAATGAGTAATTCTTTAAATCATTATTGTTGCATGTGTATGTAAGAGTAGAAGATAGTAAAGATTAATATATATTAGGTATAACTAGGAGAAAAAGGAGGACAAAGAGGACTAAGTATTACATGTGTGTTATTATATCATTTATTTGTTAGGAATAAAAGTAGAGGTGTGTTATCTATGGTGGGGGATAAAGAAGAAGAGATATAAATGGTTAAAATATGATACAATATTAAATGTAAGAAATTGTAATTATTGTCTTTTATATTAGTTTTGATAGTGGAATGGCCTTCTTAGATTTCAAACGTGAGTGAGGAATAGTGAAAGAGAGATAAATTGTGTAATAAATATTAATTATTAACTTGGTTATACTATATTAGGTGATATATTAATTTAATTGATGATAATATTATTAAATGGTAATTTTAGGATGATCGGGAATTTAATTACAAGCACGGTTGAGGTAAGTCGGACTCCCCTCCTTATGTTGATTTACGATATTGTGTTATCGGTATTTAATTAAATTGTATATATTGAGATCACGTGGAACATGATTGTATTTGTGAAATGCATATAGTTGTGTATAAGACCTATATGTGTTATGTGATCATTAGGGCTGCGACACCTATCCGACAGGTGAAATTGTCGAGGTACTTAGGTACTGATTACGTTGTGTCGTAGGTGGAAAGATCCACTGCGGGTGTGTGGGGTGGGCCTATATGTTGCCTAGGGGGTCGGAGATGGCAGGAGCAGGCATGGTACTGAGGGTCGTGTACCGAGGCACTAGTGAGTGCCGAATATTAGTTATCGCAGCTCTACGTGGTGTGTGTGCATGATCATATATTCGAGGCTAGTGATGGCCGGTTACTGAACAATAGTATGTCATACATGCATTTAATTTATATGTCATTGATTATAATTCGTGTTATAACGTTGTTATGTGAATCCCCTTCCTGGGAGACGTTTCGACTTACTGAGCTTGTGTAGCTCATTCGTTAATTTAATGTGCAGGGGAAAGTGGGCTAGGAAATTCCCAAGAGAGATAGTGTGTGAACCACCGTAATAATTATTAGTTGGCGTATTGGACCAGAGGTATAGGCGAGTCGCGATATTGTGTCTTAAATAAACTTCAAGACTGTAAATTTATGAGTATTAGTAAAGTTTAAAATTTACCTTAAGTAAACATTGAATTTGGTTAGGTCGCCTTGCAGGCTTAGGTGGTTTGACTTAAGTCTGCGGCATGTCGCGCCTTGGGTTTCGGTGGTGGAAATTCGGGGCGTGACAGTGTGGTATCAGAGCAATAGGTTGACGATGAGTGAGGCCTAGGTTATGGGTAGCGAGACCATAGTTTGGGACTTTAGATGTATATTGTTAGGTTGTGTGTCCTAATTGATAATTTGGCGGGCGAGTCTTTGTGTTTATTTTACAGGATTTGGTTTATAGATATACTCGTATACCGAACAGCGTGATAACAGGTAAATTAAATTTTTATTGCATATGTATATTTTATGTGATAGTAGATGGGAATAAATAATTTGTCTTAAAATAATTGAATTTGGGACAATCATTAAGAGGTGAGATTTTTACAAAAATCTAATTACTGAAATAAAAAAATTGGTGTAATTATTGTGGTGATTGGAAATTTCTTTTGATGTCGTGTCAAAACTTTTGTGTGTCGTATATAATTAATTGCATATTTTTAACGTGAGAAAAAAAAGGGGTCCCTATCAGGTAATAGTTATAATGAACATTATCTGTGTGTAAGTTGTGTAGTCCACGTGCGAGATTAAGAATACTAGTTAATTTAAATCACTAAGATATGAAGTATTGTGATAAAATATCGGGGGTAGACTGGTTGTCAACATTATCACGGTCGTATTGATATACTTAAGGAGCCGAAGATCATGGAGTCCGTTTAAGGATCGCTCTCCAAACCCTCGAGAAAGAACGTGATTCGTTAAATTCACGAAATGGGAATTTTGGTTGACCATCGTAGTTGTTAGGACATTTATATCTATAGACGACGTGTCAGTGGATCCCCAAAAGATTGAAGTTGTAAGTAGCTAGACTAGGCCGATTTTGGTTACAGAGATACTGATGTTTCCTCATTTGTGATAGTAAAATATACTCATGAGACATCATTTTAGGCTTATTTATTAGTTTATAGGTTGTTTTTAGCTTATTTTAGTGCACTTTCCTATTTTGGGTCTTGATTTGTAGAATTATTATTTTTAGAGCATATTGAGTTTAATTGTTTATTTAGTGTGAAGCTTTAAAGATAATTATGGAGATTAATTAGAGTCCAAGTCAAAGACTACAACTTATGGAAGGAGATATGCATGGAAATTGGAGATAAGGAAATAATTGCTAAAAAGATGGAAAAGGAAAAGCTGCCTAAATCTGGGATTCTGCAAAGATAGGCGTTTTTACCTAAGAAAGAGGCCGAATTTGGTAAAAAACTCCTAAAGGGTGTAGATAATTCTGTTGCGATTCTTTTGGTATCTTGTGGAGCAAAATCGGACCAATAATAAAGAAGTTATGACCAAAACAACGCAACAGTGTTTATCTTTATTTCCATACGAATTTGAGTTGGACTAGGAGTCCATTACTTAACTTATCTCTAAAGAAACGAATTAGGTCAACCTCTAACCTATAAATACAGCCTCTTAACACTCTTAAATCATCCTTGGTGAAACCTTAAACCAAGAGGAAGCTTAGAACACAAGAGAGAAGTCTGGAAGGAGCTGTCATCAACAATGTCTTCTTCTACCTTTAGATTTGTAATTTCTTTCTTTTCTTTCATGAACTAAATTTCTTTAGCTTGAGTTTTAGCATATATGTATGAACCCTAGTTTTGATTGACATCTATCTAATTTGGGAATTTAATGTTTTAAATAGAATTATAGTTTTTATTCTCTGTTTATGTGTTTGAATTTATATTCTGTGTTCTTGTGGACGGCCGCCATTAGAATTACCATCTAGTAATTAGGATACCATTGACAACGGTGTTCAATTGCATGTTTAGCACATAACGTTTAGTTTAGGTTTGATCTGACAACCCAACCTAGCTAGATAATCACTATGGTTGAGTCTTGTGACTCTTCACCAATTACAGGAAAAGTTTGCTTAGGAAGCCTTATTGACACAGGTAAATCCTATTTTAAACTACCGATAGCATATTGGGACCGATTAGGGAAATACTACATAATTCACCCTTACATGTTTAGAACGGCAAAACTAGTGGGGATTACATGCTAATAACTTAAGCTATATTCTCATATCACTTCTCTTTCATATTTATTTTTCTGTCTTTTATATTCTTAGCTTTAGTTTCTTAGAAAATCAAACAAAAATCTATTTGTCTTCACTTTTCATTGCGTTTAGTTGTTCTAGCTTTAATTATTTACACTTGGTATTTGCATAAGATTCTCCTAACCTCTGTAGTCTCTGCGGAACGAATCTTTATCTAAAACTTGCATACGATCTGTATACTTGCAGAACCGTGTAGTTTAGGGTGTTATTTGCACGTTAATTACATCTTATTTTATCACACCTTAGGCCCCACCAAGTTTTTGGCGCCGCTGCCGGGGACTACATCGTTAGTCCTTGTGCATATATCTTGTGCTTTTATTTTCAGTTAGTTCTATTTTACGCTTTTGTTTTTAGTTTTTGTTTTTCAGATTTAGTTACAGATGGAGAATCCAAGGAGACTTGAGCTACCCATCGAGTTAAGAGTGGAGCCACGAGGAATTCGCGCTCCAGAAATCCAAGCCGCGAAATTTAAACCTGATCCTGGGATGCTAACTCAATTTACATCTCATGGATTATTCAGCGGAGATGCACATCAAGATCCGATCCGATATATTCAGAAATTCATGCAGATCTGTGATGCTTATATCGTAAGAGGAGTTACTAGGGAGCAAGTATATTACTTGATGTTTCAGTTCTTCTTGACCGGATGTGCAAGCGATTGGTATGATGCCCAATACCCTCATATTATTCCAGATTGGGACAAGCTTCAAACAAGATTCCTAGACCGTTTTTATCCGGTTAGTAGACGTTTAAAAGACATGTTGGAGCTTGAACAATTTATACAAGAAGAGGAAGAGAGTTTGGGTGAAGCATGGTTACGATTTACAGAGAAGAAAGCGAGGTGCCCCTATCATAGATCCTCGTCAGAATATTATTTAACCTTGTTTTATGGAGGCCTTAATGACAAATCAAGAGAGAAAGCAGATTCGGTAGGAAACGCAGGTTTTGTGTTGCTAGATCCTGTAGAAGCTGAGTTGGGGATGGAAAGAATTCTTGAGAACGAGAGAAGTTGGCCAAAGAAATCAGTAAAGGAGAACAAGTCAGAATCTCTAAAGCTTAAGGAATTGGCTAAACAACTCGAAGAGCTAACAGAACAAGCCCGAACAATTGCTCAGGTGAATGTGGTACGCACAATTCCTTCGTGTCTTGGTTGTGGATCAAGAAATCATGTGTGGGCAGGATGTATGAATAATCCGGCAGTAGCTTCCGTTCAATATCCTCAAGATAACTATTACTCGAATAGTCATAATCAAGACAGCTACACTAATTATCAACAACCTCCACAACAAAGGAGTTGGGACAGAAAACAAGAAACTAGTCAGCAACCCCAACTTCAACCTTATAGTCCTCCACAACCTATTCAGAAAAAGGCACCCATTGTTAAGAAAACTTGTCAAGAACCGAAGAAAGATCCACCTAAACAATCAATGCAATTGGCAAAACAAGAACAACTCCAGAGTTTGACTTCAAGTATGACTAAATTAATGCAAAACGTTGAGAAGAAAATAAATTATAGCCAACAGAGAGTTCGAACTCAGGAGAAGGTTATAAAGCAACTAGAGCATACTATATCACAGATGGCGAGTACATTACAAACTAGGCCGAAAGGGCAACTCCCAAGTGATACTATTGCTCCTAGAGACGATTCTTGCCATGCAGTTGAATTGCAAAGTGGGAAGCAACTGCCTCCACCGAGACCAGAACCAGAGCCTATCCCTATTCCAGAACAAAGGGGGGAAGAAATAATCAAAGATACAGTCAAGGAGGTAGTTCAACCAAAAAGTGTCCAAGCCGAGACACCTGATAAGACAAGACAACCAGTGGAACTCAGTACACGCCCTCCACCACCATACCCTTCACGTATCAGGAAGAAGGACAATGACCTGGAATTCAAGAAGTTCATTGACATGTTGAAGAAATTAGAAATCAATATACCCCTTGTTGAAGCTCTCAAGAGGATGCCAAGCTACATGAAATTTATGAAAGACATTCTCTACAACAAGCGAAGTATAGAGACTGGGGAACCAATTGGATTACCTAGGGAGTGCAGTGCTATATGTCAAAATGAATTGCCACCAAAACTAGAAGATCCCGGAAGTTTTACAATTCCCATCGGCATTGGAGAAAGTTGGACCGGGAAAGCATTATGTGATTTAGGTGCAAGTATCAATCTCATGCCTAAATCCCTATTCGAGAAGCTTAATATCGGAGAAGTAGTGCCTACATCTGTGGTACTACAAATGGCGGATCGCTCCCTCTCACGACCAATAGGTAAAATTGAAGATGTTTTAGTTAACGCGGGCTCTTTTATTTTTCCTTGCGATTTTATTATCCTTGACTACGACGCGGATAAGAATGTCCCCATCATTTTGGGTAGACCATTCTTAGCCACGGGGCGTACACTAATTGATGTTGAGAATGGTGAGTTGATCATGAGAGTACAAGGCGAACAGATACGATTTAATGTGTTTCAGGCTATGAAATACCCTAAAGCGAAAGACGAGTGCTTCAAGGTAGATGTCATCGAAAAAATTACGCAAGAAGTCTTCAATGAAGAAAGCTTAGATAATGATCTTGACAAAGCCTTAGCACCTGAAACACCAGAACTCGAGATTCCCCCTGAAGATGTTGCTGCATTAGGATTAAACGTACGAGAACTACTTCGAGAGCCAGGTGACATTGAACCAATGAAACAACCATCTATAATATGTCCACCTGTTCTCGAAGAAAAACCACTTCCAGATCACTTACGCTATGCATATCTAGGTACGAACAAAACTTTGCCTGTTATTATTTCTGCTAACCTTTCAGGTCCTCAAGAGGAGAAGCTACTTCAAGTACTTCGTGCAAACAAAGAAGCAATTGGATGGACTATTGCCGACATCAAGGGAATTAGTCCTTCCGTTTGCAAACACAAAATCATTCTTGAAAA
The DNA here is from genome assembly GCA_029959085.1 of Nemophila menziesii. Taxonomy (NCBI): domain Eukaryota; kingdom Viridiplantae; phylum Streptophyta; class Magnoliopsida; order Boraginales; family Hydrophyllaceae; genus Nemophila; species Nemophila menziesii. The sequence goes on along the minus strand of JARWIR010000001.1, from coordinate 13,747,628 downwards.
CGAAGGTGGGCGATCTATAGAGGGACAGAGAAGACTCATGCCAGCTATGAAAGAAGTGGTGAGGAAGGAAGTTATCAAGTTATTAGACGCAGGAATTATCTATCCGATTGCTAGCAGTGATTGGGTCAGTCCAGTACAATGTGTTCCAAAGAAAGGAGGTTTTACCACCACCCTTAATGATCAAGGCGAAGCCATACCATCGAGACCAATTGTGGGGTGGCGAGTGTGCATGGATTACCGAAGACTGAACAAAGCAACGAAGAAAGATCACTTCCCGCTACCATTCATTGATCAGATGCTAGACAAACTCGCAGGGAGAGAATATTACTGTTTCCTAGACGGATATTCGGGTTATAATCAGATTTGTGTGGATCCCCTTGATCAACACAAAACAACTTTTACATGTCCGTTTGGTACTTTTGCTTACAAAAGAATGCCGTTTGGTTTATGCAATGCACCGGCCACGTTCCAGAGGTGCATGATGGCTATATTTTGGGACATGATTGATAAATATTTGGAGGTTTTTATGGATGATTTTTCGGTGTTTGGAGACAGTTTTGATGATTGTTTGAATAATCTTGAGAAAGTCCTTGTGAGATGTAGAGAAAAAGATCTTGTGCTTAATTGGGAAAAATGCCACTTCATGGTTCAAGAGGGAATTGTGTTGGGACATAAAGTTTCAAAGGCAGGGATGGAGGTTGATCGTGCTAAAATTGAAGTTATCAAAACACTACCACCTCCGGTTTCTGTTAAAGGAGTGAGAAGTTTCTTGGGTCACGCAGGATTTTATCGACGATTTATTAAAGATTTCTCCAAGATCGCCAAACCGCTTTGCTCTTTACTTGAAAAGGATACTCCTTTTAATTTACTGAAGAATGTCTTCAAGCGTTTTTGACGATTAAGGAAAAACTGATCTCTACACCTATTGTTATACCTCCTGATTGGAAAGCTCCGTTTGAACTTATGTGCGATGCTAGTGATCACGCTATGGGTGTTGTGTTGGGACAGAGGAAAGACAAAATTTTCCACACGATTTATTATGCAAGTAAGACTTTCAACGCTGCCCAGATGAATTATACAGTAACGGAGAAAGAGATGTTGGCCGTGGTTTATGCTTTCGATAAATTTCGTCCCTATCTGGTTGGGAAGAAAACTATTGTATACACGGACCATTCAGCTATTAGGTACCTCATGGAGAAAAAGGACGCTAAGCCGCGTCTCATTAGATGGGTACTATTGCTTCAAGAATTCGACATAGATATTCGAGACCGAAAAGGATGCGATAATCAAGTTGCTGATCACTTATCAAGGCTCGAAGAATCTGATGCGAACAAAGAACCATTATTGGTTAAAGAGGTATTCCCTGATGAACAACTTTTTGCTATTAAACGTGCTTTTATGCCGTGGTACGCAGATCTAGTCAACCTCATTGTGAGTGGTGTCTTTCCCAAAGATTTCCACCCACAACAAAGACAAAGATTGAACCACCAGGCCAAACAGTATTATTGGGATGAACCGTACCTCTGGAAGATATGTAGTGACCAAGTGGTTAGAAGATGTATACATGAAGGTGAGATGGAGAAAATTATTGAAAGTTGTCATAGTTCACCTTACGGAGGTCACTTTAAGGGCGATAGAACCGCAGCTAAAATTCTTCAATCTGGGTTCTATTGGCCAACCATACACAAAGATTGTCACAGTTTCGTCTAGTCATGCCACAGATGCCAGAAAACTGGCAATATATCAAAAAGAGACGCGATGCCGCTTAATAATATTCTTGAAGTTGAAATCTTTGATGTATGGGGAATAGATTTCATGGGACCTTTCATCACTTCCTATGGAAATCTTTATATTTTGCTTGCAGTAGACTATGTATCGAAATGGGTAGAAGCAGTGGCAACACCAAAGAACGATGCTCAAACAGTGATTAAATTCTTAAAATCAAACATCTTTTCAAGACATGGTACGCCACGTGTTCTCATCAGTGATAAAGGTACCCATTTTCTTAATGCTCCCGTGAGACATTTTCTCAAAAAGTTTGGAGTGAAACACCGGACTTCAACCGGTTATCACCCACAAACTAACGGTCAAGCTGAAGTTTCCAACCGAGAAATCAAATCTATTCTTGAGAAGACCGTGAACAAATCAAGGAAAGACTGGTCTTTAAAGCTAGATGATGCTCTCTGGGCATACAGAACAGCATTTAAAACACCAGTTGGGGCATCTCCATATCGCATGGTCTACGGCAAAGCGTGTCATCTACCAATTGAACTAGAAGCTCGAGCCTACTGGGCTATTAAAACTCTGAATCTAGACCCAGACTTGGCCGGGAAGCAAAGGATGATGCAATTGAACGAATTGGAGGAGCTTCGTTATCATGCCTATGAAAATTCACGTCTCTATAAGGAGAAAACAAAGCGATGGCATGATAAACGGCTCCGTCCAAAGCATTTCGAGATTGGACAGAAGGTTTTATTATACAACTCTCGATTTTCGAACTACCCAGGAAAGCTTAAATCCCGTTGGGAAGGACCTTACATTGTTACCAAAGTCACACCGCATGGAGCGATTGAAATTGAAAATCCAGCCGAGCAACGGACATTCATGGTGAATGGCCAGCGTTTGAAGAGATACTATGACAGTGAGGACTTTGAGCAAGGAGAGAAAATCTACCTTGTCGAATGTGATTAGCCTGAGGTACACGTCTAACTCAAAGACGTTAAACAAAAGTGCTCTTGGGAGACACCCCTTGTTTTAATTGCTTTTTAGATTAGTTGTTTTTTGCTTTGTAGTGTTTAATTTTAAGTTAGTGTATACTCTTAATTGTGTTTTCAAGCTAATGGGAGAGAAAGGTAGTGTGTTATTGTGCAGGAAACGAGTTTGGGGTCAAAAGGAAATATCTGGAGGAACTTCAAGACTGGCGCGGACTACCCCGCGGACTACCCCATGGTCCGCAGGGATGCACCGCGCCCCAAAAAACCCGTACCACGGGTTGGCTAGCTCGGGTTTTATCCAGAAGGTCGAAAAAAAATCACGGGGCATGGCGCGGTACACCGGACCCTAGTCCGCACGGTCAAAACCCGTACCACGGGTTGGGTACCACGGGTTTTTTGACGGACATGCCGCGGACTACCCCCTGCACCGCACCCCTGGTCCGCGACCCAAAAACCCGTACCACGGGGTGCTAGCTCGGGTATTATCCAGTAGGTAAAAATTTTGGAGAAACAGAAGCTGCGGTACACCGCGGATATGTCCGGTGCACCGGAAGAGGCGGTTTAAGAAGGAATTCTTTTCCTAATCAAACTCTTACCTTATGAGATTAACCCTAGCCTTCCACCCACGAATTTTTCAGACCCAAACCCTATATAAACATCTTAAAGCTTGTGCAAACCTTCACAATCAACACAACAACTCATCAAATCCTCTCCACCATCTTCCATAAACACAACCCTTCATCAAATTCATCACACTACACCATCAAAACACCATCATATTCAACAAGCTTTAAAGAGTTCTTCCAAGATCAATCAAATAACCTTTCTCTTCCATCAATTCCAAGCAACAACATCAAGCTAAACCAATTTTCCTTAAACTTTTAATCCATCCTTGGTATAACTTGAGTTGTGGGTGAATCAAGTATGACTAACAGATCTGAAGCTATGGAATACAAGAGAAAGTGTTCAATCCTTGGGAAGAATAAGAAATTGCCTGGAGCTACCATTGAAAAACCCATCAATCTTGATGAGGTTTCTGAAGAATCAAAAGAACAGGCACCTGAACAACCACTACCAAAGAAGAGATTAACTGCTAGAATGTCCACACCATCAAGGAGGCCTTTAGACAAAATAAAAATCCAAGACCAAGGTTCTTCTACCTGTTCTTCCAAAATTGCTTATGTTCTTCCTCCTTGGGCTATCCAGTTACAGAACGAAGTTGAAAGATTACGTGAGGATAACAAAGACCTTTGGGTAGAAGTCATGCAATTGGAAACAAAGATAGAGAATTCGACCTTGTACAAGGATATAGATGATTACACCGATCCCTCAGCTTTAGAAGATGAGGACGACATGATGGATCTCTATGGCCAACCAGGTAGGTCATTCTAATTTTTCTCAATAGCTTGGATGCATTAGGTAGTTTAGTTAGTTTTATTTTAAATTTTATTCCATTCTTGAGTCTTTTCGAGTCGTGGGGACACGGCTCACTTTTGAGTTGGGGGTGGGGATTCGTTGTCCTCATCTTCTTTTCGTTTTTGCATAAAATTTAAAATTTTTAGGTTGAATTAAGGCATAGAATATCTTGAATGTACCTATTTGAGCATGATTTAATTAAGTCAATGATAGTAAGTAGTATGCTTTTGAAAGATGCAAACAAATTTGTTTAGATGCATGTATGAAAACAGGAAATAAAAGATAGAAAAGTTAATGAGCAATGCTAAGAAGTACGTTGAAACTTAGGAATAGTTATTTGGTGTGTAGAACGTGAGGTTTAAAATTAGTTGAAAACCCACTTGTCTATGAACTATTAGTGAAAAAGTAACGAAATCCGGTAGTTAGAAAAATGACTAAGGCAGTTCTTTCATGATAAAACACTTGAAGCCTTTATACTTTCTCACCCTTTTTGTTTGATATTATTGTTATTTATCCGTCTTAGCCCCTCTGAGCCTTTCTAAAGCCTTTTATTTGAAACACATTATAATCCTTACCCTAGTTTGTAGGACTTATCTATATGACCCGCACTCGAATCGCAAAACCTGAGACACTCGTTTTAGAGCTTGAGTTTGGGGTGGTAGGTTAGGGAACTTTGGGAATTTGGGAATTATCTTTGTGATTTTATTGATGATGAATTGTTATTATTGTAACCCTTTGCCGGGGTAATAGTGAATGAAAACGAAGCTACGAGCTAATTTTGCCAACAAGGGCATAAAAAGAAAAAGAATATATATATATGAAAAAAAGAAAATAGTGTGATATCTCAACACCAAAAGAGAATCATAGCTATACAAAAGAAAAAATTGATTTGAAAAGAGAATATATATTCGGACCGGCAAAGTGGATTTTATATCATCAAAGGTTTTAATTGGGATTATTGGGGATGCACATTCAAAAGCATCAATAAATTGGGTTGAGTGAGAACATCTTCGAGTGAACAACTCAAGCTCTAGGGCGATTCGTTGATGGCTAGTGAGGAGAGAGCCAAAATCTCACTTTTCATTATCCAAATATACCACACCCGTCCTTAAGCCAAGTTATAACCAAGACCTTAGGATTTTTAACTACTAGATGGAGAAACAATTGAGCTATTAGGTAGTAGGTAAGTGGACCATTGGATGCTTTATTTGGGACCTATGAACAACCTATAGCCATTAACCTGAACTAAGTTATCATCCTCTCCTTCTGGCATTGTGAAATTAATCTTAACTTGAATTTATGGATTGTTGATTACATGCGTATTAAGCATATTTGTGCATTATTTCTTGAGCATTACTACATGAGATTTTTTGGAATTTATGCTCTAGGATCATTCATTATATTTGTGTTCTTGTTCTCCTCCGACTTCTTCTTGTTTATTTTGACTACCCTACTGTTCTTTACTTTTATTGTATCGGGACGATACAACTTTGAGTTGGGGGTCTTGATATTTCCTCATTTGTGATAGTAAAATATACTCATGAGACATCATTTTAGGCTTATTTATTAGTTTATAGGTTGTTTTTAGCTTATTTTAGTGCACTTTCCTATTTTGGGTCTTGATTTGTAGAATTATTATTTTTAGAGCATATTGAGTTTAATTGTTTATTTAGTGTGAAGCTTTAAAGATAATTATGGAGATTAATTAGAGTCCAAGTCAAAGACTACAACTTATGGAAGGAGATATGCATGGAAATTGGAGATAAGGAAATAATTGCTAAAAAGATGGAAAAGGAAAAGCTGCCTAAATCTGGGATTCTGCAAAGATAGGCGTTTTTACCTAAGAAAGAGGCCGAATTTGGTAAAGTACTCCTAAAGGGTGTAGATAATTCTGTTGCGATTCTTTTGGTATCTTGTGGAGCAAAATCGGACCAATAATAAAGAAGTTATGACCAAAACAACGCAACAATGTTTATCTTTATTTCCATACGAATTTGAGTTGGACTAGGAGTCCATTACTTAACTTATCTCTAAAGAAACGAATTAGGTCAACCTCTAACCTATAAATACAGCCTCTTAACACTCTTAAATCATCCTTGGTGAAACCTTAAACCAAGAGGAAGCTTAGAACACAAGAGAGAAGTCTGGAAGGAGCTGTCATCAACAATGTCTTCTTCTACCTTTAGATTTGTAATTTCTTTCTTTTCTTTCATGAACTAAATTTCTTTAGCTTGAGTTTTAGCATATATGTATGAACCCTAGTTTTGATTGACATCTATCTAATTTGGGAATTTAATGTTTTAAATAGAATTATAGTTTTTATTCTCTGTTTATGTGTTTGAATTTATATTCTGTGTTCTTGTGGACGGCCGCCATTAGAATTACCATCTAGTAATTAGGATACCATTGACAACGGTGTTCAATTGCATGTTTAGCACATAACGTTTAGTTTAGGTTTGATCTGACAACCCAACCTAGCTAGATAATCACTATGGTTGAGTCTTGTGACTCTTCACCAATTACAGGAAAAGTTTGCTTAGGAAGCCTTATTAACACAGGTAAATCCTATTTTAAACTACCGATAGCATATTGGGACCGATTAGGGAAATACTACATAATTCACCCTTACATGTTTAGAACGGCAAAACTAGTGGGGATTACATGCTAATAACTTAAGCTATATTCTCATATCACTTCTCTTTCATATTTATTTTTCTGTCTTTTATATTCTTAGCTTTAGTTTCTTAGAAAATCAAACAAAAATCTATTTGTCTTCACTTTTCATTGCGTTTAGTTGTTCTAGCTTTAATTATTTACACTTGGTATTTGCATAAGATTCTCCTAACCTCTGTAGTCTCTACGGAACGAATCTTTATCTAAAACCTGCATACGATCTGTATACTTGCAGAACCGTGTAGTTTAGGGTGTTATTTGCACGTTAATTACATCTTATTTTATCACACCTTAGGCCCCACCAGATACGTAGTTTTTCGAGACTAGTAGGTATTATAGAAAATTTGTGAAAGGATTCGCAAGGTTGTCAGCGCCTTTGACACTACTAATTCGAAAGAGTACAAAGTTTGATGGATTGAATCTGCTATATATAGTGATGCTTCTAGATGTGGTTTGGGTTATGTACTGATGCAACCTTAGAAAAATAATATATGAAAATAAAATGGGAGCTATACTCCAGGGTATCATGTGGGTCATTGGAATTGAATTGTTTGCTCCTAAGTTTTTTTTGTAATCTCGGGACATCATGATAGAAATTGCAAAAGATACTCGAGTATAGGGCACAAAGGGAGTAGCAGAATTCGTGGACTACAATCTTGTATATGCATGGGTGTAGTAGTTGGTTGTATTCTTGGAAACTTAGTTGATAAATCTCTCAGTTTATCTCAAATAGTGAATCGTGAAATTGTGAAGAAATTAATAGAATTCAATTCCATATGTTGGGCACTTTAAAATTACATTTGACTAACAAGTCTGAGGTTATAGACACTATTTCTAGTGATAGTCTTGTGATCCAAGTAGTTAATAAGAAAAAAAAAAAGAACTCCAGATATCTTGAGGAAATTTGCGATGTTCATCGGAGCATACAAAGTAGGTTTATTAAGTATAGAGATAGGCGAGCTCTTGGAATTTATGAGGGTTGGGAAAAGTGGTAAAGAACATGGGTTGGAATAATTCATTGTTAGGAAAAAGTCTGTAAAAAAAAATTTAGTGAGTCTATTGGGAGAGGAACATTTGTGACTGTGAAGAGAACCAGTTCCAGGTTGTTAAGTAGAATTCTTAAGAACGACACACTTTGGTTAATCAGCAATCTAAATTAAATTACCATCGAGAGTGTGAGCAGAAGCATGACCTGAACTCGCGAATAAACAAAATGGAATCTTCGCAAAGTAACCAAAATAAAAGTTATTAATGAAATCAAGAAGGGAAAGATTGAATTGAAAACGACTTATGGATTCTTGAGAGGATGAGAATCAATATATACCCTCATGGGCTGGATTTTGGAGAAAGTCTCCACCAATTCTTTCGAGTATTTTGACGAGTTAAGAAACTAGCAATTAGATTTGAGAAAACGGTGGAATGTGGAACTGGACGTGTATGTTATGAATGCAATAACCACAACATCTAATCTCGTGACTGGAAAATTATATATTCCACCTGAATAATATCACATTTATCAATAAGTTTTAGTTGGAGTGGAAGTTATGATCTGTTCGCATGGAGGCTAAGTCCGTCTTTCATTGTTTATGGCATCATGGGAGACAATTATACAAGGAAAGTCTCTTTAACTAGCTTCTACAGAAAGTAACAAGGTAGTACTGAAATAATCGACAAATGCATAACCTCAGATCACATTCGAGACGCTTTACTCACAAAACAAGTTGTTAGCTAATCATCTAAATTCACGAATATACGACACTAGATTACTGGGATTCGATGATTACTATCTCAAGAGAGAACCTTGCGCAGCTTGTAACACATTAGAAGTGTCGTACTATGAAACTCACATTTAAAGTTCGAGATTAAATTGACTAATAATCGCATCATACTGAAATGTACAAGTAGTTATACTATACAAAACTTGAATATGAATGTTTCAACTAAGTGAAAGGGTTGAATCTATACTATATAACTGGTCATGGCAGATTTGTCCTCTTGTCGGATCGGGTGGTAAAAGTATATGTAGTTACTGAAAGGGTGAGAAGGTTTACATCTTGATGCGAGGACTATGCAGCTTTTGCTAGCGGTGAATAGTTTTTGGGTTGTCAGGTATTATCTGATATTACTCTAGGACTCCTATTAGTGGTTAAGCTGGTCCGATTAAGTAGATTGATTATGTAATGAGTATTTACATGGTTTTCAAATCGTTAAAAATTTGATTACAGCTGCCACACAGTGGTGGTAATAATACGAATGAGATAAATATGCCACCTATACCGCGACAACCTGATATGTTTCACTGAAAAATCGTATCGGCTTTTGAAGAGAAGGGTATACAAAGAGTAATATGGATTGGAATCAAAGAGTCCAGTGAAAAGTGCTTTTGAATCTTATAAAGGGTCTCCTAAGGAACTTCTTTATCAGGAGCTTTGGGGTGCTACTGAAGGATTTAAGCTGTTCAGCTCGAAATTGACAAAGTATTGTAGTACTTTAGCAGCTATGAGTATGGTGGGCCATGCTTTGGGCTTAGGAAACTGTCTTTTAGACAACATTCTCATAGAATTATCTACTGGAGATATCTTGCATATTGATTTCAACGTGTGCTTCGATAAAGGAAAAGGACTAGAAGTGCCCGAAATGGTACCCTTTCGCCTCACAGAAACAGTTGAAGATCCTCTATGTATAACTGGAATCGAGGGTACATTTAGAGCGTATTGTGAAGAGGTCTTTGGGGTATTGAAGAAAAACAACGACACCATCTTGTGTTGCTTATATCTTTTGTGTGGGACCCACTTGTGTAATGGGCACAAAGAGATTTCATGATGATGCAACTATTGTGTGTGAGGAAAGGAAAGGGATGGTGCTATTGAGTCTATTTGTTTCCCCAGTTCAAGAAATTCGTGTCTCATTACAGGAACATTGTGAATTGAGTTCAAAAAGATTCAAAAAGATTCTGAATACAAGAGTTCATATGTAAATTGAGTGATAAGATATATAACCATTCGTTGGATGCTTTAGTGATGGAAGATAGGTTTTCATTGATCAATCCTATTTACAGTAAATATGAAAAAAAGGATGGATTAGAATTGTACCTCAATACGTAATAATATTATTTTGAAAGCTCTGTGCAAGAATGAATAATTGTGTAAATAGTGCTCATAAATTTTGTTAGGAAACGGTGCTCAATTAACGAGGTTAACTATACACTGGTTGTATCATTGTTATGTAAGCTTGCTGAAAAGAAATATGATCGAGAGTAAGCATTGAGATTCAACCCGAGTGTGCAACAGAATATAATTTTTTTTGATCAACGGTTTCGGCAAAGAAGGTTAAATTGAAAGCGTTCTTGAGTTATTTTCTGAGATGGCCTGTAAGGCAGTTAGTTATAATGGCATCATGTAAATAACAATCGTATGCTCTTCATCTTATTTGGTAAAGGGTAAGAGGTGTATGGACGCCTATGAAAACGAAGCTCCGAATGTGATACGTCGCACTGATTGACGGTTGAGTTCTTTTAAGTTTCGAGGACGAAACTTTTTAAAAGGAGGTGATAATGTAATACCCGGTTATCTATTTAAAAAGTCGTGTGTGTCTAATTAATTAGTTATTAAAATTGATGGGTGTCATAGGAAAGAAAATAATTGATTAAGGGTTTATTGCAATTAATGAGATATTTATATAATATTACTAGTCTGTGCTTTGGCTGTGTAAGCACGAGATAAAAACAAAATAAAAATATAGAAATAAATAAAGAGGATAACCTATAAACAAACAAAAGAAAATGACACGAAAGTTCAAGGACCTTACTGTAATTAAAGGGAAAACTAATTAGCCTCATCATCAGAGAGGTAACACGTGTAGAAGTTCAAGGACCTTACTGTAATTAAAGGGAAAACTAATTAGCCTCATCATCAGAGAGGTAACACGTGTAAGTTATATATTGTTTTCAAATTTGTATATTAGTTAATAGAAAGAATATCAAAAATTAAAAGAAAGGCTGCTAGAGCCGCGGCCGTTTTAAATTCTTAAGACCCCAAAGCTTTAAACCATTTTCTCAAAATCTCTCATTTCGTAAAGAACGGTAAGTGAAAACCATGTAATCATTTTTAGATCAATTATGTGTTTGTGTATATATATATATTTTGATGTATATATATATGTTGTGTAGATATACATAGGTGTGTAAATGATGGTTCACGTATCATGTGTGTGAACTTAAGAGGGGGTGCTTGAGTGATCTTATATTAATTTAACAATTGGGTAAAGTTACAATAGATAGATAAATATGTATGTATACGTTATATAAGGATATCAATGAGTAATTCTTTAAATCATAATTGTTGCATGTGTATGTAAGAGTAGAAGATAGTAAAGATTAATATATATTAGGTATAACTAGGAGAAAAAGGAGGACAAAGAGGACTAAGTATTACATGTGTGTTATTATATCATTTATTTGTTAGGAATAAAAGTAGAAGTGTGTTATCTATGGTGGGGGATAAAGAAGAAGAGATATAAATGGTTAAAATATGATACAATATTAAATGTAAGAAATTGTAATTATTGTCTTTTATATTAGTTTTGATAGTGGAATGGCCTTCTTAAATTTTAAACGTGAGTGAGGAATAGTGAAAGAGAGATAAATTGTGTAATAAATATTAATTATTAACTTGGTTATACTATATTAGGTGATATATTAATTTAATTGATGATAATATTATTAAATGGTATTTTTAGGATGATCGGGAATTTAATTACAAGCACGGTTGAGGTAAGTCGGACTCCCCTCCTTATGTTGATTTACGATATTGTGTTATCGGTATTTAATTAAATTGTATATATTGAGATCACGTGGAACATGATTGTATTTGTGAAATGCATATAGTTGTGTATAAGACCTATATGTGTTATGTGATCATTAGGGCTGCGACACCTATCCGACTGGTGAAATTGTTGAGGTACTTAGGTATTGATTGCGTTGTGCCGTAGGTGGAAAGATCCACTGCGGGTGTGTGGGGTGGGCCTATATGTTGCCCAGGGGGTCGGAGATGGCAGGAGCAGGCATGGTACTGAGGGTCGTGTACTGAGGCACTAGTGAGTGCCGAATATTAGTTATCGCAGCTCTAAGTGGTGTGTGTGCATGATCATTTATATTCGAGGCTAGTGATGGCCGGTTACTGAACAATAGTATGTCATACATGCATTTAATTTATATGTCATTGATTATAATTCGTGTTATAACGTTGTTATGTGAATCCCCTTCCTGGGAGACGTTTCGACTTACTGAGCTTGTGTAGCTCATTCGTTAATTTAACGTGCAGGGGAAAGTGGGCTAGGAAATTCCCAAGAGAGATAGTGTGTGAACCACCGTTATAATTATTAGTCGGCGTATTGGACCAGAGGTATAGGCGAGTCGCGATATTGTGTCTTAAATAAACTTCAAGACTGTAAATTTATGAGTATTAGTAAAGTTTAAAATTTACCTTAAGTAAACATTGAATTTGGTTAGGTCGTCTTGCAGGCTTAGGTGGTTTGACTTAAGTCTGCGGCATGTCGCGCCTTGGGTTTCGGTGGTGGAAATTCGGGGCGTGACAGAAAGTCTTATCTAGTACCTCTAAATATGTATCATAACAATTTTTAAGAACTTCATGCCCTTTATTCGACTGAAGATCGTCATTTTCTTCAATTGGGTACTCATATAAAGCTGCAGAAGTTGGTGTACTAGAAAAAGGTGCAAGCTTTAGCTTAATTGCAATACATATATGTTGCAATATTTGCTTTAAAAAAATATTGCCATGACTGAAAAGTTTAGATGGATTGTTCATATTTCAGAATAGTGATAAATCCCATGGCTTAATATAACAATAAGATTGATATATAATTGTCTAAAGTAATAACAATTGGTCAAAACTTTTTTTTTTCTTTCATATCATTTTACAGTAATGAAATATGAATTTATGGATGACTTTTTTTTTTTGTCAAACTTTCGTAGTTTTTTTTTGTTCAAAGGTCAAACTTTCATAGATGACTTCACAATGATGAAGTTTTTAGAATTTCATAAATGAAATACGCTTGACTTCACAATGATGACTTTTTATTTTTTAGAATCGATGAACGAAAAAAAAAATTAAAAGTAATAAATTACCTAAGTATTTGGAGAGTAGAGACTATCGTGCTGATAACGTGTTGTGAACAGTAGAGAAGGAGAGCTCTGTTCATTACTAGAGAAGGTTAAGATTACATAATGGGAGCTCATATTTATAGGTAATAGGTAACCTAAACCCTAGTGTTCATGGGCTTGACTACTAGCCCATGGGCTGGAATGAATATCCACTACATGGGTTTATAATAGTTTTTAATATTTAAGAAAATTATTGTAATGATATCACAATACAGATTTTGATTTTATAAGAAAATATAAGTAATTATAATTATAGAAGATTTGCTATTTACATTATTTTTTAAATAGTTACTTTAAATAATGTATGGATAGTGCTTTGTAATTATTCAGTATGAATATTTAGGAAAAGTATGGTAATGATATTATTATGGCTTTATGTAAGAATAGTATTATAAAATTAATTTGATTATAGAATTACATTTGTTAGTGTTATTAAACATTATTAAGGGTATTCATTGAGCCCATTAACAATAGTCCGACCCATTAATTTTAAGGTTTACTCCTTACATACCTATAAATAGGGTTTTTACACATTTTAGACTCTTATACGATTCATAATACTACACTCGACCTCTTATTCTTTATGTATTGTTTCTTTCAATACTTCCATAACGCGTTATTAGCATGATAACTTCTACTATTCAATTTCTAGTAGCTCTTTTTCATATCTTTTATATCTTTTTCTTTCTCTGCTAATGTTCATCGAACACACAACAGTCGAGTACACTTTTTTGATCAATCATTCAAATAAACATCACTATTGTGAACAGACACTACGCCGCACAAGGCTTCTAGCGACTACACGAGTAGTCGCTAATACGTCGGTAAGTAGTCGCGAGAAAGAGGATCAGGGATCTAACGACTACAAGTAGTCGTTAAAATTTAGTCGCTAGAAACTAGTCGTTAGAAGCCAAATCTTACGACTACGTGTCAAAAAGTAGTCGTTAGAGGTTGTGGTCTTATTAGCGACTACTTTGTAGTCGTTAGATGGTTGGTGATTTTAGAGACTACTTTGTAGTCGTTATTAACTTTATTATCTGCGACTACTTTGTAGTCGTTATTAGAAAGGCTTATTAACGACTACAAGGTAGTCGTTATTGGCCTTCTACTAAGCGACTACATATTCTTGTAGTCATTCTCGACTACATGTAGTCGCTATTGATTTTTTTTTAAATAAAAAAATATGATTTTCGAATTATTTTCAATTGCAATACTGCAATTAAAAATAATTCGAAAATCATATTTTTTTTTAAATAATTATTGAAAATACAATTAATAATTCAAAATAATTAATTAAAATATAAAATTCAACCACATTCAACCAATGTCAACATAAGTCAAACCAAGTCAATATAAAGTCAAAGTCAACAAAAGTCAAACCAAACTAAAATAAATTAAAAGTCTTAACACATAACCGATAAATAAAAAAGATAAACACCAACAATCTCGATCTAGAGTCCTATCCGGCTATAAACATCGTCTTCATTCTCGGACTCGTCTTCATCTTCATCACTATCATCATCACCATCTTCTTCAATATCTTCATCACCGCTAGGAGGAGTGGGGTCCGCAGTCATAGACTGGAGGGGGGGCGCTCCTATCTCTGCCCTCAACTGGTTAATCCATGAGATGGCATCACTCACAACAGCCTGGGAATAAACAGGAGGCTTGGTGTTGGTAGAGCAAACTTCAGGGCGGGGGAACTGTGGAAGACCGCTGGCTAATCAGAGCTCATTAATCGTCGCCATCATCTCTGCATGCTACTCGGCCTGGGCTGGAGTAGTCGAAGCTTTTTCTTCGCCTTTTTTGGTCGACCAATGCCCGGTGTCCATCTCCTCTTTGGCGACCCGATAGCCTTCTTCGAGGTGTTCCTCACGTAGTCTACTTGCTCCTTTTGAGTCATGCCTTGACCATCGTTTGACTCAGATTGACTCTGAGTCACCTGCTCCTTCATAGCATCCTTGAGCAATTTCTGTTACATATTAAACAATAAAAAAAATATTAAATTTGATTTAAGATTAAAAATATAATTAATAATTTAATTATAAAAAAACTTACATCAGCTTTTTCGTAGCCCTCCGACCTCCATTTGTTCGTCTTCTTGCTTTTACCCACCACCTCGAAAAAACTGCCCATACGTGGAATCAGGATGTCTTCTTGTGTCGCCTCATCCCTGACCAGCAGATTCCCCCCGGGGAATAAATCTTCACCCTGTTTCATTAAAAAAAATCAAAATAAAATATAAATAAAAAATAAATAAATTACTTAAATAAAAAATCACCTCATAAAGCATATCCCGAGTTCAGGAATACTTTCTCGACCCCGCTCCACTCTTATTTTTCTGTTTTTTTACGATTCTTGCTATTTTCACTTGCTTGATGCTGAAAAAAAAATTAAAATCCAATTATTAATATAATCAATTATAATTTAAAGAATAAAATTAAATTAAAAAAATTGAGTGTATACCCTTGCTTTCCTCGAACCCCAATACTCACAACATCTTTCCCAAATCTCATCGGACAACCAATCCGGTTTCAAACCCTTTCTCCAGTAGTTTTTCTTCGTGTTATGTTTGTAATCTTTAAACCTAATTCTCATCGTATCGTCCAAATTACCAGCAATCCAATTCCAATCTTTCCTTTTCTTCCAACTCGGTATGTCGAAAAATTTCTATAAAAAAATATTATTTGAATTTAAATTAGAATAATAAATTAATTTATAAAAATATTAACAGTTTTATTTTTACCGATAATCTCTTAATGACTGCGATTTTGTAAGCATCCGGAACTTATCCCACGCACCGTAACACGGTAGAATCCTCTCTCGAACAGTAATCCCGATCACTTGGGAAGCGTGGTGCCCGTACTTGCTGGAGGGACTCCACGTGTCGTTAAGAATGCAGAAATCGACCGGCAAAGGCCACCCGGCCGCTTTGAGTGCCCTCATGGCAGTTTTTAGGGTCGCGCTACCCCGTTTTTTGCGTCGTACTGGTTCTGTTTTAGAATATAATTAATTAATGTTTACGTTATTTTATAAGCAATTTTTTTTACCGGGTTGGTTTGGGCAGTCGGCCAGACTTCTGTTCGGATTCTTGTTTGGATCCCTACCCCCACCGTCCCCTCCGTGCTGCATACTCATCACATCGGCCATCTAACATTTTGTAGTGTAATTAAAATACAGAATTAAAAATAACATAAAAAACACTAAATTATTACATCACAAAAAAGGAAAACATGAAAATAAAATAAATAAATTATTACAATTATAAATTAAATAAATTAAATAAAGTAAATATAGCATCGACAAGCTTTAACATCCAATATATAGCACACGTATAGTCTGTATTATACAAAAAATAATTATATTAGTCATATAGTAAATAAATTATAATTTTTTTAATATTTAAAAATCTATTATTATATAGTAAAATAAGTTTTCCTATATTACCCTTTGGTCCCTCTATTTTTTTAACAAACACTTTTAGGCCAAAAATGTCAAATTACATGGATTTTTTAATTAAATTTTTATCCTTTTAATTTTCTAAAATTAAATTAAACCCTAAAATTGCATGTTAGTCCCTATATTATTTTTAAAATTGCATGTTAGTCCCTATATATTTTTAGTACAATTTTAGGCCAAATATTAATTTCAATCTAACACTTTTTTTATATAAAATTCCCAAATAATCATAACAAAAATCATTAAATTCCCAAAAAATCATAAAAAATATTGTTCATAATCAAGCATAAATTAAATGTTTATATTAACATAAAATTAACCCTAATAACACAACTTAAATTCGGATTTCATAAACAAGCAAGTAAAAATGGAAAAAAAAATTCAATTACTCAAATTAATTTTTACCCATTTAGCATCAATTTTGTGTTTAAAATATCACAAACAACACCCTAATAGCACTACTTATATTCAGATTTAAACTACACATGTAATAATCAAAGTAAAAAAAATAAAAAATGAAACATGAAAATTAAAGCACAAAAAAAGTTGGAAAAATTACCTTAGAAGCTGAAATTGAAGCTGATTTGATGATGAATCCATGCCATAGTCATTCGGATTTAAACACAAATAAAAAAAATTGATTAGAAATTAAAAATGGAAAAAAGAAACCATAAGAAATGGATGAAAATGGAAGAAAATAAGATTGTGGTTTGGATTTCATTACCTTTGATGAAGATTTGATGTTGCTTTGCTACTTGAATCGCCTATTGGAGTGGTGAAATATAGCTCTCGTTTTTTTTGGGTTTTTAGTTTAAGGAATGAATGAGAATAATGAGCTCTCGGTGAAGATATAGGGCTTTCTTTCTAGCGACTACTTCATGTAGTCGCTAGATATAGGGGAAGTAGTCTCTAGTTATGTAGTGACATACACGTGTCTGTGAGTTGACCACGTCAACAGCTTTTTCGCGACTATTTCTTAGTCGCTAGACCTCAAATTAAAACGTGTATCCTTTCGTGGGCGGGAAAATGGACCGCCATCGAGTAGTGGGAAATTAATTCACTTTTTCGCGACTACTTAGTAGTCGCTAGTGATAGATTCTCATTAGCGACTAGTTCTTAAAAATGAACTAGTCGCGAAAGGTTAGAAGTAGTCGCTAGATTTTTTTTTAATTCAACCAAATTCCCTTTAGAATAATCCAATATTTCAATTCACTTCCAAATAATCATTTAAATTCAATTCAATTCCATACAATCAATAAATTTTATTCAGCTCCAAACAATCAATCATTTGAGTCAAAGTTGAGTGTTTGGGGTATTCAGTCAACATTTAGAGTCAAACTTGAGTGTTTGGGGTATTCAGTCAAGATTTAGAGTCAAACTTAAGTGTTTGGGGTATTCATTCAACATTTATTGTCAAACTTGAGTGTTTGGGGTATTTAGTCAACATTTAGAGTCAAACTTGAGTGTTTGGGGGTATTCAGTCAACATTTAGAGTCAAACTTGAGTGTTTGGGGTATTTAGTCAACATTTAGAGTCAAACTTGAGTGTTTGGGGTATTTAGTCAACATTTAGAGTCAAAGTTGAGTGTTTGGGGTATTCAGTCAACATTTAGAGTCAAACTTGAGTGTTTGGGGTATTTAGTCAACATTTAGAGTCAAAGTTGAGTGTTTGGGGTATTTAGTCAACATTTAGAGTCAAAGTTGAGTGTTTGGGGTATTCAGTCAACATTTAGAGTCAAACTTGAGTGTTTGGGGTATTTAGTCAACATTTAGAGTCAAACTTGAGTGTTTGGATATTCAATCAACATTTAGAGTCAAACTTGAGTGTTTGGGGTATTCAGTTAACTATTTGAATCAAAGTTGAGTGTTTGGGGTATTCAGTCAACATTTAGAGTCAAACTTGAGTGTTAGGGGTATTTAGTCAACATTTAGAGTCAAAATTGAGTGTTTGGGGTATTCAGTCAACATTTAGAGTCAAACTTGAGTGTTTGGGGGTATTTAGTCAATATTTAGAGTCAAACTTGAGTGTTTGGGGTATTCAGTCAACATTTAGAGTCAAACTTGAGTGTTTGGGGTATTTAGTCAACATTTAGAGTCAAAGTTGAGTGTTTGGGGTATTCAGTCAACATTTAGAGTCAAACTTGAGTGTTTGGGGTATTTAGTCAACATTTAGAGTCAAACTTGAGTGTTTTGGGTATTCAGTCAACATTAGAGTCAAACTTGAGTGTTTGGGGGTATTCAGTCAACATTTAGAGTCAAACTTGAGTGTTTGGGGTATTCAGTCAACTATTTAGAGTCAAACTTGAGTGTTTAGGGTATTTAGTTAACATTTAGAGTCAAACTTGAGTGTTTGGGGTATTTAGTCAACATTTAGAGTCAAAGTTGAGTGTTTGGGGGTATTCAGTCAACATTTAGAGTCAAACTTGAGTGTTTGGGTTATTTAGTCAACATTTAGAGTCAAACTTGAGTGTTTGGGGTATTTAGTTAACATTTAGAGTCAAACTTGAGTGTTTGGGGTATTCAGTCAACATTTAGAGTTAAACTTGAGTGTTTGGGGTATTCAGTCAACTATTTGAGTCAAAGTTGAGTGTTTGAGGTATTCAGTCAACATTTAGAGTCAAACTTGAGTGTTTGGGGGTATTCAGTCAAAACAAGAGATGAATACCTTATGTTAAAATATTTTAGGCTTTGAAAAGCTATGCAAAATTAAGTAGGAGAGAGAAGAAAGATATGGAGTTCATAATGCCATTCTCTAGGTTCTTGTGGAACAATATCAATGGACTTATTCATCTTACATACATAATTTGGAAATTCTGGATGTGTAAACCTATTGATTGTTGCATGAAAACATTGATTATGTCATTAATATTATAAAGACTTGAATTAATAATACCATGAAAATGATTCATATGACAACACTATTGTGTCTGAAACTAAAAATGTGGTTTGGAGTTTGGGAACTGATAAGTTGAGTGTTTGGGGTATTTAGAGTCAAAGTTTAAGTGTAGCAAAATAAATTCAAATTCAACTCCAAAAACCAACAAAATGTTTTAATACAAATAAACCAAAATAATAAATCTTCTAATAAGTATCATATCCACTAATAACTATAGGTTCATCATCGCTATCAACCTCTATAGGTTCTTCTTCATCTCCGTATTCATCGAAGGTGTCATCATCAATTTCATCGTTTTCATCAATAACCATATCAAAAGCCAAATCAATACAAAAATGAGCAGGGTCAATCTCGATCTCCTCGGTGGATGCCAAGTTCACCGGATCGGAAACCGTCTCGGGGTTCACTAAAGGGATCGTGACACTCGCGTCTTCAGTAGGCAGTGATTCTGCACCCCATAACTCAGGACTCCATCCATGTCTATCATTAAGTTCCCATACTACTTTCCACCCTTTTTGCGATTTCCTTGAGTTAATCTCATCGATGTAAAATACTTTTTTTTGCTTGAGTAGCTAAGATGTACGGCTCTCCTTCCCAAAAAAATTTAGACGTGTTAATAATAGTTACCCCATTCTCTGTCCTCACGGTACTCGTGTTATACCAATTACACTCGAATAACACAACGTAACAATCATCATCAAATGTTACCTCTACAATCTTGACTAATTCACCGTAATACGGTTTTCCTTCATACATGGTGCATACCCCGTAATCTTGTGTCACCCTTGTTTCACCCTTTTCACGAGTAACCCATTTAACACTATTCACAACACATGTATCGTACTTATAAATCGCACCATGAGACTTACTAACCAATGAAATCATCTCACTTGTAGCGAATGCATCACCTTCTTTTTCCATGTCATAAAGCTACAAGCATAAACAATTATAACAATGTTGTCTAAATGGAATATTAATTTGGTATTTGAATGGATCTATACCTTATGAATAAACCAGTCTCAGAAATTTTGCCGGTGTTTCCTAACTTTATCGGCTACAGTACCCGATAGCGTGGCTTTGTGTTCTCTGCACATTTGACGAGCAAATTGAATACATTTTTCATAATGAATAAACATTTAATAAATAAATTGAAAACTTACGTCATCAAATGTCGGATTTCATCGCAATTAAGTAGGGTATACCAGTCGATTTGCTCCTTCTCGTTGTATTGCAAATTACCATACTCTTTTTTACTTAAAGGAATACATTGACTCTTAAATACGGACAAATCTTTAGGTTGAGCTTCGATCTCGGTATATCTACCCGGTTCATTGAACTTTGTTTTTTCTTCTTGAAGATAACGCGATATGAAAGTCAAAGTCTCCTCTACAATGTACCCATCGGCGATTGAACCCTCCAGCCTAGCCGGGTTTCGTATGTACTTTTTAATTTCTTTAGATACCGCTCAAACGGGTATATCCAACGCATCTGAACGGTCCGCCTAACAAAGCTTCGTCATATAAGTGTATAACCAGGTGGATCATTATATCGAAAAACGCGGGAGGCAAAATCATTTCCAATCGACACATAACTTCAACTACTTTCACCTTAGCCGATTCTAACTCTTTCCTACTAAGATTTTTATTAGAAACTACTCTAAACACGTTAGCAAGCCCAATAATCGCATCACTAATCGCTTTGTCGTCGATAAGCCCTGGGACACTAGCCACGAAAAGATACTGCATCATCACGTGACAGACGTGAGATTTCATTCCTATAATCTTGCCCAAGTCACTTTGAACATTATTTCTCAAACTCGATGCGAAGCCATCGGGAAACTTCTGTGCCTTCAACCAGTCAAGAAATACTTTCCGCTTTTCTGTTGTTAACGTATAATTTGCTCGATTAAGTATTTGTTTACCGCCTCTCGATGTCAACCACAAATCTTTCCTGATTTTCATAGCCTCGAGATCCATTCTCGCTTTCACGTTGTCTTTGTTAACTTTCCCATCAAGACCTATAACTGTGCCGAGAAGAGCATCACACACGTTTTTCTCGCAATGCATGACATCAATGTTATGTTTCAACAAATTTTCAGACCAATAAGGTAAACGATAAAAGATACTCTTTTTCTTCCAATTGAATAGACGTGGACCAGTTTTCCTCACGATTTTTCCCCCAAAATCCTTGTATTTACTGGGAAACACAATGGGAAGCCCATCTAACTGTGTCTAAATATCGTGTGGACTATATTTCTTCGGTGGACCCCTATGATCGGCTTTCGGGTACAAAACCTTTTCGGTTCTAAATCAATGCATGATAGGTAACCAAAGTCTATGGTCGAAGTAAGCAACCCCTTTCTTCACACTCAATGACGGAGTAAAATCCATGCATTCTGGACAAGCTAAGTAACCTTGACCCGACATTCCCGAAGTGTATGACCTAGCGGGGTAATCATTAGTCATAGACAACAAGCAAACCTTCATCGTAAACTCTTACTTCTTGTGGGCATCATACGTAAGGATCCCTTTATCCCACAACTCGACCAACTCATCTATAATAGGTCGAAGAAAGACGTCCATGTCCTTGCCGGGTGAACGGGGTCCAGGAATCAACAAACAAAGCTGGAATGTCGTCTCCTTCATACACTCCCACGGTGGTAAGTTGTAGACGGTCAATATAACCGGCCATATGCTGTACGAGTTGTTCTGCATAGAGAAAGAGCAAAAGCCATCGATACCCAAAGCCAAGAACACATTCCGAGGTTCGCTAGCAAACTCAGGATGTAACTGAACAAATCTCTTCCAACTATCTCCATCAACTGGATGACACAGCAATCTGGATCTGTACTCTTCCCTGTTCGGTTCTAGATCAAATTTTCTGCAGTGTGTCTCGAAGCATAAAGTCGCTGCAGCCTAGGGGATATCAGGAAATGTCAGAGTTTCTTATGCGCTACTTTCTGACCCTTCTTCGGGTCCCATCTGGATTCACTACATACATGACACTTTTTCGAGGGAGTCATTCTCCTTGTAAAATAAAGCACAATCGTTCACGCAAACATCGATAGTATTGTAACCCATACCTAAACGATTCAACTTTTTGTTGCATTCCTCGTATGACTCGGGCAAGGTATGAGGTTTGGGCAACACATGGCACAGAAGATCAAGCAACTTGGTGAAAGACGTGTTAGTCCACTTGTTCTTCACCTTCACGTGCATTAGTTTCGCAATGAAATTTAATGAAATCATTACTGTACAACCAGGGTATAACTCGGTCTCTAATTTGGAAAACATCGTTTCGAATTTGCCACGTGCTGAACTGTTCGAGTCTATCATCTCAGTGTCACCGGAATGACCACCACCCTCATAATTAGGTCTCAAATCTTCGTAGACATCCAACATTTCATTTTCTTCATATCGAGTCTCGGGAATTTCCTCGCTCTCACCATGCTTTGTCCAAATCTCATACGTGGACAAAAACCCAAATTGTAAAAGATGTGCCCTAACTTTGACCACGTTATACCGACGATAATTCGAACACCCATTACACGGACAAAAAATTGTTTCTCCAGGATCTTTATTTTTTTGAGTAAAAACGAGAAATGCTTCTATCCCCTTAATAAATTCACGCGAAACTTATGAGCGGAACCAATCCAACTTTTATCAATACCCGAAGCCATAATCAACTACTCCAATATAAAAGAATACAACATAAATGTCTCATAAATAAAATGGAACACCAAATAATACATAAAAATAAAATGAAAAGGAAGATTATTACATCACCAATTAAATACATAAATATAAAAAAAATTATCACATCACCAATTAAATACATGAATATAAAATGAAAAAAAATTATTACATCACCAATTAAATAAATAAAATATAAAATTAAAAGCACACAAAATATTACATCACCAAATAAATGCATAAATATAAAATTAAAAGCATACAAAATATAACATCACCAAATAAATACATAAATATAAAATTAAAAGCATACAAAATGTAACATCACTAAATAAATATATATCCTATTTATGCATTTATGTCTCTTACAATAATATATCATATATATGTGTGTGTATATATATATATATATATATATATATATATATATATATCATATAAAATTATAAGATGATTAGAGATACATAGTGATACTATATATATTTAGCATTAACAATACAATTGTAATCAAATAAGAAAAAGATGAAAAAAAAATTATGGAACTAAAGATACCTACTTTTGGGCAAATTTAGAAGAAAAAATTGATAATTGAGGAGGTCCCACGTTGTTGATCGACCCGGGAAAGCTTTTCCACGTGTTGAAATACCTAATAATTAATACTATTTACCATTAACTACACAATTGTATGCAAATAAAAGAAATTTAAAATAGTTTTATGGAACAAAAGATACCTACTTTTGGGCAAATTTAGAAGGAAAAATTGATAATTGAGGAGGTCCCATGTTGTTGATTGACCCGGGAAAGCTTTTCCACGTGTTGAAATACCTAATAAGTAATACTATTTACCATTAACTACACAATTGCATGCAAATAAAAGAAACTTGAAAGAGTTTTATGGAACAAAAAATACCTACTTTTGGGCAAATTTGGAAGAAAAAATTGGTAATTGAGGCGGTCCCACGTTGTTGATTGACCCGGGAAAGCTTTTCCAAGTCTTGAAATAATATTTGATGATGAGTTGTGGAAAAAAATTGGGAGAGTTTTGAGAGAAAGAAAGAGAAATTATAAAATAATGGAGTATTGAGTATCCCAATTCGCAAGTTGCTGTAATAAATACGCCACCACTAATCGTGACTACACATGTAGTCGCTAAAGATACGAATGTAGTCGTTAATGAAATATTCTAACGACTACTTTAAGTAGTCGTTCAATAAACTCACCACTAGCGACTACTCATTGGCGGTGGGAAATTAATTAAAAAATACAAAAACCACTCGCGACTACCTACTACATATTAACGACTACTTCTTGTAGTCGTTAAAAAAAATTACTAACGACTACTACGTAGTCGAGAAACATACCATGTCGTCGTTAAAGATATGTAGTCGCTAATGGTGCATGTCTTTAGCGACTACATTGCTTAGTCGCTAGAGAGTCGCGCTGTAGTAGTGAGAAAGAAAAGCATAAAACTGTCCTCCTTTCACCATTATGAGCGAAAGGAAAAAATAAAGTATAGTTTTGACAAGAAAAATGAATAAAAAACCCCATGTATTTTGCTTTAAATTTGATTGTTTCACCACTTTGAACTAAAAAAAAATAACGTGAATACTTAATTCAAAGGGAAACATTATTACACATTTGAACTAAATAATTATGTATCTTACTTTTTCGACCATGCTCTTGATCCTTATATTTTTTGAAGCGCCCATATCCTTCATTGATCGGATTAACATGGATGGAGACTATTAATTTATAATACATGGATAGCTCAACTGGTCAGAGCCTTGATTCTCCTTCTAAGCGGTACAGATTTGAACCGTGTCAACGACACCGAGTCCAAAGTGGCTCTCCAATGTATCAAAAAAAGAGATACATGGGTACCTTCTCCTTGATTCTCCTTAAAAAAGTTTTGATATTGTCTTCTACTCTTTTAGGGTAAAATATAGTGATACCTTTACATGTTTTATTAATTTGCAGATGGAATGATTTCTATTGTAAATAAAGATTACTACAACTTTTTTCTATAATCAACTATACTATACAACTACAAATACGCGAGAATTAGCTTCTCTTAAAAGATTATTTGATCATATTGTGGGAAACACGTTTTTATATATGATTGTCATTCAAGTTTTGATATAAACTAAATTAGAAATTTTGCACAATCAATTATAATTTTTTTAATTTTTTGTCAAAAGTATCTTTAGGGTACTGGCCCTTACCTAAAATTAGCTTAAAAATGATAATCTTCGCAAAGTCTGTATAAAAACACGTATAATATTGCCCAAAACTTAAAAACATATATATATAATATATACATATGTTATAATATAGAGAAGTACTGGATAGATATTCATCTTATGTTTGTAGAGTTATGAGAGAAAGGCATAAATATATAAAAGATGGTGATTATATGGATTCATATATTTTATCATTTTTAAGCTAATTTTTACAAGTAGTAGAATGATTTACCCTTCTTTTATATATATATTTCAATTATGAATTTTTCACAATCTATTATAATTTTTTAAATTCATTTTCGCCCAAGTACCTACAGGTACAGGGTATTTCTAGAATTGTCACGTACCTGAAGGTACTTGGGCTAAAGTGAATTTAAAAAATTATAATAGATTGTCGAATTTTAAAATTGAATTATATAAAAAAAATGCAAATCATTCTATCAAGTAGAAGATACCCCTCATGTGAAGGTACTTGGGCAAAATAAAACTTGTTAAAGAGAAGAATAATTAACAAATTAAATAAAAAATTCATGATTCAGTTTTAGTGTCTTAAACCTAGAAGGAAAAATTGTTGCTTTATTTTATTTTCATAATATTGTTCAGAAATACGTTGCGAGAATGTAGTATTATGTAATTTAGAGTTAGTTACATTCATGAGAGTTTGGTAATAGTTAGCCTAGTGTAGTCTTTGTTTCTATTAGTTCTTAATTATGGAAATTAGGTGTATAATTTTTAAGATTCATTTAAAATTTAGTTTTTATTTCTTTTATATTGAAATTATTTCATTAAAATAAAATGACTATTTATTAAATTTCATAAAACCTTTATAATTTTTATATAATTAAAGTTCAAAACCCCATGTATTTTGAATTAAATTTGATTGTTTCACCACTTTGAACTAAAAAAGTTTTCATATTGATGGAAATTTGATTTTTAAAAAATATAAAAATACAATTCAGTTGGCTAACAAGTGACAAATAACACTCAAACCTAACTAGTATATAAATTCACCACAAAATCTGTCACAACTTACCTTATAACATTTCACTTATAGTGTTCCAAGTATTTCATACTACTTACACCTCAAAATAGCCAAGTACACACCACCTTACTTGGATAAAATTGAAGATCCATGGCACAAAAAATAAATGCATTACTTGAAGCCTTATTAGATGAAAAAATCATGATATTTTTCTTTATTATACCTCTACTATTTTTGTTATTTCATCTATCACGTCATCGTAATAGTTACCCACCCGGGCCAAGAGGGTGGCCGATAGTTGGCAATATGAACATGACGAAGAAGTTGACACACCATGGCCTGATCAACCTAGTTAAGCATTACGGGTAGGGATGGCAATGGTTACGATTTTAATCCGAAACCGACGGATTACTGAACCGAATAAAAACCGATTATGTAACCGTGGTTAAATCCGTTAGGGTTTGGTTTTAAAAAGTGAAACCGATGGTTAAAACTGTTAGGTTATGGGTTTTTATTAAAAAAAACCCGAAAAACCGAAAATCCGTTTTAGGTATATATATATGATTTTATTTTACCTATTAAAGGCTAAAATCCATGTATTTTTATATTTTGAAGTCCATCTTTCTTATATTTTTTTTTAATTACCAAAAGGCCAAAAGTCGCAATCCAACTATAGATAAGGATGGAAATGGTTATGGTTTAAAATCAAAATCGATGAAAATTTGAACCGATTATAAATCGATTATGCAACCAAGGATAAAACCGTTAGGTTATGGTTCGGAAAATGTAACTGATGGTGAAATCCTTTAGGTTAAAATTTTAGATAAAAAAATAAAACTGAATAACCAAAAACCCGTTTATTATCATCTACTTTTGTATATTTTATAGTAATATAGATAAAAAAGTATCTTCATATCTCAAAACTAAAATTTAAATATAAGAATTATCAAAAACGTTATTTAATTAAAGATCAACATAATATTTTATATATTGAAGATTTTTCATGTAGTTGTTATCTTGTTTCAATATTTTCAATATATTTAGAAAGTTATAGTTTGGCATGTCACAAGGAGAGACAAGGTTAGGAATCCTACTGCGAGAGGGACGGCTCGCGAGCCAGGTTATGGTTAAAATCCGAAAAACCGTTTAAAAAACCGAATCCGAGTTATTCGGATATGGTTTTGAAAAGTAAGTCCGATGGTTAAATCCATTAGGGTTTGGTTTTCGATAAATTAAATGGATACGGACATGGTTTTGAAATTTTTTGCAATAATCTGATCCGTTTCCATCCCTAATTACGGGGGTATTCTCCACCACCAAATGGGCTTTCGCCACACCGTGGCGGTCTCAACCCCTGATGTTGCCCGACAAGTCCTTCAATTACAAGATAATAACTTCTCAAACCAAGCCTCCACTATAGCCATCAAATACCTAACCTATGATCAAATCGATATTGCTTTTGCTCACTATGGACCCTATTGGAGGCAAATGCGAAAGCTTTGTGTTATGACCCTCTTTAGCCGTACACGAGCCAAGTCTTGGGACTCGGTCCGAGTCGAAGTCGATGATATGATCCGTACCTTGGCGATCAACGTGGGTGGTGAACATAGGGGGATCAGTTTTAGGGCTAACACGGAACATAATATACTGGTCTGCTTTCGGGGCAAGTTGTACACAAGGTCAAGATAAATTTATCAAGATTATGCAAGAATTTTCTAAGCTATTTGGTGCTTTTAATATTGCTGATTTTTTTCCTTGGCTAAGTTGGATTGATCCACAAGGGTTAACTGATAGGTTAAAACAGGCTCGTACATCGCTAGATAGGTTCGTTGATACTATAATTGATGAACATATGATGAAGAAAAAGAAGAAGGTTGCTAAAAAAAGTGACGACGTCACCACTGATATGGTGGATCAATTGTTGGTTTTTTATAGTGATGACACTGCTAAGGTGGTTTCCAAATCTTATAATTTGAACAATACCATCAAGCTAACTCGAGATAATATTAAAGCTATCATTATGGTAAGTTTAACTAACCATGCTTATTTCAGGAAATGACCCCTTCTACCTACCTTTATTTTTGTCTCTTGCAAAGCTTCCGAATGAGTATATCTGTTTGAGTTATAATTGAATTCCAAATATATTATTCACATCCCTTGTTGTCATATTTATATATGATATTCATCTCAATCAAAATACTTATCAGTAATTTAAAATTGTGTTTTTATTCTTATAATATATTATTGATCAATATAATATTATCAATTTTCTGAATAATTTTAGTATAACCTAGTTACCTTGTGCAAGTATAAATACATATTTGATTCTAGTTTCAAATATATACATTTTTGGGTAAATAGTTTCAAATGCTTTTATTTTAAAAAGGTAAGTATTTTTAACATTACATTTATAAATAATGCGTTAGTTAAAAAAATTATTCAGGGTTAGTAATATAAAATTACTTAGTTTTAATATTTAAGAAAATTATTGTAATGATATTACAATACAGATTTTGATTTTATAAGAAAATATAAGTAATTATAATTATAGAAAATTTGCTATTTACAGTATATTTTAAATAGCTACTTTAATTATATTTTATTTTCATAATTTTGTTCAGAAATATGTTTTGAAAATGTAGTATTATGTGATTTAGAGTTAGTTACATTCATGAGAGTTGGTAATAGTTAGCATAGTGTAGTCTTTGTTTCTATTAGTTCTTAATTATGGAAATTAAGTGTATAATTTTTAAGATTCCTTTAAAACTTAGTTTTTACTTCTTTTATATGGAAATTATTTCATAAAAATAAAATGATTATTTATTTAAATTTCATAAAACCTTTATAATTTTTATATAATTAAAGTTCAAAACCCCATGTATTTTGACTTAAATCAGATTGTTTCACCACTTTGAACTAAAAAAGTTTTCATATTGATGGATATTTGATTTTTACAAAAATATAAAAAATACAATTCAATTGGCTAACAAGTGCCAAATAACACTCAAACCTAACTAGTATATAAAATCACCACAAAATCTGTCACAACTTACCTTATAACTAGTGGCGGATCTACATAAAGCATGGGTTGAGCTTAAGCCCACCCTCAAATACTTAAAAAAAAATTAGTCCATTTAATTTTAGTTTTAAGCCCAAATAATTTTATTTATATATCTAAACCCTAATATTTTATTTTACACTCAGTACAATTTTTCACAAATTAATTACAACCAGTATTCAATTTATCCTCCATCATCAGGTATTTTTTTAATTTTTTTGTTAATTTTTACAATATATTATTAATTTTTTTAATCAGGTATTTTGTATAACTTTTTCAATACCTTTTTCAGGTATTTATTTTATGTCATTAAAAATATTTCTTAACTGATTAATTTAATCTATTTTACATTAATCGTAACTTAATAACTTGATTTTTTCGATTTTACCTTTCTAGTTTTAATTGATTCATTAGTTTTAGTGAATTGTTTTTGTTTGACGTTAGAATTAGAATAGGTTTACTTTTTTCTTTTTGTTCGATAGAACAAACATTAGAATTAGAGTAGGTTTACTTTCCCTTTTTATCGATGGAGTGGCAGTAGGTTTCGAGGTTTCTTTTTCTGTTCGACATAAAGAAGTCAAAAATTTAGTTTTATTTTCAATTTTTTAACTTTATATTAATATAGAGATAATTCCCAATTAATTACACTTCCTCACTTTTCATTCTCAAAAAAAAGGAAGGAGGAAATTACTTCCTACTTACTCACAAATTTTCAACTTAATTCTCAAATAAGCACATGATCATATTTACCTTCCATTATTGCCCTTATATGTTTTTTTATTTCATTATATATTTATATTATATTTCTATATTTAATATCTGAATTTATTTTTTCATTTTTTTAAATTTTTTTTTTTTAAATTTTTTTTTCTGAAATTTTTTTTTTTTGAATTTTTTTTTTTTTTCAAATTTTTTTTTTCAAAAAATATTTTTTTTTCGAAAAATATTTTTTTTTTTTGAAAAATATTTTTTTTTTTCGAATTTTTTTTTTTTGGAAAATTTTTTTTTTTCGAAAAATATTTTCGAAGATTTTTTCATTAACACACAAGTCCATACTGTTTTGTGTTACTGTAACTCATACATCAAGCGATTGTGTGTTACATTAACACACAATCAGATTTTCAGACTATCTGTACACTATTATCTATTTCTGTATACAAATATTCTGTATATCTTATTCTGTGTTCCTGCAACACACAATTGTTATTTGTTGTGTGTTTAAGCAACACAAAACTGTAAATGACACACAAGTCCATACTGTTTTGTGTTACTGTAACTCACACATCAAGCAATTGTGTGTTACATTAACACACAATCAGATGTTCAGACTATCTGTACACTATTATCTATTAATGTGTACAAATATTTTGTATATCTTATTCTGTGTTCCTGCAACACACAATTGTTATTTGTGTGTGTTTAAGCAACGCAAAACTGTAAATGATAAACGCATTGTGTGTCTTACCAACACAAAACCCATACTGTTGTGTGTTACTGTAACACATACTTTCAGCAATTGCGTGTTGCATGAACACATAATCAGCCTACATATACATTATTCTATACCTTTGTGTACAAATATTCTGTCTGTCTGATTTTGTGTTCATGTATCACACAATTTGTTATTTATGTGTGTTTAAGCAACTCAATATTATACATATTGGGTGTTCATGCAACACACAACACATATGATTTTGTGTTACTTTAACACACAATTATCATATGTACTAATCTTACATCATGTTATCCTGGAACAAAAAATTCCGGGGGAAAAAATCGACAAAAAAAAAAATTTCGAAAAAAAAAATATTTTTCGAAAAAAAAAATATTTTTTGAAAAAAAAATATTTTTTGGAAAAAAAAAAATTTTCGAAAAAAAAAATATTTTTGGAAAAAAAAATATTTTTCGAAAAAAAAAATATTTTTTGAAAAAAATATTTTTCGAAAAATAAATATTTAAAAAAAAAATCTGAAAAAAAATAAATAAAATTCCGGGGGAAAAAAATCGACAAAAAAAAATTTCCGAAAAAAAAAATATTTTTCGAAAAAAAAAATATTTTTTGAAAAAAAAATATTTTTCGAAAAAAAAAATATTTTTTGAAAAAAATATTTTTCGAAAAATAAATATTTAAAAAAAAAATCTGAAAAAAAATAAATAAATATTAAACTATAATTAATAAAATATATAATTAAAGTAATTAATAATAGGTAGAAGGATATTTTGGTAAATGGGTAATATTTTGTGCTTAATTGGGAATTAAGTTGAAGTTGTAATTAATAGGGAATACTTACCTTCTCCGCGTAATTAATTGGGCGTTACCTTATTAATATATTTTTGTTAATTTTAAATAATAAAATCAAACAAAATTATATATATAATATAAAAATAATATTAGATTATAAAATAGTATAAAACTCGTAGAGTACAATTGTAATTTTTATTTTTATCTTTATATGATTTATTTAATCTATAAATTCATATCTTTCATATTCTTTTAATTGAATACCCAAAAAAAATTCGTGGTCGTTGCCCCCGAACCCGTTATTGGTCAAGCCCACCCTCATTTATGTTTATGGATTCGCCACTGCTTATAACATTTCACTTATAGTGTTCCAAGTATTTCATCCTACTTACACCTCAAAATAGCCAAGTACAAACCACCTTCCTTGGATATAATTGAAGATCCATGGCACAAAAAATAAATGCATTACTTGAAGCCTTATTAGATGAAAAAATCATGATATTTTTCTTTGTTATACCTCTATTATTTTTGTTATTTCATCTATCACGTCATCGTAATCGTGACCCACCCCGACCAAGAGGGTGGTCGATAATTGGCAATATGAACATGACGACGAAGTTGACACACCGTGCCCTGGCCGACCTAGCTAAGCATTACGTGAATTATCTACCTCCAGGTTGGATTTCGCTACACCGTAGCCGTCTCAACACCTGATGTAGACCGGCAAGTCCTTCAATTACAATATAATAGCTTCTCAAACTGTGCCTACCGTTATAGCCATCAAATACCTAACATATGATCAAGCCGATAAGGATTTTGCTCACTATGGACCCTTTTGGAGGCAAATGCGAAAGCTTTGTGTTATGAACCTCTTTAGCCGTACACGGGCCAAGTCTTGGGACTCGGTCTGGGTCAAAGTCGGTGATTTGTTCGGAACTTGGCGATCAACGCGGGCATAGCGGCGAACATAGGGGGATCAGTTTTCGGGCTTAAACAGAACATAATATACTGGACTGCTTTCAGGGAAATTTGTACACAAGGTCAAGATGAATTTATCATGATTATGCAAGAATTTTCTAAGCTATTTGGTGCTTTTAATATTGCTGATTTTTTTCCTTGGCTAAGTTGGATTGATCCATAAGGGTTAACTGAGAGGTTAAAACAGGCTCGTACATCGCTAGATAGGTTCATTGATACTATAATTGATGAACATATGATGAAAAAAAAATAGTTGCTGAAAAAAGTGATGACGTCATCACTAATATGGTGGATCAATTGTTGGTTTTTTATAGTGATGACACTGCTAAGGTGGTTTCCAAATCTTATAATTTGAACAATACCATCAAGCAGACTCGAGATAATATTAAAGCTATCATTATGGTAAGTTTAACTAACCATGCTTATTTTAGGAAATGACCCCTTCTACCAGTGGCAGATCTACATAAAGCATGGGGTGAGCTTAAGCCCACCCTCAAATTCTTAAAAAACAAATTTAGTCCATTTAATTTTAGTTTTAAGCCCAATTAACTTTATTTATATATTTAAACCCTAATAATTTATTTTACACTCATTATAATTTTTTACAAATTAATTACTACCAGTATTTAATTTATCCTCCATCATCAGGTATTTTTTAAAGTTTTTGTTAATTTTTTCAATATATTATTAATTTTTTTAATCAGGTATTTTGTATAACTTTTTCAATAACCTTTTCATGTCTTTATTTTATGTCATTAATAATATTTCTTAACTGATTAATTTAATCTATTTTACATTAATCGTAACTTAATAACTTGATTTTTTCGATTTTACCTTTCTAGTTTTAATTGATTCATTAGTTTTAGTGAATTGTTTTTGTTCGACGTTAGAATTAGAATAGGTTTACTTTTTTCTTTTTGTTCGATAGAACAAACATTAGAATTAGAGTAGGTTTACTTTCCCTTTTTATCGATGGAGTGGCAGTAGGTTTCGAGGTTTCTTTTTCTGTTCGACATAAAGTAGTCAAACATTTAGTTTTATTTTTTATTTTTTAACTTTATATTAATATATTTATTAATTTTTAATAATAAAATCAAACAAAATTATATATATAATATAAAAATAATATTAGATTTTAAAATAGTATATAACTCGTAGAGTACAATTGTAATTTTTATCTTTATATGATTTATTTAATCTATAGATTCATATTCTTTTTATTAAATACCCAAAAAAAATCGGGGTCCCGAATCCCCGTATTGGTCAAGCCCGCCCTCATTTATGTTTCTGGATTTGCCACTGCCTTCTACCTACCTTTATTTTTGTCTATTGCAAAGCTTCCGAATGAGTAATATCTGTTCGAGATATAATCGAATTCCAAATATATTATTCACATCCCCTATTGTCAAATTTATATATATGATATTCATCTCAATCAAAATACTTATCAGTAATTTAAAATTGTGTTTTTACTCTTATAATATATATTATTGATCAATATAATATATAATATTATCAATTTTCTGAATAATTTTAATATAATTTAGTTACCTTGTGCAAGTATAAATACATATTTGATTTTAGTTTCCAATATATACATTTTAGGGTAAATAGTTTCAAATCGCTTTTATTTTAAAAAGGTAAGTATTTTTAACATTACATTTATAAATAATGCGTTAGTAAAAAATATTATTCAGGGTTAGTAATATAAAATTACTTAGTTTTAATATTTAAGAAAATTATTGTAATGATATAACAATACAAATTTTGATTTTATAAGAAAATATAAGTAATTATAATTATAGAAAATTTGCTATTTATATTATTTTTTAAATAGCTACTTTAATTAATGTATGGATAGTGCTATGTAATTATTTAGTATGAATATATAGGAAAATTATGGTAATGATATTATTATGGCTTTATGTAAGAATAATATTATAAAATTATTTTGATTATGGAATTACATTTCACAATATATTTATGGAAGATATGAATTACGTATAACTAATTTGTTAGGGTTATTAAACATTATTATATGTATTCATGGAGCCCATTAACAATAGTCCGACCCATTAATTTTAAGGTTTACTCCTTACATATTACCTATAAATAGGGTATTTACACATTTTAGACTCTTATACGGTTCATAATACTACACTCTCCCTCTTATTCTTTGTGTATTGTTTCTTTCAGTACTTCCATAACACGTTATTAGCATGACAACTTCTACTATTCAATTTCTAGGTAGCTCATTATTTTTCATATCTTTTATATCTTTTTCTTTCTCTCTTAATGTTCATCAAACACACAACAGTCGAGTACACTTTTTTGATCAATCATTCAAATAAACATTACTACTATGAACTAGAAAAAAAAAAGCAAAAAACCTTCCTCGTTTCACCATTATGAACGAAAGGAAAAAATAAAGTATAGCTTTGACGAGAAAAATGAATAAAAACCCCATGTATTTTGCTTTAAATTTGTTTGTTTCACCACTTTGAACTTAAAGAAAATAATGTGAATACTTAATTCAAAGGGAAACATTATTACACATCCTAACTAAATCATTATGTATCCTACTTTTTCGACCATGGTCTTGATCCTTATATTTTTTGAAGTGCCCATATCCTTTATTGATTGGATAATTTAACATGGATAGAGACTATTACTTTATAATACATTGATAGCTCAAATGTTCAGAGCCTTGATTCTCCTTCTAAGCGGTACAGATTTGAACCGTGTCAACGACATCGAGTCCAAAGTGGCTCTCCAATGTATCAAAAAAAAGATACATGGGTACCCGTTTTCCTATAAAAAGTTTTCATATTGTCTTCTACTCTTTTAGGGTAAAATATAGTGATACCTTTACATGTTTTATTAATTTCCAGATGGAATGATTTCTATTGTAAATATAGATTACTACAACTTTTTTCTATAATCAACTATAATGTACAACTACAAATACGAAAGAATTAGTTTCTCTTAAAAGATTCTTTGATCTTATTGTGGGAAACACGTTTTTATATATGATTGTCATTGAAGTATTGATATAAACTAAATTAGAAATTTTGCACAATCATTTATAATTTTTTAATTTTTTTTTGTCAAAGTATCTTTAGGTACGGGCCCTTACCTAGAATTAGCTTAAAAATGATAATCTTCGCAAAGCTTAATATAAAAACACATATAATATTGCCCAAAACTTAAATACATATATATATGAAATATATAGATATGTTATAATATAGCGAAGTACTGGATAGATATTCATCTTATGTTTGTAGAGTTATGAGAGAAAGACATAAATATATAAAAGATTGTGATTATATGGATTCATATATTTTATCATTTTTAAGCTAATTTTTACAAGTAATAGAATGATTTACCCTTCTTTTTTATATATTTCATTATGAATTTTTCATAATCTATTATAATTTATTAAATTCATTTTCGCCCAAGTACCTACAGGTACGGGGCATTTCGAGAATTGCCTCGTACCTGAAGGTACTTGTGCTAAAGTGAATTTAAAAAAATATAATAGATTGTACGAATTTTGAAATTTAATTATATAAAAAAAATGTAAATCATTCTATCAAGTTAAAGATGCCCCGCATGTGAAGGTACTTGGGCAAAATAAAACTTGTTAAAGAGAAGAATAATTAACAAATTAAATAAAAAAATCATGATTAAGTTTTAGTGTCTTAAACCTAGAAGGAAAAATTGTTGATTTATTTTATTTTCATAATTTTGTTCAGGAATACGTTTCGAGAATGTAGTATTATGTGATTTAGAGTTAGTTACATTAGGAGAGTTTGGTAATAGTTAGCATAGTGTAGTCTTTGTTTCTTCTTAATTATGGAAATCAGGTGAATAATTTTTAAGATTCCTTTAAAATTTAGTTTTTACTTCTTTTATATGGAAATTATTTCATAAAAATTAAATTATTATTTATTAAAATTTCATAAAACCTTTATAATTTTTATATAATTAAAGTTCAAAACCCCATGTATTTTGATTTAAATTTGATTGTTTCACCACTTTGAACTAAAAAAGGTTTCATATTGATGGATATTTAATTTTCACAAATCTATAAAATATACAATTCAGTTGGCTAACAAGTGCCAAATAACACTCAAACCTAAGTAGTATATAAATGCACCACAAAATCTGTCACAACTTACCTTATAACCAGTGGCGGATCTACATAAAGCATGGGATGGGCTTATTAAGCCCACCCTCAAATTCTTAAAAAAAATATTTAGTCTATTTAATTTTTATTTTATGCCCAATTAATTTTATTTATATATTTAAACCTTAATAATTTATTTTACACTCAGTACAACTTTCACAAATTAATTACAACCAGTATTCAATTTATCCTCTATAATCAGGTATTTTTTTAAATTTTTGTTAATTTTTTCAATATATTATTAGTTTTTTTATTAGGTATTTTGTATAAATTTTTCAGGTATTTATTTTATTTCATTAAAAGTATTACTTAACTGATTAATTTAATCTATTTTACATTAATTATAACTTAATAACTTGATTTTTTCAATTTAACCTTTTTAGTTATAATTGATTCATTGGTTTTAGTGAATTGTTTTTGTTCGACGTTAGAATTAGAATAGGTTTACTTTTTTCTTTTTGTTCGATAGGATAAACATTAGAATTACAGTAGGTTTACTTTTCCTTTTTTTCGACAGAGTGGCAGTAGGTTTCGAGGTTTCTTTTTCTGTTCGACATAAAGTAGTCAAACATTTAGTTTTATTTTCAATTTTTTAACATTATGTTAATATATTTATTAATTTTTAATAACAAAATCAAACAAAGTTATATATAATATAAAAATAATATTAAATTATAAAATAGTATAAAACTCGTAGAGTACCATTGTAATTTTTATCTTTATATGATTTATTTAATCAATAGATTCATATCTTTCATATTCTTTTTATTAAATACCAAAAAAAAATGTGGTGTTGCCCCCGAACCCCCTTATTGGTCAAGCCCACCCTCATTTATGTTTCTGGATTCGCCACTGCTTATAACATTTCACTTATAGTGTTCCAAGTATTTCATCCTACTTACACCTCAAAATAGCCAAGTACAAACCACCTTACTTGGATAAAATTGAAGATCCATGGCACAAAAAATAAATGCATTACTTGAAGCCTTATTAGATGAAAAAATCATGATATTTTTCCTTGTTATACCTCTACTACTTTTGTTATTTCATCTATCACGTCATCGTAATCGTGACCCACCCCGACCAAGAGGGTGGTCGATAATTGGCAATATGAACATGACGACGAAGTTGACACACCGTGCCCTGGCCGACCTAGCTAAGCATTACGTGAATTCTCTACCTCCAGATGGGATTTCGCTACACCGTAGCCGTCTCAACCCCTGATGTAGACCGACAAGTCCTTCAATTACAATATAATAACTTCTCAAACCGTGCCTACCATGATAGCCATCAAATACCTAACATATGATCAAGCCGATAAGGATTTTGCTCACTATGGACCCTTTTGGAGGCAAATGCGAAAGCTTTGTGTTATGAACCTCTTTAGCCGTACACGGGCCAAGTCTTGGGACTCGGTCTGGGTCAAAGTCGGTGATTTGTTCGGAACTTGGCGATCAACGCGGGCATAGCGGCGAACATAGGGGGATCAGTTTTCGGGCTTAAACGGAACATAATATACTGGACTGCTTTTAGGGAAATTTGTACACAAGGTCAAGATGAATTTATCATGATTATGCAAGAATTTTCTAAGCTATTTGGAGCTTTTAATATTGCTGATTTTTTTCCTTGGCTAAGTTGGATTGATCCATAAGGGTTAACTGAGAGGTTAAAACAGGCTCGTCCATCGCTAGATAGGTTCATT
This sequence comes from Nemophila menziesii, assembly GCA_029959085.1. Classification (NCBI taxonomy): domain Eukaryota; kingdom Viridiplantae; phylum Streptophyta; class Magnoliopsida; order Boraginales; family Hydrophyllaceae; genus Nemophila; species Nemophila menziesii. The sequence goes on along the minus strand of JARWIR010000001.1, from coordinate 13,709,204 downwards.
GATACTATAATTGATGAACATATGATGAAAAAAAAATAGTTGCTGAAAAAAGTGATGACGTCATCACTGATATGGTGGATCAATTGTTGGTTTTTTATAGTGATGACACTGCTAAGGTGGTTTCCAAATCTTATAATTTGAACAATACCATCAAGCAGACTCGAGATAATATTAAAGCTATCATTATGGTAAGTTTAACTAACCATGCTTATTTTAGGAAATGACCCCTTCTACCGGTGGCAGATCTACATAAAGCATGGGGTGAGCTTAAGCCCACCCTCAAATTCTTAAAAAACAAATTTGGTCCATTTAATTTTAGTTTTAAGCCCAATTAACTTTATATATATATTTAAACCCTAATAATTTATTTTACACTCAGTATAATTTTTTACAAATTAATTACAACCAGTATTTAATTTATCCTCAATCATCAGGTATTTTTTAAAGTTTTTGTTAATTTTTTCAATATATTATTAATTTTTTTAATCAGGTATTTTGTATAACTTTTTCAATAACTTTTTCATGTCTTTATTTTATGTCATTAATAATATTTCTTAACTGATTAATTTAATCTATTTTACATTAATCGTAACTTAATAACTTGATTTTTTCGATTTTACCTTTCTAGTTTTAATTGATTCATTAGTTTTAGTGAATTGTTTTTGTTCGACGTTAGAATTAGAATAGGTTTACTTTTTTCTTTTTGTTCGATAGAACAAACATTAGAATTAGAGTAGGTTTACTTTCCCTTTTTATCGATGGAGTGGCAGTAGGTTTCGAGGTTTCTTTTTCTGTTCGACATAAAGTAGTCAAACATTTAGTTTTTTTTTTTTTTAACTTTATATTAATATATTTATTAATTTTTAATAATAAAATCAAACAAAATTATATATATAATATAAAAATAATATTAGATTTTAAAATAGTATATAACTCGTAGAGTACAATTGTAATTTTTATCTTTATATGATTTATTTAATCTATAGATTTATATTCTTTTTATTAAATACCCAAAAAAAATCGGGGTCCCGAATCCCCGTATTGGTCAAGCCCACCCTCATTTATGTTTCTGGATTTGCCACTGCCTTCTACCTACCTTTATTTTTGTCTATTGCAAAGCTTCCGAATGAGTAATATCTGTTCGAGATATAATCGAATTCCAAATATATTATTCACATCCCTTACTGTCAAATTTATATATATGATATTCATCTCAATCAAAATACTTATCAGTAATTTAAAATTATGTTTTTACTCTTATAATATATATTATTGATCAATATAATATATAATATTATCAATTTTCTGAATAATTTTAATATAATTTAGTTACCTTGTGCAAGTATAAATACATATTTGATTTTAGTTTCCAATATATACATTTTAGGGTAAATAGTTTCAAGTCGCTTTTATTTTAAAAAGGTAAGTATTTTTAACATTACATTTATAAATAATGCGTTAGTAAAAAATATTATTCAGGGTTAGTAATATAAAATTACTTAGTTTTAATATTTAAGAAAATTATTGTAATGATATAACAATACAAATTTTGATTTTATAAGAAAATATAAGTAATTATAATTATAGAAAATTTGCTATTTATATTATTTTTTAAATAGCTACTTTAATTAATGTATGGATAGTGCTCTGTAATTATTTAGTATGAATATATAGGAAAATTATGGTACTGATATTATTATGGCTTTATGTAAGAATAATATTATAAAATTATTTTGATTATGGAATTACATTTCACAATATATTTATGGAAGATATGAATTACGTATAACTAATTTGTTAGGGTTATTAAACATTATTATATGTATTCATGGAGCCCATTAACAATAGTCCGACCCATTAATTTTAAGGTTTACTCCTTACATATTACCTATAAATAGGGTATTTACACATTTTAGACTCTTATACGGTTCATAATACTACACTCTCCCTCTTATTCTTTGTGTATTGTTTCTTTCAGAACTTCCATAACACGTTATTAGCATTACAACTTCTACTATTCAATTTCTAGGTAGCTCATTATTTTTCATATCTTTTATATCTTTTTCATTCTCTCTTAATGTTCATCAAACACACAACAGTCGAGTACACTTTTTTGATCAATCATTCAAATAAACATTACTACTATGAACTAGAAAAAAAAGAAAAAAACTTTCCTCGTTTCACCATTATGAACGAAAGGAAAAAATAAAGTATAGCTTTGACGAGAAAAATGAATAAAACCCCCATGTATTTTGCTTTAAATTTGTTTGTTTCACCACTTTGAACTTAAAGAAAATAATGTGAATACTTAATTCAAAGGGAAACATTATTACACATCCTAACTAAATCATTATGTATCCTACTTTTTCGACCATGGTCTTGATCCTTATATTTTTTGAAGTGCCCATATCCTTTATTGATTGGATAATTTAACATGGATAGAGACTATTACTTTATAATACATTGATAGCTCAAATGTTCAGAGCCTTGATTCTCCTTCTAAGCGGTACAGATTTGAACCGTGTCAACGACATCGAGTCCAAAGTGGCTCTCCAATGTATCAAAAAAAAGATACATGGGTACCCGTTTTCCTATAAAAAGTTTTCATATTGTCTTCTACTCTTTTAGGGTAAAATATAGTGATACCTTTACATGTTTTATTAATTTCCAGATGGAATGATTTCTATTCTAAATATAGATTACTACAACTTTTTTCTATAATCAACTATAATGTACAACTACAAATACGAAAGAATTAGTTTCTCTTAAAAGATTCTTTGTTCTTATTGTGGGAAACACGTTTTTATATATGATTGTCATTGAAGTATTGATATAAACTAAATTAGAAATTTTGCACAATCATTTATAATTTTTTAATTTTTTTTTGTCAAAGTATCTTTAGGTACGGGCCCTTACCTAGAATTAGCTTAAAAATGATAATCTTCGCAAAGCTTAATATAAAAACACGTATAATATTGCCCAAACTTAAATACATATATATGAAATATATAGATATGTTATAATATAGCGAAGTACTGGATAGATATTCATCTTATGTTTGTAGAGTTATGAGAGAAAGACATAAATATATAAAAGATTGTGATTATATGGATTCATATATTTTATCATTTTTAAGCTAATTTTTACAAGTAATAGAATGATTTACCCTTCTTTTTTATATATTTCAATTATGAATTTTTCATAATCTATTATAATTTATTAAATTCATTTTCGCCCAAGTACCTACAGGTACGGGGCATTTCGAGAATTGCCTCGTAACTGAAGGTACTTGTGCTAAAGTGAATTTAAAAAAATATAATAGATTGTACGAATTTTGAAATTTAATTATATAAAAAAAAATGTAAATCATTCTATCAAGTTAAAGATGCCCCGCATGTGAAGGTACTTGGGCAAAATAAAACTTGTTAAAGAGAAGAATAATTAACAAATTAAATAAAAAAATCATGATTAAGTTTTAGTGTCTTAAACCTAGAAGGAAAAATTGTTGATTTATTTTATTTTCATAATTTTGTTCAGGAATACGTTTCGAGAATGTAGTATTATGTGATTTAGAGTTAGTTACATTAGGAGAGTTTGGTAATAGTTAGCATAGTGTAGTCTTTGTTTCTTCTTAATTATGGAAATCAGGTGAATAATTTTTAAGATTCCTTTAAAATTTAGTTTTTACTTCTTTTATATGGAAATTATTTCATAAAAATTAAATTATTATTTATTAAAATTTCATAAAACCTTTATAATTTTTATATAATTAAAGTTCAAAACCCCATGTATTTTGATTTAAATTTGATTGTTTCACCACTTTGAACTAAAAAAGGTTTCATATTGATGGATATTTAATTTTCACAAATCTATAAAATATACAATTCAGTTGGCTAACAAGTGCCAAATAACACTCAAACCTAAGTAGTATATAAATGCACCACAAAATCTGTCACAACTTACCTTATAACCAGTGGCGGATCTACATAAAGCATGGGATGGGCTTATTAAGCCCACCCTCAAATTCTTAAAAAAAATATTTAGTCTATTTAATTTTTATTTTATGCCCAATTAATTTTATTTATATATTTAAACCTTAATAATTTATTTTACACTCAGTACAACTTTCACAAATTAATTACAACCAGTATTCAATTTATCCTCTATAATCAGGTATTTTTTTAAATTTTTGTTAATTTTTTCAATATATTATTAGTTTTTTTATTAGGTATTTTGTATAAATTTTTCAGGTATTTATTTTATTTCATTAAAAGTATTACTTAACTGATTAATTTAATCTATTTTACATTAATTATAACTTAATAACTTGATTTTTTCAATTTAACCTTTTTAGTTATAATTGATTCATTGGTTTTAGTGAATTGTTTTTGTTCGACGTTAGAATTAGAATAGGTTTACTTTTTTCTTTTTGTTCGATAGGATAAACATTAGAATTACAGTAGGTTTACTTTTCCTTTTTTTCGACAGAGTGGCAGTAGGTTTTGAGGTTTCTTTTTCTGTTCGACATAAAGTAGTCAAACATTTAGTTTTATTTTCAATTTTTTAACATTATGTTAATATATTTATTAATTTTTAATAACAAAATCAAACAAAGTTATATATAATATAAAAATAATATTAAATTATAAAATAGTATAAAACTCGTAGAGTACCATTGTAATTTTTATCTTTATATGATTTATTTAATCAATAGATTCATATCTTTCATATTCTTTTTATTAAATACCAAAAAAAAATGTGGTGTTGCCCCCGAACCCCCTTATTGGTCAAGCCCACCCTCATTTATGTTTCTGGATTCGCCACTGCTTATAACATTTCACTTATAGTGTTCCAAGTATTTCATCCTACTTACACCTCAAAATAGCCAAGTACAAACCACCTTACTTGGATAAAATTGAAGATCCATGGCACAAAAAATAAATGCATTACTTGAAGCCTTATTAGATGAAAAAATCATGATATTTTTCCTTGTTATACCTCTACTACTTTTGTTATTTCATCTATCACGTCATCGTAATCGTGACCCACCCCGACCAAGAGGGTGGTCGATAATTGGCAATATGAACATGACGACGAAGTTGACACACCGTGCCCTGGCCGACCTAGCTAAGCATTACGTGAATTCTCTACCTCCAGATGGGATTTCGCTACACCGTAGCCGTCTCAACCCCTGATGTAGACCGACAAGTCCTTCAATTACAATATAATAACTTCTCAAACCGTGCCTACCATGATAGCCATCAAATACCTAACATATGATCAAGCCGATAAGGATTTTGCTCACTATGGACCCTTTTGGAGGCAAATGCGAAAGCTTTGTGTTATGAACCTCTTTAGCCGTACACGGGCCAAGTCTTGGGACTCGGTCTGGGTCAAAGTCGGTGATTTGTTCGGAACTTGGCGATCAACGCGGGCATAGCGGCGAACATAGGGGGATCAGTTTTCGGGCTTAAACGGAACATAATATACTGGACTGCTTTTAGGGAAATTTGTACACAAGGTCAAGATGAATTTATCATGATTATGCAAGAATTTTCTAAGCTATTTGGAGCTTTTAATATTGCTGATTTTTTTCCTTGGCTAAGTTGGATTGATCCATAAGGGTTAACTGAGAGGTTAAAACAGGCTCGTCCATCGCTAGATAGGTTCATTGATACTATAATTGATGAACATATGATGAAAAAAAAATAGTTGCTGAAAAAAGTGATGACGTCATCACTGATATGGTGGATCAATTGTTGGTTTTTTATAGTGATGACACTGCTAAGGTGGTTTCCAAATCTTATAATTTGAACAATACCATCAAGCAGACTCGAGATAATATTAAAGCTATCATTATGGTAAGTTTAACTAACCATGCTTATTTTAGGAAATGACCCCTTCTACCGGTGGCAGATCTACATAAAGCATGGGGTGAGCTTAAGCCCACCCTCAAATTCTTAAAAAACAAATTTGGTCCATTTAATTTTAGTTTTAAGCCCAATTAACTTTATATATATATTTAAACCCTAATAATTTATTTTACACTCAGTATAATTTTTTACAAATTAATTACAACCAGTATTTAATTTATCCTCAATCATCAGGTATTTTTTAAAGTTTTTGTTAATTTTTTCAATATATTATTAATTTTTTTAATCAGGTATTTTGTATAACTTTTTCAATAACTTTTTCATGTCTTTATTTTATGTCATTAATAATATTTCTTAACTGATTAATTTAATCTATTTTACATTAATCGTAACTTAATAACTTGATTTTTTCGATTTTACCTTTCTAGTTTTAATTGATTCATTAGTTTTAGTGAATTGTTTTTGTTCGACGTTAGAATTAGAATAGGTTTACTTTTTTCTTTTTGTTCGATAGAACAAACATTAGAATTAGAGTAGGTTTACTTTCCCTTTTTATCGATGGAGTGGCAGTAGGTTTCGAGGTTTCTTTTTCTGTTCGACATAAAGTAGTCAAACATTTAGTTTTTTTTTTTTTAACTTTATATTAATATATTTATTAATTTTTAATAATAAAATCAAACAAAATTATATATATAATATAAAAATAATATTAGATTTTAAAATAGTATATAACTCGTAGAGTACAATTGTAATTTTTATCTTTATATGATTTATTTAATCTATAGATTTATATTCTTTTTATTAAATACCCAAAAAAAATCGGGGTCCCGAATCCCCGTATTGGTCAAGCCCACCCTCATTTATGTTTCTGGATTTGCCACTGCCTTCTACCTACCTTTATTTTTGTCTATTGCAAAGCTTCCGAATGAGTAATATCTGTTCGAGATATAATCGAATTCCAAATATATTATTCACATCCCTTACTATCAAATTTATATATATGATATTCATCTCAATCAAAATACTTATCAGTAATTTAAAATTATGTTTTTACTCTTATAATATATATTATTGATCAATATAATATATAATATTATCAATTTTCTGAATAATTTTAATATAATTTAGTTACCTTGTGCAAGTATAAATACATATTTGATTTTAGTTTCCAATATATACATTTTAGGGTAAATAGTTTCAAGTCGCTTTTATTTTAAAAAGGTAAGTATTTTTAACATTACATTTATAAATAATGCGTTAGTAAAAAATATTATTCAGGGTTAGTAATATAAAATTACTTAGTTTTAATATTTAAGAAAATTATTGTAATGATATAACAATACAAATTTTGATTTTATAAGAAAATATAAGTAATTATAATTATAGAAAATTTGCTATTTATATTATTTTTTAAATAGCTACTTTAATTAATGTATGGATAGTGCTCTGTAATTATTTAGTATGAATATATAGGAAAATTATGGTACTGATATTATTATGGCTTTATGTAAGAATAATATTATAAAATTATTTTGATTATGGAATTACATTTCACAATATATTTATGGAAGATATGAATTACGTATAACTAATTTGTTAGGGTTATTAAACATTATTATATGTATTCATGGAGCCCATTAACAATAGTCCGACCCATTAATTTTAAGGTTTACTCCTTACATATTACCTATAAATAGGGTATTTACACATTTTAGACTCTTATACGGTTCATAATACTACACTCTCCCTCTTATTCTTTGTGTATTGTTTCTTTCAGAACTTCCATAACACGTTATTAGCATTACAACTTCTACTATTCAATTTCTAGGTAGCTCATTATTTTTCATATCTTTTATATCTTTTTCATTCTCTCTTAATGTTCATCAAACACACAACAGTCGAGTACACTTTTTTGATCAATCATTCAAATAAACATTACTACTATGAACTAGAAAAAAAAGAAAAAAACTTTCCTCGTTTCACCATTATGAACGAAAGGAAAAAATAAAGTATAGCTTTGACGAGAAAAATGAATAAAACCCCCATGTATTTTGCTTTAAATTTGTTTGTTTCACCACTTTGAACTTAAAGAAAATAATGTGAATACTTAATTCAAAGGGAAACATTATTACACATCCTAACTAAATCATTATGTATCCTACTTTTTCGACCATGGTCTTGATCCTTATATTTTTTGAAGTGCCCATATCCTTTATTGATTGGATAATTTAACATGGATAGAGACTATTACTTTATAATACATTGATAGCTCAAATGTTCAGAGCCTTGATTCTCCTTCTAAGCGGTACAGATTTGAACCGTGTCAACGACACCGAGTCCAAAGTGGCTCTCCAATGTATCAAAAAAAAGATACATGGGTACCCGTTTTCCTATAAAAAGTTTTCATATTGTCTTCTACTCTTTTAGGGTAAAATATAGTGATACCTTTACATGTTTTATTAATTTCCAGATGGAATGATTTCTATTCTAAATATAGATTACTACAACTTTTTTCTATAATCAACTATAATGTACAACTACAAATACGAAAGAATTAGTTTCTCTTAAAAGATTCTTTGTTCTTATTGTGGGAAACACGTTTTTATATATGATTGTCATTGAAGTATTGATATAAACTAAATTAGAAATTTTGCACAATCATTTATAATTTTTTAATTTTTTTTTGTCAAAGTATCTTTAGGTACGGGCCCTTACCTAGAATTAGCTTAAAAATGATAATCTTCGCAAAGCTTAATATAAAAACACGTATAATATTGCCCAAACTTAAATACATATATATGAAATATATAGATATGTTATAATATAGCGAAGTACTGGATAGATATTCATCTTATGTTTGTAGAGTTATGAGAGAAAGACATAAATATATAAAAGATTGTGATTATATGGATTCATATATTTTATCATTTTTAAGCTAATTTTTACAAGTAATAGAATGATTTACCCTTCTTTTTTATATATTTCAATTATGAATTTTTCATAATCTATTATAATTTATTAAATTCATTTTCGCCCAAGTACCTACAGGTACGGGGCATTTCGAGAATTGCCTCGTAACTGAAGGTACTTGTGCTAAAGTGAATTTAAAAAAATATAATAGATTGTACGAATTTTGAAATTTAATTATATAAAAAAAAATGTAAATCATTCTATCAAGTTAAAGATGCCCCGCATGTGAAGGTACTTGGGCAAAATAAAACTTGTTAAAGAGAAGAATAATTAACAAATTAAATAAAAAAATCATGATTAAGTTTTAGTGTCTTAAACCTAGAAGGAAAAATTGTTGATTTATTTTATTTTCATAATTTTGTTCAGGAATACGTTTCGAGAATGTAGTATTATGTGATTTAGAGTTAGTTACATTAGGAGAGTTTGGTAATAGTTAGCATAGTGTAGTCTTTGTTTCTTCTTAATTATGGAAATCAGGTGAATAATTTTTAACATTCCTTTAAAATTTAGTTTTTACTTCTTTTATATGGAAATTATTTCATAAAAATTAAATTATTATTTATTAAAATTTCATAAAACCTTTATAATTTTTATATAATTAAAGTTCAAAACCCCATGTATTTTGATTTAAATTTGATTGTTTCAACACTTTGAACTAAAAAAGGTTTCATATTGATGGATATTTAATTTTCACAAATCTATAAAATATACAATTCAGTTGGCTAACAAGTGCCAAATAATACTCAAACCTAACTAGTATATAAATGCACCACAAAATCTGTCACAACTTACCTATAACTAGTGGCGGATCTACATAAAGCATGGGGTGGGCTTAAGCCCACCCTCAAATTCTTAAAAAAAATATTTAGTCTATTTAATTTTTATTTTATACCCAATTAATTTTATTTATATATTTAAACCTTAATAATTTATTTTACACTCAGTACAACTTTCACAAATTAATTACAACCAGTATTCAATTTATCCTCTATAATCAGGTATTTTTTTAAATTTTTGTTAATTTTTTCAATATATTATTAGTTTTTTTATTAGGTATTTTGTATAAATTTTTCAGGTATTTATTTTATGTCATTAAAAGTATTACTTAACTGATTAATTTAATCTATTTTACATTAATCATAACTTAATAACTTGATTTTTTCAATTTAACCTTTTTAGTTATAATTGATTCATTGGTTTTAGTGAATTGTTTTTGTTCGACGTTAGAATTAGAATAGGTTTACTTTTTTCTTTTTGTTCGATAGGATAAACATTAGAATTACAGTAGGTTTACTTTTCCTTTTTTTCGACAGAGTGGCAGTAGGTTTCGAGGTTTCTTTTTCTGTTCGACATAAAGTAGTCAAACATTTAGTTTTATTTTCAATTTTTTAACATTATGTTAATATATTTATTAATTTTTAATAACAAAATCAAACAAAGTTATATATAATATAAAAATAATATTAAATTATAAAATAGTATAAAACTCGTAGAGTACCATTGTAATTTTTATCTTTATATGATTTATTTAATCAATAGATTCATATCTTTCATTTTCTATTTATTAAATACCCAAAAAAATGTGGTGTTGTCCCCGAACCCCTTATTGGTCAAGCCCACCCTCATTTATGTTTCTGGATTCGCCACTGCTTATAACATTTCACTTATAGTGTTCCAAGTATTTCATCCTACTTACACCTCAAAATAGCCAAGTACAAACCACCTTACTTGGATAAAATTGAAGATCCATGGCACAAAAAATAAATGCATTACTTGAAGCCTTATTAGATGAAAAAATCATGATATTTTTCTTTGTTATACCTCTACTATTTTTGTTATTTCATCTATCACGTCATCGTAATCGTGACCCACCCCGACCAAGAGGGTGGTCGATAATTGGCAATATGAACATGACGACGAAGTTGACACACCGTGCCCTGGCCGACCTAGCTAAGCATTACGTGAATTCTCTACCTCCAGATGGGATTTCGCTACACCGTAGCCGTCTCAACCCCTGATGTAGACCGACAAGTCCTTCAATTACAATATAATAACTTCTCAAACCGTGCCTACCATGATAGCCATCAAATACCTAACATATGATCAAGCCGATAAGGATTTTGCTCACTATGGACCCTTTTGGAGGCAAATGCGAAAGCTTTGTGTTATGAACCTCTTTAGCCGTACACGGGCCAAGTCTTGGGACTCGGTCTGGGTCAAAGTCGGTGATTTGTTCGGAACTTGGCGATCAACGCGGGCATAGCGGCGAACATAGGGGGATCAGTTTTCGGGCTTAAACGGAACATAATATACTGGACTGCTTTTAGGGAAATTTGTACACAAGGTCAAGATGAATTTATCATGATTATGCAAGAATTTTCTAAGCTATTTGGAGCTTTTAATATTGCTGATTTTTTTCCTTGGCTAAGTTGGATTGATCCATAAGGGTTAACTGAGAGGTTAAAACAGGCTCGTCCATCGCTAGATAGGTTCATTGATACTATAATTGATGAACATATGATGAAAAAAAAATAGTTGCTGAAAAAAGTGATGACGTCATCACTGATATGGTGGATCAATTGTTGGTTTTTTATAGTGATGACACTGCTAAGGTGGTTTCCAAATCTTATAATTTGAACAATACCATCAAGCAGACTCGAGATAATATTAAAGCTATCATTATGGTAAGTTTAACTAACCATGCTTATTTTAGGAAATGACCCCTTCTACCGGTGGCAGATCTACATAAAGCATGGGGTGAGCTTAAGCCCACCCTCAAATTCTTAAAAAACAAATTTAGTCCATTTAATTTTAGTTTTAAGCCCAATTAACTTTATTTATATATTTAAACCCTAATAATTTATTTTATACTCAGTATAATTTTTTACAAATTAATTACAACCAGTATTTAATTTATCCTCCATCATCAGGTATTTTTTAAAGTTTTTGTTAATTTTTTCAATATATTATTAATATTTTTAATCAGGTATTTTGTATAACTTTTTCAATAACTTTTTCATGTCTTTATTTTATGTCATTAATAATATTTCTTAACTGATTAATTTAATCTATTTTACATTAATCGTAACTTAATAACTTGATTTTTTCGATTTTACCTTTCTAGTTTTAATTGATTCATTAGTTTTAGTGAATTGTTTTTGTTCGACGTTAGAATTAGAATAGGTTTACTTTTTTCTTTTTGTTCGATAGAACAAACATTAGAATTAGAGTAGGTTTACTTTCCCTTTTTATTGATGGAGTGGCAGTAGGTTTCGAGGTTTCTTTTTCTGTTCGACATAAAGTAGTCAAACATTTAGTTTTATTTTTTATTTTTTAACTTTATATTAATATATTTATTAATTTTTAATAATAAAATCAAACAAAATTATATATATAATATAAAGATAATATTAGATTTTAAAATAGTATATAACTCGTAGAGTACAATTGTAATTTTTATCTTTATATGATTTTTTTAATCTATAGATTCATATTCTTTTTATTAAATACCCAAAAAAAATCGGGGTCCCGAATTCCCGTATTGGTCAAGCCCACCCTCATTTATGTTTCTGGATTTGCCACTGCCTTCTACCTACCTTTATTTTTGTCTATTGCAAAGCTTCCGAATGAGTAATATCATTTTAGGGTAAATAGTTTCAAGTCGCTTTTATTTTAAAAAGGTAAGTATTTTTAACATTACATTTATAAATAATGCGTTAGTAAAAAATATTATTCAGGGTTAGTAATATAAAATTACTTAGTTTTAATATTTAAGAAAATTATTGTAATGATATAACAATACAAATTTTGATTTTATAAGAAAATATAAGTAATTATAATTATAGAAAATTTGCTATTTATATTATTTTTTAAATAGCTACTTTAATTAATGTATGGATAGTGCTCTGTAATTATTTAGTATGAATATATAGGAAAATTATGGTACTGATATTATTATGGCTTTATGTAAGAATAATATTATAAAATTATTTTGATTATGGAATTACATTTCACAATATATTTATGGAAGATATGAATTATGTATAACTAATTTGTTAGGGTTATTAAACATTATTATATGTATTCATGGAGCCCATTAACAATAGTCCGACCCATTAATTTTAAGGTTTACTCCTTACATATTACCTATAAATAGGGTATTTACACATTTTAGACTCTTATACGGTTCATAATACTACACTCTCCCTCTTATTCTTTGTGTATTGTTTCTTTCAGTACTTCCATAACACGTTATTAGCATGACAACTTCTACTATTCAATTTCTAGGTAGCTCATTATTTTTCATATCTTTTATATCTTTTTCTTTCTCTCTTAATGTTCATCAAACACACAACAGTCGAGTACACTTTTTTGATCAATCATTCAAATAAACATTACTACTATGAACTAGAAAAAAAAGAAAAAAACTTTCCTCGTTTCACCATTATGAACGAAAGCAAAAAATAAAGTATAGCTTTGACGAGAAAAATGAATAAAAACCCCATGTATTTTGCTTTAAATTTGTTTGTTTCACCACTTTGAACTTAAAGAAAATAATGTGAATACTTAATTCAAAGTAAAACATTATTACACATCCTAACTAAATCATTATGTATCCTACTTTTTCGACCATGGTCTTGATCCTTATATTTTTTGAAGTGCCCATATCCTTTATTGATTGGATAATTTAACATGGATAGAGACTATTACTTTATAATACATTGATAGCTCAAATGTTCAGAGCCTTGATTCTCCTTCTAAGCGGTACAGATTTGAATCGTGTCAACGACATCGAGTCCAAAGTGGCTCTCCAATGTATCAAAAAAAAGATACATGGGTACCCGTTTTCCTATAAAAAGTTTTCATATTGTTTTCTACTCTTTTAGGGTAAAATATAGTGATACCTTTATATGTTTTATTAATTTCCAGATGGAATGATTTCTATTGTAAATATAGATTACTACAACTTTTTTCTATAATCAACTATAATGTACAACTACAAATACGAAAGAATTAGTTTCTCTTAAAAGATTCTTTGATCTTATTGTGGGAAACACGTTTTTATATATGATTGTCATTGAAGTATTGATATAAACTAAATTAGAAATTTTGCACAATCATTTATAATTTTTTAATTTTTTGTCAAAGTATCTTTAGGTACGGGCCCTTACCTAGAATTAGCTTAAAAATGATAATCTTCGCAAAGCTTAATATAAAAACACGTATAATATTGCCCAAAACTTAAATACATATATATGAAATATATAGATATGTTATAATATAGCGAAGTACTGGATAGATATTCATCTTATGTTTGTAGAGTTATGAGAGAAAGACATAAATATATAAAAGATTGTGATTATATGGATTCATATATTTTATCATTTTTAAGCTAATTTTTACAAGTAATAGAATGATTTACCCTTCTTTTTTATATATTTCAATTATGAATTTTTCATAATCTATTATAATTTATTAAATTCATTTTCGCCCAAGTACCTACAGGTACGGGGCATTTCGAGAATTGCCTCGTACCTGAAGGTACTTGTGCTAAAGTGAATTTAAAAAAATATAATATATTGTACGAATTTTGAAATTTAATTATATAAAAAAAATGTAAATCATTCTATCAAGTTAAAGATGCCCCGCATGTGAAGGTACTTGGGCAAAATAAAACTTGTTAAAGAGAAGAATAATTAACAAATTAAATAAAAAAATCATGATTAAGTTTTAGTGTCTTAAACCTAGAAGGCAAAATTGTTGATTTATTTTATTTTCATAATTTTGTTCAGGAATACGTTTCGAGAATGTAGTATTATGTGATTTAGAGTTAGTTACATTAGGAGAGTTTGGTAATAGTTAGCATAGTGTAGTCTTTGTTTCTTCTTAATTATGGAAATCAGGTGAATAATTTTTAAGATTCCTTTAAAATTTAGTTTTTACTTCTTTTATATGGAAATTATTTCATAAAAATTAAATTATTATTTATTAAAATTTCATAAAACCTTTATAATTTTTATATAATTAAAGTTCAAAACCCCATGTATTTTGATTTAAATTTGATTGTTTCACCACTTTGAACTAAAAAAGGTTTCATATTGATGGATATTTAATTTTCACAAATCTATAAAATATACAATTCAGATGGCTAACAAGTGCCAAATAACACTCAAACCTAACTAGTATATAAATGCACCACAAACTCTGTCACAACTTACCTATAACTAGTGGCGGATCTACATAAAGCATGGGGTGGGCTTAAGCCCACCCTCAAATTCTTAAAAAAAATATTTAGTCTATTTAATTTTTATTTTATACCCAATTAATTTTATTTATATATTTAAACCTTAATAATTTATTTTACACTCAGTACAACTTTCACAAATTAATTACAACCAGTATTCAATTTATCCTCTATAATCAGGTATTTTTTTAAATTTTTGTTAATTTTTTCAATATATTATTAGTTTTTTTATTAGGTATTTTGTATAAATTTTTCAGGTATTTATTTTATGTCATTAAAAGTATTACTTAACTGATTAATTTAATCTATTTTACATTAATCATAACTTAATAACTTGATTTTTTTCAATTTAACCTTTTTAGTTATAATTGATTCATTGGTTTTAGTGAATTGTTTTTGTTCGACGTTAGAATTAGAATAGGTTTACTTTTTTCTTTTTGTTCGATAGGATAAACATTAGAATTACAGTAGGTTTACTTTTCCTTTTTTTCGACAGAGTGGCAGTAGGTTTCGAGGTTTCTTTTTCTGTTCGACATAAAGTAGTCAAACATTTAGTTTTATTTTCAATTTTTTAACATTATGTTAATATATTTATTAATTTTTAATAACAAAATCAAACAAAGTTATATATAATATAAAAATAATATTAAATTATAAAATAGTATAAAACTCGTAGAGTACCATTGTAATTTTTATCTTTATATGATTTATTTAATCAATAGATTCATATCTTTCATATTCTTTTTATTAAATACCAAAAAAAAATGTGGTGTTGCCCCCGAACCCCCTTATTGGTCAAGTCCACCCTCATTTATGTTTCTGGATTCGCCACTGCTTATAACATTTCACTTATAGTGTTCCAAGTATTTCATCCTACTTACACCTCAAAATAGCCAAGTACAAACCACCTTACTTGGATAAAATTGAAGATCCATGGCACAAAAAATAAATGCATTACTTGAAGCCTTAATAGGTGAAAAAACAGGATATTTTTCCTTGTTATACCTCTACTATTTTTGTTATTTCATCTATCATGTCATATTAATCGTTACCCACCCCGGCCAAGAGGGTGGCCGATAATTGGCAATATGAACATGACGGAGAAGTTGACACACCGTGGCCTGGCCGACCTAGCTAAGCATTACGGGGTATTCTCCACCTCCAGATGCGCTTTCGCCACACCGTGGCGATCTCAACCCAAGATGTAGCCCGACAAGTCCTTCAATTACAAGATAATAACTTCTCAAACCGTGCCGCCACTATAGCCATCAAATACCTAACATATGATCAAGCCGATATGGATTTTTCTCACTATGGACCCTTTTGGAGGCAAATGCGAAAGCTTTGTGATATGAACCTCTTTAGCCGTACACGGGCCTAGTCTTGGGACTCGGTCCGGGTCGAAGTCGACGATATGATCCGTACCTTGGCGATCAACGCGGGCACAGCGGTGAACATAGGGGGATCAGTTTTCGGGCTTACACGGAACATAATATACTGGACTGCTTTCGGGGCAAGTTGTACACAAGGTCAAGATGAATTTATCAAGATTATGCAAGAATTTTCTAAGCTATTTGGTGCTTTTAATATTGCTGATTTTTTCCTTGGCTAAGTTGGATTGATCCACAAGGGTTAACTGATAGGTTAAAAAAAGGCTCGTAAATCGATAGATAGGTTCATTGATACTTTAATTGATGAACATATTATGAAAAAAAAAGGTTGCTGAAAAAAATAATGACGTCATCTCTGATATGGTGGATCAATTGTTGGTTTTTTATAGTGATGACACTGCTAAGGTGGTTTCCAAATCTTATAATTTGAACAATACCATCAAGCTGACTCGAGATAATATTAAAGCTATCATTATGGTAAGTTTAACTAACCATTCTTTTTTTTAGGAAATGACCCCTTCTACCTACCTTTATTTTTGTCCCTTGTAAAGCTTCCGAATGAGTAATATATGTTCGAGTTATAATCGAATTCCAAATAAATTATTCACATCCCCTATTATCATATTTATATATGATATTCATCTCAATCATAATACTTATCAGTAATTTAAAATTGTGTTTTTACTCTTATAATATATATTATTGATCAATATAATATATAATATTATCAATTTTCTGAATAATATTAATATAACCTAGTTACCTTGTGCAAGTATAAATACATATTTCATTTTAGTTTCATATATATACATTTTAGGGTAAATAGTTTCAAATCGCTTTTACTTTAAAAAGGTAAGTATTTTTAACATTACATTTATAAATAAATGTGTTAGTTAAAAAAATTATTCAGGGTTAGTAATATAGAATTACTTAGTTTTAACATTTAAGAAAATTATTGTAATTATATCACAATACAGATTTTGATTTTATAAGAAAGTATAAGTAATTATAATTATAGAAAATTTGCTATTTACATTATTTTTTAAATAGCTACTTTAATTAATGTATGGATAGTGCTTTGTAATTATTTAGTATGAATATTTAGGAAAATTATGGTAATGATATTATTATGGCTTTATGTAAGAATAGTATTATAAAATTATTTTGATTATGGAATTACATTTCACATTACATTTATGGAAGATATGAATTACGTATAACTAATTTGTTAGGGTTATTAAACATTATTATATGTATTCATGGAGCCCATTAACAATAGTCTGACCCATTAATTTTAATGTTTACTCCTTACATATTACCTATAAATAGGGTATTTACACATTCTAGACTCTTATACGATTCATAATACTACACTCTCCCTCTTATTCTTTATGTATGGTTTCTTTCAATACTTCCATAACACGTTATTAGCATGACAACTCCTACTATTCAATTTCTAGGTAGCTCATTATTTTTCATATCTTTTATATCTTTTTCTTTCTCTGCTAATGTTCATCGAACAGTCGAGTACACTTTTTTGATCAATCATTCAAATAAACATCACTATTGTGAACAGAAAGAAAAGCATAAAACTTTCCTCGTTCCACCATTATGAAAGAAAGGAAAAAATAAAGTATAGCTTTGACGAGAAAAATGAATAAAAAACCCCATGTATTTTGCTTTATATTTGATTTTTTCACAACTTTGAACTTAAAGAAAATAATGTGAATACTTAATTCAAAGGGAAACATTATTACACATCCTAACTAAATCATTATGTATCCTACTTTTTCGACCATGCTCTTGATCCTTATATTTTTTGAAGCGCCCATATCCTTCATTGATTAGATAATTTAACATGGATAGAGACTATTAATTTATAATACATGGATAGCTCAACTGTTTAGAGACTTGATTCTCCTTCTAAGCGGTACAGATTCGAACCGTGTCAACAACACCGAGTCCAAAGTGGCTCTCCATGTATCAAAAAAAAAGATACATGGTTACCCGTTTTCATATAAAAAGTTTTCATATTGTCTTCTACTCTTTTAGGGTAAAATATAGTCATACCTTTACATGTTTTATTAATTTGCAGATGGAATGATTTCTATTGTAAATATAGATTACTACAACTTTTTTCTATAATCAACTATACTATACAACTACAAATACGAAAGAATTACCTTCTCTTAAAAGATTCTTTGATCATATTGTGGGAAACACGTTTTTATATATGATTGTCATTCAAGTATTGATATAAATTAAATTAGAAATTTTGCACAATCAATTATAATATTTTAAATTTTTTTTTTGTCAAAGTATCTTTAGGTACGGGCCCTTACCTAGAATTAGCTTAAAAACGATAATCTTCGCAAAGTCTAATATAAAAACACGTATAATATTGCCCAAAACTTAAATATATATATATATATATATATATATATATATATATATATATATATATATATATATATATATATATATATGAAATATATACATATGTTATAATATAGCGAAGTATTGGATAGATATTCATCTTATGTTTGTAGGGTTATGAGAGAAAGGTATAAATATATAAAAGATGGTGATTATATGGATTCATATATTTTATCATTTTTAAGCTAATTTTTACAAGTAATAGAATGATTTACCCTTCTTTTATATATATTTCAATTATGAATTTTTCACAATCTATTATAATATTTTAAATTCATTTTGCCCAAGTACCTACAAGTACGGGGTATTTCTAGAATTACCTCGTACCTCAAGGTACTTGGGCTAAAGTGAATTTAAAAAATTATAATAGATTGTGCGAATTATAAAATTGAATTATATAAAAAAATGTAAATCATTCTTTCAAGTAGAAGATGCCCCGCATGTGAAGGTACTTGGGCAAAATAAATCTTGTTAAAGAGAAGAATAATTAATAAATTAAATAAAAAAATCATGATTAAGTTTTAGTGTCTTAAACCTAGAAGGAAAAATTGTTGATTTTTTTTTTTCATAATTTTGTTCAGAAATATGTTTTGAGAATGTAGTATTATGTGATTTAGAGTTAGTTACATTCATGAGAGTTGGTAATAGTTAGCATAGTGTAGTCTTTGTTTCTATTAGTTCTTAATTATGGAAATTAAGTGTATAATTTTTAAGATTCCTTTAAAACTTAGTTTTTACTTCTTTTATATGGAAATTATTTAATAAAAATAAAATTATTATTTATTAAAATTTCATAAAACCATTATAATTTTTATATAATTAAAGTTCAAAACCCCATGTATTTTGACTTAAATCAGATTGTTTCACCACTTTGAATTAAAAAAGTTTTCATATTGATGGATATTTGATTTTTACAAAAATATAAAAAATACAATTCAGTTGGCTAACAAGTGCCAAATAACACTCAAACCTAACTAGTATATAAAATCACCACAAAATCTGTCACAACTTACCTTATAACCAGTGGCGGATCTACATAAAGCATGGGGTGAGCTTAAGCCCACCCTCAAATTCTTAAAAAAAAAATTAGTCCATTTAATTTTAGTTTTAAGCCCAAATAATTTTATTTATATATTTAAACCCTGATATTTTATTTTACACTCAGTACAGTTTTTCACAAATTAATTACAACCAGTATTCAATTTATCCTCCATCATCAGGTATTTTTTAAATTTTTTGTTAATTTTTTCAATATATTATTAATTTTTTTTAATCAAGTATTTTGTATAACTTTTTCAATAACTTTTTCAGGTATTTATTTTATGTCATTAAAAATATTTCTTAACTGATTAATTTAATCTATTTTACATTAATCGTAACTTAATAACTTGATTTTTTCGATTTTACCTTTCTAGTTTTAATTGATTCATTAGTTTTAGTGAATTGTTTTTGTTTGACGTTAGAATTAGAATAGGTTTACTTTTTTCTTTTTGTTCGATAGAACAAACATTAGAATTAGAGTAGGTTTACTTTCTCTTTTTATCGATGGAGTGGTAGTAGGTTTCGAGGTTTCTTTTTCTGTTCGACATAAAGTAGTCAAAAATTTAGTTTTATTTTCAATTTTTTAACTTTATATTAATATATTTATTAATTTTACATAATAAAATCAAACAAAATTATATATATAATATGAAAATAATATTAGATTATAAAGTAGTATAAAACTCGTAGAGTACAATTGTAATTTTTATCTTTATATGAATTATTTAATCTATAGATTCATATCTTTCATATTCTTTTAATTAAATACCCAAAAAAAAATTCGTGGTCGTTGCCCCCCGAACCCGTTATTGGTCAAGCCCACCCTCATTTATGTTTCTGGATTCGCCACTGCTTATAACATTTCACTTATAGTGTTCCAAGTATTTCATCCTACTTACACCTCAAAATAGCCAAGTACAAACCACCTTACTTGGATATAATTGAAGATCCATGGCACAAAAAATAAATGCATTACTTGAAGCCTTATTAGATGAAAAAATCATGATATTTTTCTTTGTTATACCTCTACTATTTTTGTTATTTCATCTATCACGTCATCGTAATCGTGACCCACCCCGACCAAGAGGGTGGTCGATAATTGGCAATATGAACATGACGACGAAGTTGACACACCGTGCCATGGCCGACCTAGCTAAGCATTACGTGGATTCTCTACCTCGAGATGGGATTTCGCTACACCGTGGCCGTCTCAACCCCTGATGTAGACCGACAAGTCCTTTAATTACAAGATAATAACTTCTCAAACCGTGCCTGCCACTATAGCCATCAAATACCTAACATATGATCAAGCCGATATGGATTTTGCTCACTATGGACCTTTTTGGAGGCAAATGCGAAAGCTTTGTGTTATGAACCTCTTTAGCCGTACACGGGCCAAGTCTTGGGACTCGGTCTGGGTCAAAATCGGTGATATGTTCGGAACTTGGCGATCAACGCGGGCATAGCGGTGAATATAGGTGGATCAGTTTTCGGGCTTAAACGGAACATAATATACTGGACTGCTTTCGGGGAAATTTGTACACAAGGTCAAGATGAATTTATCAAGATTATGCAAGAATTTTCTAAGCTATTTGGTGCTTTTAATATTGCTGATTTTTTTCCTTGGCTAAGTTGGATTGATCCATAAGGGTTAACTGAGAGGTTAAAACAGGCTCGTACATCGCTAGATAGGTTCATTGATACTATAATTGATGAACATATGATGAAAAAAAAGGTTGCTGAAAAAAGTGATGACGTCATCACTGATATGGTGGATCAATTGTTGGTTTTTTATAGTGATGACACTGCTAAGGTGGTTTCCAAATCTTATAATTTGAACAATACCATCAAGCAGACTCGAGATAATATTAAAGCTATCATTATGGTAAGTTTAACTAACCATGCTTATTTTAGGAAATGACCCCTTCTACTAGTGGCGGATCTACATAAAGTATGGGGTGAGCTTAAGTCCACCCTCAAATTCTTAAAAAACAAATTTAGTCCATTTAATTTTAGTTTTAAGCCCAATTAACTTTATTTATATATTTAAACCCTAATAATTTATTTTACACTCAGTACAATTTTTTACAAATTAATTACAACCAGTATATAATTTATCCTCCATCATCAGGTATTTTTTAAAGTTTTTGTTAATTTTTTCAATATATTTTTAATTTTTTTAATCAGGTATTTTGTATAACTTTTTCAATAACTTTTTCAGGTCTTTATTTTATGTCATTAATAATATTTCTTAACTGATTAATTTAATCTATTTTACATTAATCGTAACTTAATAACTTGATTTTTTCGATTTTACCTTTCTAGTTTTAATTGATTCATTAGTTTTAGTGAATTGTTTTTGTTCGGCGTTAGAATTAGAATAGGTTTACTTTTTTTTTTTGTTCGATAGAACAAACATTAGAATTAGAGTAGGTTTACTTTCTCTTTTTATCGATGGAGTGGCAGTAGGTTTCGCGGTTTCTTTTTCTGTTCGACATAAAGTAGTCAAACATTTAGTTTTATTTTTTATTTTTTAACTTTATATTAATATATTTATTAATTTTTAATAATAAAATCAAACAAAATTATATATATAATATAAAAATAATATTAGATAATAAAATAGTATAAAACTCGTAGAGTACAATTGTAATTTTTATCTTTATATGATTTATTTAAGGGGCAACGCCCAATTAATTACGCGGAGAAGGTAAGTATTCCCTATTAATTACAACTTCAACTTAATTCCCAATTAAGCACAAAATATTATCCAATTACCAAAATATCCTTCTACCTATTATTAATTACTTTAATTATATATTTTATTAATTATAGTTTAATATTTATTTATTTTTTTCAGATTTTTTTTTTTAAATATTTTTTTTTCGAAATATTTTTTTTTCGAAATATTTTTTTTTCAAAAAATATTTTTTTTTCGAAAAATATTTTTTTTTCAAAAAATATTTTTTTTTTCGGAAATTTTTTTTTTTTCAGAAATTTTTTTTTCGAATTTTTTTTTTGTCGATTTTTTCCCCCGGAATTTTTTTTCCATGATAATTGTGTGTTAAAGTAACACAAAATCATATGTGTTGTGTGTTGCATGAACACCCAATATGTATAATATTGAGTTGCTTAAACACACATAAATAACAAATTGTGTGATACATGAACACAAAATCAGACAGACAGAATATTTGTACACAAAGTATAGAATAATGTATATGTAGGCTGATTATGTGTTCATGCAACACGCAATTGCTGAAAGTATGTGTTACAGTAACACACAACAGTATGGGTTTTGTGTTGGTAAGACACACAATGCGTTTATCATTTAAAGTATAGAATAATGTATATGTAGGCTGATTATGTGTTCATGCAACACGCAATTGCTGAAAGTATGTGTTACAGTAACACACAACAGTATGGGTTTTGTGTTGGTAAGACACACAATGCGTTTATCATTTACAGTTTTGCGTTGCTTAAACACACACAAATAACAATTGTGTGTTGCAGGAACACAGAATAAGATATACAGAATATTTGGTACACATTAATAGATAATAGTGTACAGATAGTCTGAACATCTGATTGTGTGTTAATGTAACACACAATCGCTTGATGTATGAGTTACCGTAACACAAAACAGTATGGACTTGTGTGTTAATGAAAAAATCTTCGAAAATATTTTTCGAAAAAAAAAAAAAAATTTCGAAAAAAAAAATTTCAAAAAAAAAATTTTCAAAAAAAAAAAAAATTTCGAAAAAAAAAAATTCCAAAAAAAAAAAAAAAATTTGGAAAAAAAAAATTCGAAAAAAAAAAATTCAAAAAAAAAATATTTAAAAAAATGAAAAAATAAATTCAGATATTAAATATATAAATATATAATGAAATAAAAAAACATATAAGGGCAATAATGGAAGGTAAATATGACCATGTGCTTATTTGAGAATTAAGTTGAAAACTTGTGAGTAAGTAGGAAGTAATTTCCTCCTTCCTTTTTTTTGAGAATGAAAAGTGAGGAAGTGTAATTAATTGGGAATTATCTCTTTATTTAATCTATAGATCCATATTCTTTTTATTAAATACCCAAAAAAAAATCGTGGTCGTTGCCCCCGAATCCCCGTATTGGTCAAGCCCACCCTCATTTATGTTTCTGGATTTGCCACTGCCTTCTACCTACCTTTATTTTTGTCTATTGCAAAGCTTCCGATTGAGTAATATCTGTTCGAGATATAATCGAATTCCAAATATATTATTCACATCCCCTATTGTCAAATTTATATATATGATATTCATCTCAATCAAAATACTTATCAGTAATTTAAAATTGTGTTTTTACTCTTATAATATATATTATTGATCAATATAATATATAATATTATCAATTTTCTGAATAATTTTAATATAATTTAGTTACCTTGTGCAAGTATAAATACATATTTGATTTTAGTTTCCAATATATACATTTTAGGGTAAATAGTTTCAAATCGCTTTTATTTTAAAAAGGTAAGTATTTTAAACATTACATTTATAAATAATGCGTTAGTACAAAATATTATTCAGGGTTAGTAATATAAAATTACTTAGTTTTAATATTTAAGAAAATTATTGTAATGATATAACAATACAAATTTTGATTTTATAAGAAAATATAAGTAATTCCTAAACATTATTATATGTATTCCTGGAGCCCATTAACAATAATCCGACCCATTAATTTTAAGGTTTACTCCTTACATATTACCTATAAATAGGGTATTTACACTTTTGGACTTTTATACGGTTCATAATACTACACTCTCCCTCTTATTCTTTGTGTATTGTTTCTTTCAGTACTTCCATAACACGTTATTAGCATGACAACTTCTACTATTCAATTTCTAGGTAGCTCATTATTTTTCATATCTTTTATATCTTTTTCTTTCTCTCTTAATGTTCATCAAACACACAACAGTCGAGTACACTTTTTTGATCAATCATTCAAATAAACATTACTACTATGAACTAGAAAAAAAAGCAAAAAACTTTCCTCGTTTCACCATTATGAACGAAAGGAAAAAAATAAAGTATAGCTTTGACTAGAAAAATGAATAAAAATTCCATGTATTTTGCTTTAAATTTGTTTGTTTCACCACTTTGAACTTAAAGAAAATAATGTGAATACTTAATTCAAAGGGAAACATTATTACACATCCTAACTAAATCATTATGTATCCTACTTTTTCAACCATGGTCTTGATCCTTATATTTTTTTTGAAGTACCCATATCCTTCATTGATTGGATAATTTAACATGGATAGAGACTATTACTTTATAATACATTGATAGCTCAAATGTTCAGAGCCTTGATTCTCCTTCTAAGCGGTACAGATTTGAACCGTGTCAACGACATCGAGTCCAAAGTGGCTCTCCAATGTATCAAAAAAAAGATACATGGGTACCCGTTTTCCTATAAAAAGTTTTCATATTGTCTTCTACTCTGTTAGGGTAAAATATAGTGATACCTTTACATGTTTTATTAATTTCCAGATGGAACGATTTCTATTGTAAATATAGATTACTACAACTTTTTTCTATAATCACTTATACTGTACAACTACAAATACGAAAGAATTAGTTTCTCTTAAAAGACTCTTTGATCTTATTGTGCGAAACACGTTTTTATATATGATTGTCATTGAAGTATTGATATAAACTAAATTAGAAATTTTGCACAATCAGTTATAATTTTTTAATTTTTTTTGTCAAAGTATCTTTAGGTACGGGCCCTTACCTAGAATTAGCTTAAAAATGATAATCTTCGCAAAGCTTAATATAAAAACATGTATAATATTGCCCAAAACTTAAATACATATATATGAAATATATAGATATGTTATAATATAGCGAAGTACTGGATAGATATTCATCTTATGTTTGTAGAGTTATGAGAGAAAGGCATAAATATATAAAAGATGGTGATTATATGGATTCATATATTTTATCATTTTTAAGCTAATATTTACAAGTAATAGAATGATTTACCCTTCTTTTTTATATATTTTAATTATGAATTTTTCATAATCTATTATAATTTATTAAATTCGTTTTCGCCCAAGTACCTACAGGTACGGGGCATTTCGAGAATTGCCTCGTACCTGAAGGTACTTGTGCTAAAGTGAATTTAAAAAATTATAATAGATTGTACGAATTTTGAAATTGAAATATATAAAAAAATGCAAATCATTCTATCAAGTTAAAGATGCCCCGCATGTGAAGGTACTTGGGCAAAATAAAACTTGTTAAAGAGAAGAATAATTAACAATTAAATAAAAAAATCATGATTAAGTTTTAGTGTCTTAAACCTAGAAGGAAAAATTGTTGATTTATTTTATTTTCATAATTTTGTTCAAGGATACGTTTCGAGAATGTAGTATTATGTGATTTAGAGTTAGTTACATTAGGAGAGTTTGGTAATAGTAAGCATAGTGTAGTCTTTGTTTCTTCTTAATTATGGAAATTAGGTGAATAATTTTTAAGATTCCTTTAAATTTTAGTTTTTACTTCTTTTATATGGAAATTATTTCATAAAAATTAAATTATTATTTATTAAAATTTCATAAAACCTTTATAATTTTTATATAATTAAAGTTCAAAATCCCATGTATTTTGATTTAAATTTGATTGTTTCACCACTTTGAACTAAAAAAGGTTTCATATTGATGGATATTTAATTTTCACAAATTTATAAAATATACAATTCAGTTGGCTAACAAGTGCCAAATAACACTCAAACCTAACTAGTATATAAATGCACCACAAAATCTGTCACAACTTACCTTATAACCAGTGGCGGATCTACATAAAGCATGGGGTGGGCTTAAGCCCACCCTCAAATTCTTAAAAAAAAATTTAGTCCATTTAATTTTTATTTTATGCCCAATTAATTTTATTTATATATTTAAACCTTAATAATTTATTTTGCACTCAGTACAATTTTTCACAAATTAATTACAACCAGTATTCAATTTATCCTCTATAATCAGGTATTTTTTTAAATTTTTTGTTAATTTTTTCAATACATTATTAGTTTTTTTATTAGGTATTTTGTATAAATTTTTCAGGTATTTATTTATGTCATTAAAATTATTACTTAACTGATTAATTTAATCTATTTTACATTAATCATAACTTAATAACTTGATTTTTTCAATTTAACCTTTTTAGTTATAATTGATTCATTGGTTTTAGTGAATTGTTTTTGTTCGACGTTAGAATTAGAATAGGTTTACTTTTTTCTTTTTGTTCGATAGGATATACATTAGAATTACAGTAGGTTTACTTTTCCTTTTTTTCGACAGAGTGGCAGTAGGTTTCGAGGTTTCTTTTTCTGTTCGACATAAAGTAGTCAAACATTTAGTTTTATTTTCAATTTTTTAATTTTATATTAATATATTTATTAATTTTTAATAACAAAATCAAACAAAGTTATATATAATATAAAAATAATATTAAATTATAAAATAATATAAAACTCGTAGAGTACCATTGTAATTTTTATCTTTATATAATTTATTTAATCTATAGATTCATATCTTTCATATTCTTTTTATTAAATACCAAAAAAAAAATATGGTGTTGCCCCCGAACCCCCTTATTGGTCAAGCCCACCCTCATTTATGTTTCTGGATTCGCCACTGCTTATAACATTTCACTTATAGTGTTCCAAGTATTCCATCCTACTTACACCTCAAAATAGCCAAGTACAAACCACCTTACTTAAATAAAATTGAAGATCCATGGCACAAAAAATAAATGCATTACTTGAAGCCTTAATAGATGAAAAAACATGATATTTTTCTTTGTTATACCTCTACTATTTTTGTTATTTCATCTATCATGTCATATTAATCGTTACCCACCCCGGCCAAGAGGGTGGCCGATAATTGGCAATATGAACATGACGGAGAAGTTGACACACCGTGGCCTGGCCGACCTAGCTAAGCATTACGGGGTATTCTCCACCTCCAGATGCGCTTTGGCCACACCGTGGCGGTCTCTACCCCTGATGTAGCCCGACAAGTCCTTCAATTACAAGATAATAACTTCTCAAACCGTGCCGCCACTATAGCCATCAAATACCTAACATATGATCAAGCCGATATGAATTTTTCTCACTATGGACCCTTTTGGAGGCAAATGCGAAAGCTTTGTGATATGAACCTCTTTAGCCGTACACGGGCCTAGTCTTGGGACTCGGTCCGGGTCGAAGTCGACGATATGATATGTACCTTGGCGATCAACGCGGGCACAGCGGTGAACATAGGGGGATCAGTTTTCGGGCTTACATGAAACATAATATACAGGACTGCTTTCGGGGAAAGTTGTACACAAGTTCAAGATGAATTTATCAAGATTATGCAAGACTTTTCTAAGCTATTTGGTGCTTTTAATATTGCTGATTTTTTCCTTGGCTAAGTTGGATTGATCCACAAGGGTTAACTGATAGGTTAAAAAAGGCTCGTACATCGCTAGATAGGTTCATTGATACTTTAATTGATGAACATATGATGAAAAAAAAAGGTTGCTGAAAAAATGATGACGTCATCACTGATATGGTGGATCAATTATTGGTTTTTTATAGTGATGACACTGCTAAGGTGGTTTCCAAATCTTATAATTTGAACAATACCATCAAGCTGACTCGAGATAATATTAAAGTTATCATTATGGTAAGTTTAACTAACCATTCTTATTTTAGGAAATGACCCCTTCTACCTACCTTTATTTTTGTCTCTTGCAAAGCTTCCGAATGAGTAATATATGTTCGAGTTATAATCGAATTCCAAATAAATTATTCACATCCCCTATTATCATATTTATATATGATATTCATCTCAATCAAAATACTTATCAGTAATTTAAAATTGTGTTTTTACTCTTATAATATATATTATTGATCAATATAATATATAATATTATCAATTTTCTGAATAATTTTAATATAACCTAGTTACCTTGTACAAGTATAAATACATATTTCAATTTAGTTTCAAATATATACATTTTAGGGTAAATAGTTTCAAATCGCTTTTACATTAAAAAGGTAAGTATTTTTAACATTACATTTATAAATAAATTTGTTAGTTAAAAAAATTATTCAGGGTTAGTAACATAGAATTACTTAGTTTTAACATTTAAGAAAATTATTGTAATGATATCACAATACAGATTTTGATTTTATAAGAAAGTATAAGTAATTATAATTATAGAAAATTTGCTATTTACATTATTTTTTAAAAAGCTACTTTAATTAATGTATGGATAGTGCTTTGTAATTATTTAGTATGAATATTTAGGAAAATTATGGTAATGATATTATTATGGCTTTATGTAAGAATAGTATTATAAAAAAAAAATTATTATGGAATTACATTTCACATTATATTTATGGAAGATATGAATTACGTATAACTAATTTGTTAGGGTTATTAAACATTATTATATGTATACATGGAGTCCATTAACAATAGTCTGACCCATTAATTTTAAGATTTACTCCTTACATATTACCTATAAATAGGGTATTTACATATTTTAGACTCTTATACGGTTCATAATACTACACTCTGCCTCTTATTCTTTATGTATTGTTTCTTTCAATAATTCCATAACACGTTATTAGCATGACAACTTCTACTATTCAATTTCTAGGTAGATCATTATTTTTCATATTCTTTATATCTTTTTCTTTCTCTGCTAATGTTCATCGAACACACAACAGTCGAGTACACTTTTTTGATCAATCATTCTTATAAACATCACTAATGTGAACAGAAAGAAAAGCATAAAACTGTCCTCGTTTCACCATTATGAACGAAAGGCAAAAATAAAGTATAGCTTGGAGAGAAAAATGAATAAAAAAACCCCATGTATTTTGCTTTAAATTTGATTAAATCACCACTTTGAACTTAAAGAAAATAACGTGAATACTTAATTCAAAGGGAAACATTATTACACATCCTAACTAAATCATTATGTATCCTACTTTTTCGACCATGTTCTTTATCCTTATATTTTTTGAAGCGCCCATATCCTTCATTGATTGGATAATTTAACATGGATAGAGACTATTAATTTATAATACATGCAACTGGTCAGAGCCTTGATTCTCCTTCTAAGCGGTACAGATTTGAACCGTGTCAACGACACCGAGTCCAAAGTGGCGCTCCAATGTATCAAAAAAAAAGATACATGGGTACCCGTTTTCATATAAAAAGTTTTCATATTGTCTTCTACTCTTTTAGGGTAAAATATAGTGATACCTTTACATGTTTTATTAATTTGCAGATGGAATGATTTCTATTGTAAATACAGATTACTACAACTTTTTTCTGTAATCAACTATACAATAAAACTACAAATACGAAAGAATTAGCTTCTCTTAAAAGATTCTTTGATCATATTGTGGGAAACACGTTTTTATATATGATTTTCATTCAAGTATTGATATAAACTAAATCAAAAATTTTGCACAATCAATTATAATTTTTTTTAATTTTCTTTGTCAAAGTATCTTTAGGTACGGGCCCTTACCTAGAATTAGCTTAAAAATGATCATCTTCGCAAAGTCTAATATAAAAACACGTATAATATTGCCCAAAACTTAAATATATATATATATATATATATATATATATATATATATATATATATATATATATATATATATATATGAAATATATACATATATTATAATATAGCGAAGTACTGGATATATATTCATCTTATGTTTGTAGAGTTATGAGAGAAAGGCATAAATATATAAAAGATGGTGATTATATGGATTCATATATTTTATCATTTTTAAGCTAATTTTTACAAGTAATAGAATGATTTACCCTTCTTTCATATATATTTCAATTATGAATTTTTCACAATCTATTATAATTTTTTAAATTCATTTTCGCCCAAATACCTACAGGTATGGGGCATTTCTAGAATTTCCTCGTACCTGAAGGTACTTGGGCTAAAGTGAATTTAAAAAATTATAATAGATTGTGCGAATTTTGAAATTGAATTATATAAAAAAATGCAAATTGTTCTATCAAGTAGAAGATGCCCCGCATGTGAAGGTACTTGAGCAAAATAAAACTTGTTAAAGAGAAGAATAATTAACAAATTAAATAAAAAATTCATGATTCAGTTTTGTGTCTTAAACCTAGAAGGAAAAATTGTTGATTCATTTTCTTTTAATAATTTTGTTCAGAAATACGTTTCGAGAATGTAGTATTATGTGATTTAGAGTTAGTTACATTCGTGAGACTTTGGTAATAGTTAGCATAGTGTAGTCTTTGTTTCTATTAGTTCTTAATTATTGAAATTAGGTGTATAATTTTTAAGATTCCTTTAAGATTTAGTTTTTACTTCTTTTACATGGAAATTATTTCATAAAAATAAAATGATTATTTATTAAAATTTCATAAAACTTTTATAATTTTTAGATAATTAAAGTTCGAAACTCTATATATTTTGATTTAAATTTGATGGTTTCACCACTTTGAACTAAAAAAGTTTTCATATTGATGGATATTTGATTTTTACAAAAATACAATTCAGTTGGCTAACAAGTGTCAAATAACACTCAAACCTAACTAGTATATAAATGCACCACAAAATCTGTCACAACTTACCTTATAACCAGTGGCAGATCTACATAAAGTATGGGGTGGGCTTAAGCCCAGTCTCAAATTCTTAAAAAAAAATTAGTCCATTTAATTTTAGTTTTAAGCCCAATTAATTATATTTATATATTTAAACCCTAATAATTTATTTTACACTCAATATAATTTTTCACAAATTAATTACAACTAGTATTCAATTTATCCTCCATCATCATAAATTTTTTAAATTTTTGTTCATTTTTTCAATATATTATTATTTTTTATCAAGTATTTTGTATAACTTTTTCAATAACTTTTTCAGGTATTTATTTTATGTCATTAAAATTATTTCTTAACTGATTAATTTAATCTGTTTTACATTAATCGTAACTTAATAATTTGATTTTTTCAATTTTACCTTTTTAGTTTTAATTGACTCATTAGTTTTAGTGAATTGCTTTTGTTCGACGTTAGAATTAGAATACGTTTACTTTTTTCTGTTTGTTCGATTGAACAAACATTAGAATTAAAGTAGGTTTACTTTTCCTTTTTTCCGATGGAGTGGCAGTAGGTTTCGAGGTTTCTTTTTCTGTTCGACATAAAGTAGTCAAACATTTAGATTTATTTTCAATTTTTAAACTTTATCTTAATATATTTATTAATTTTTATTAATAAATCAAACAAAATTATATATAATATAAAAATAATATTAGATAATAAAATAGTATAAAACTCGTAGAGTACAATTGTAATTTTTATCTTTATATGATTTATTTAATCTATAGATTCATATCTTTCATATTCTTTTTATTAAATACCCAAAAAAAATCGTGGGCGTTGCCCCCGAACCCCCTTCTTGGTAAAGCCCACCCTCATTTATGTTTCTGGATTCGCCTACACCTCAAAATAGCCAAGTACAAACCACCTTACTTAGATAAAATTGAAGATCCATGGCCCAAAAAATAAATGCATTACTTGAAGCCATATTAGATGAAAAAATCATGATATTTTTCTTTGTTATACCTCTACTATTTTTGTTATTTCATCTATCACGTCATCGTAATCGTTACCCACCCCGGCCAAGAGGGTGGCCGATAATTGGCAATATGAACATGACGGAGAAGTTGACACACCGTGGCCTGGCCGACCTAGCTAAGCATTACGGGGTATTCTCCACCTCCAGATGGGTTTTCGCCACACCGTGGCGGTCTCAACCCCTGATGTAGCCCGACAAGTCCTTCAATTACAAGATAATAACTTCTCAAACCGTGTCGCCACTATAGCCATCAAATACCTAACATATGATCAAGCCGATATAGATTTTGCTCACTATGGACCCTTTTGGAGGCAAATGTGAAAGCTTTGTGTTATGAACCTCTTTAGCCGTACACGGGCCAAGTATTGGGACTCGGTCCAGATCAAAGTCGATGATATGATCCGTACCTTGGCGATCTACGCGGGCATAGCGGTGAACATAGGGGGATATGTTTTCGGGCTTACATGGAACATAATATACTGCACTGCTTTCGGGGCAAGTTGTACACAAGGTCAAGATGAATTTATCAAGATTATGCAAGAATTTTCTAAGCTATTTGGTGATTTTAATATTGCTGATTTTTTTCCTTGTCTAAGTTGGATTGATCCACAAGGGTTAACTGATAGGTTAAAACAGGCTCGTACATCGCCAGATAGTATCATTGATACTATAATTGATTAACATATGATAAAGAAAAAGAAGAAGGTTGCTGAAAAAAGTGATGACGTCATCACTGATATGGTGGTTCAATTGTTGGTTTTTTATAGTGATGACACTACTAAGGTGGTTTCCAAATCTTATAATTTGAACAATACCATCAAGCTGACTCGAGATAATATTAAAGCTATCATTATGGTAAGTTTAACAAACCATGCTTATTTTAGGAAATGACCCCTTCTACCTACCTTTATTTGTATCTCTTGTAAAGCTTCCAAATGAGTAATATATGTTCGAGTTATAATCGAATTCCAATTATATTATTCACATCCCCTATTGTCATATTTATATATGATATTCATCTCAATCAAAATACTTATCAGTAATTTAAAATTGTGCTTTTACTCTTATAATATATATTATTGATCAATATAATATATAATATTATCAATTTTCTGAATAAATTTAATATAACCTAGTTACCTTGTGCAAGTATAAATACATATTTGATTTTAGTTTCAAATATATACATTTTAGGGTAAATAGTTTCAAATCCCTTTTATTATAAAAAGATAAGTATTTTTAACATTACATTTATAAAATAATTATTCAGGGTTAGTAATATAAAATTACTTAGTTTTAATATTTAAGAAAATTAGAGTAATGATATCACAATACAGATTTTGATTTTATAAGAAAATATAAGTAATTATAATTATAGAAAATTTGCTATTTACATTATTTTTTAAATAGCTACTTTAAGTAATGTATGATAGTGCTTTGTAATTATTTAGTATGAATATTTAGAAAAATTATGGTAATGATATTATTATGGCTTTATGTAAGAATTATATTATAAAATTATTTTGATTATGGAATTACATTTCACATTATATTTATGGAAGATATGAATTACGTATAACTAATTTGTGGGTACGCATTGAGCCCATTAACAATAGTCCGACCCATTAATTTTAAGGTTTACTCCTTACATATTACCTATAAATAGGGTATTTACACATTTTAGACTCTTATACGATTCATAATACTACACTTTCCCTCTTATTCTTTATGTATTGTTTCTTTCAATACTTCCGTAACACGTTATTAGCATGACAACTTCTACTATTCAATTTCTAGGTAGCTCATTATTTTTCAAATTTTATATCTTTTTCTTTCTCTGCTAATGTTCATCGAACATACAACAGTCGAATACACTTTTTTGATCAGTCATTCAAATAAACATCACTACTATGAACAGAAAGAAAAGCATAAAACTGTCCTTGTTTCACCATTATGAACGAAAGAAAAAAAATAAAGTATAGCTTTGACGAGAAAAATGAATAAAAAAACCCATGTATTTTGCTTTAAATTTGATTGTTTCACCACTTTGAACTTAAAGAAAATAACGTGAATACTTATTTTAAAGGGAAACATTATTACACATCCTAACTAAATCATTATGTATCCTATATTTCGACCATGCTCTTGATCCTTATATTTTTTGAAGCGCACATATCCTTCATTGATTGGATAATTTAACATGGATAGAGACTATTAATTTATAATACATGGATAGCTCAACTGGTTAGAGCCTTGATTCTTCTTCTAAGCGGTACAGATTTGAACCGTGTCAACGACACCGGGTCCAAAGTGGCTCTCCAATATATCAAAAAAAAGATACATGGGTACCCGTTTTCATATAAAAAGTTTTCATATTGTCTTCTACTCTTTTAGGGTAAAATATAGTGATACCTCTAAATGATTTATTAATTTGCAGATGGAATGATTTCTATTGTAGATACAGATTACTACAACTTTTTTCTATAATAAACTATACAATACAACTACAAATACAAAAGAATTAGCTTCTCTTAAAAGATTCTTTGATCATAATGTGGAAAACACGTTTTTATATATGATTGTCATTCAAGTATTGATATATACTAAATTAGAAATTTTGCACAATCAATTATAATTTTTTAAATTTTTTTATTCAAAGTATCTTTAGCTACGGGCCCTTACCTAAAATTAGCTTAAAAATGATAATCTTCGCAAAGTCTAATATAAAAACACGTATAATATTGCCCAAAACTTAAATACATATATATGAAATATATACATATGTTATAATATAGCGAAGTACTGAATAGTTAGTCATCTTATGTTTGTAGAGTTATGAGAGAAAGGCATAAACATATAAAAGATGGTGATTATATGGATTCATATATTTTATCATTTTTAAGCTAATATTTACATGTAATAGAATGATTTACCCTTTTTCTATATATATTTCAATTATGAATTTTTCACAATCTATTATAATTTTTAAATTCATTTTCGCCCAAGTACCTACATGTACGGGGCATTTCTAGAATTGTCTCGTACCTGAAGGTACTTGGGCTACAGTGAATTTAAAAAATTATAATAGATTGTGCGAATTTTGAAACTGAATTATATAAAAAAAATGCAAATCATTCTATCAAGCAGAAGATGCCCCACATGTGAAGGTACTTGGGCAAAATAAAACTTGTTAAAGAGAAGAATAATTAACAAATTAAATAAAAAAATCATGATTAAGTTTTAGTGTCTTAAACCTAGAAGGAAAAATTGTTGATTTGTTTTATTTTCATAATTTTGTTCAAAAATACGTTTAGAGAATGTAGTATTATGTGATTTAGAGTTAGTTACATTCATGAGAGTTTGGTAATAGTTAGCATAGTGTAGTCTTTGCTTCTATTAGTTCTTAATTATAGAAATTAGGTGTATAATTTTTAAGATTCCTTTAAAATTTAGTTTTTACTTCTTTTATATAGAAATTATTTCATAAAAATTAAATGATTATTTATTAAAATATCATAAAACCATTATAATTTTATATAATTAAAGTTCAAAACCCCATGTATTTTGATTTAATTTTGATTGTTTCACCACTTTGAACTAAAAAAGTTTTCATATTGATGGATATTTGATTTTTACAAAAATACAATTAAGTTGGATAACAAGTGTCAAATAACACTCAAACCTAACTAGTATATAAATGCACCACAAAATCTGTCACAGCTTACCTTATAACCAGTGGAGGATCTACATAAAGCATGGGGTGGGCTTAAGCCCACCTTCAAATTCTTAAAAAAAAAAATGTCCATTTAATTTTTATTTTAAGCCCAATTAATTTTATTTATATATTTAAACCCTAGAATTTATTTTACACTCTATATAATTTTTCACAAATTAATTACAACCAGTATTCAATTTATCCTCTATCATCATTTTTTAAAATTCTCCTTAATTTTTTCAATATATTATTAATTTTTTTTATCAGGTATTTTGTATAATTTTTTCAGATATTTATTTTTTGTAATTAAAATTATTTCTTAACTGATTAATTTAATCTATTTTACATTAATCGTAACTTAATAACTTGATTTTTTCAATTTTACCTTTTTACTTTTAATTGATTCATTAGTTTTGGTGAATTGTTTTTGTTCGACGTTAGAATTAGAATAGGTTTACTTTTTTTCTTTTTGTTCGATAGGATAAACATTAGAATTAGTGTAGGTATACTTTTTGTTTCTTTCAATACTTCCATAACACGTTATTAGTTTGATAACTTCTACTATTCAATTTCTATGTAGCTCATTATTTTTCATATCTTCTATATCTTTTTCTTTCTCTGCTAATGTTCATCGAACACACAACAGTCGAGTACACTTTTTTTATCAATCATTCAAATAAACATCACTACTGTGAACAAAAAGGAAAGCATAAAATTGTCCCCGTTTCACCGTTGTGAACGAAAAGAAAAAATGAAGTATAGCTTTGACAACAAAAATGAATAAAAAACCCCACGTATTTTGCTTTAAATTTGATTTTTTTCACCACTTTGAACTAAAAGAAAATAACGTGAATACTTCATTCAAAGGGAAACATTATTACACATCGTAATTAAATCATTATGTACCCTACTTTTTCGACCATGCTCTTGATCCTTATATTTTTTGGAGCGTCCATATCCTTCATTGATTGGATAATTTAACATGGATGGAAGACTATTAATTTATAATACATGGATAGCTTTAATAACGTCCATGAACTTCCTTATAACGAATGGATGACTATAAATTTATAGAGAATGGATTGTTTTAATATAAAAATTAAAGATTAGAGCGATGAGAATATTTCTCTCCATATCAAGTTTCTATAAGTCTATATTCTTAGAAAATAAAAATTGATGACCTTTTCTAATATCTTTTCTTTATATATTGAACCTACCATATTAAGACGTTTTGTGCACTAATCCTCCACTTATATAATTCTAAGATCTGATATTTGTCTAGAACTTTTTTTCCTAATCATGTATATCGTTTAATTCAATACAATATTTGATAGACACCTGTTCCTGTAAAAATAGGTATATTGGTCAATTTTGTCTTTCTTAACTTAAAAGAAAATATAATAATCAATAATCATAATCGATATGGTAAAAAACGTTGTTTGACTTTTCCGACTATTAATATTGAATAAAAAAAATTAATTTATGCATTATCATTATCATAGTGATATTTTTTAAATTTCATGTTTGATACATGTTAGGGTCAATGTCCTATAAACCCCTTTTCACCTAATACACTAGCCGATAAAACGCACTGATATCCAATATAGGGTTATACCTTTATTATTAAACAGTGTTATTGCATATATTAGTTACCATCAATACACGGTATATAAAAAACATACCAGATCAATCCATACACATAACCGTAAAATTAGAAGCAAATCAAATCCAAAAAATCTGCGAAAATGGGAAAGAATCTTCCGAAGATCTCTACCAAATTCAACCAAAAAAAGAAAAAGTATTATCGTGATCTCTAACAATTCTAGCAAAAAAAGGTAAAAACTACAACATTTATTATGATTGTTTCTAAATTATTTCATTTAATTGAAAATGTAAGATTACACGATAATGTGTGATATATACATACTACAATTGAAGCAAAAAGTTGTCTGAGCTCGAACTGGAGATAAAGGACATATAAAATAAAAACCAAAATTTGGTCAAACAATTGGAGAACAAAAATAAAAAAATCTACAATATCAAATGAACTAAAGAATAAGAGAGAGGAAGTGAATTTATGGTCGACAACTATAAATAGGAAAGAATCAGAAATTATGACACTGGGAAGAGAGAATGATCAAATGAAGAATGAAAATCAAGAGCTAGAATCAAAATTATCCCAAATTCCAAGCCCTGCACAATTGAAACTGAAAACATGTGACTGAGAGTAGAGAAGAATCAAGTTTTAGAAGAAATAACAAAGCTACAATAAGAGATACAAAAGTCGAAAGAAAAACAAGAACATAAAAACAGACGTAAGAAAAAACGGTGAAAGAAAATAAAGAAAGAAGAAAAGGAGAAGAATAAAGAAAAGAATGAGAAAATGTAAAAGCGACGGGAGAAATGATAGAAGGTGGAAAAATTAAAGAAGCATCAGATGCAATAGAATACGAACAAAAAAGAAAAGATGAAAACAAGACAAATAGAGAAGAGGCAAATCTAATTCCTTGAACGAAGATTCAACAACAATATACTAAAAAGGTAAAAGAAAAAACAACGGAAAAAGTTGATGCAAGAGAAACAGAAGCATCTAGAGATTGATGTGGGAAATGAGAAAGAAAGGTTGAGAATTGAAGAAGAGGAATCACTATCGCATGTGATCAAATCATTGGAAAGTGAAGAAGACAAAGAAAAAAGGGAAAAAACAACTGAACAAGGAAAAAAACAAGTGATAACTACTCCAACAACACAAATAAATCTAGAATTTTATACAATGGTGTCACAATTAAAGAAGAAGGAGAAAGGAAAAACAGAAGTATCGCCAAACTCTAGGCGAAAAGAGTTACATAAAGGGAAGATAGAAAGAATAAAAGAATGGACGACGACTTCGTTAATCCATATGTTCAAAAAAAAACTAAAGTGCCAAATAAAAATGAGGTGAATCCAGAAAGAATAGGAAAAGAAATTCCATTTGACATGAAAAGTGTGAATAGAATGACAACAACAATGTCGTTATCTACTATCGTTTGGAGCTCACATGGAGAAAGAGAAGTTACAACAGAAAATTTGTTTAAAGTAGTTAATGATGGGATAACTAATCAGGTGTGAAGGAAAAAAATACAACATATTATTCAAAATTTAATGTTCCATAAGCTATGGGAAGCAGAAAAAATGATGAGTTATGGGAATTTTTCCCATAAATAAATGAATCGTTGAGTTATATTGTGAGGTATGGGAAAAACAGATTACTAAAAACAAAAACTATTATATGATCGAACTTTACATGTTATGAGTTGTGTTTTACATTTTTACTTCAATGGGACACAATAGTAGTAAATGCAATTGTATGTGATGGATTTTTTTTTTGTTATTATATTTTTTCCCAAACTTGTATTAATAAGTTGTATAAGCAGGACTCAATGGATAAAGAGACACATAATTCCAAAAGCTTTGTGCTTCGACAATTTGAATCGCATTACAAAAGTCACAGATTTGTCATAGTCATAATAAAAAAAAATGAAAGGGGAAGATATTCTGGAGCATTATGAATTCAATAGAGGTTTACACAAAATTTACTATTACCATCAACTAGAGTCTAAAATAGAAGGAAGTTTGGGTTTCGAAGCAAACAAAAATACGCACCGGCTATATGGGGATATTAAGAACAATGTTATTGATAAGATTAAATAAAAATCTGGAAATACAAACAAAACTCCTATGGAAAAAGTGTTCAATATTTAAACACACCGTCAGAGCAAAAATATTGAACTATCAGGAATACATTCACTGATATTCGTGTCATGTATTTACAAAGACGTTGTGACAAGATTACAACAAATATGATGATCTCGCCAGGAAACAGAATGTTATTACATGGATGCTTCGTCAAACATATACAAGAGTTGATGTTAAATAAATTGAGAAAAAGGTCAACGACAAAGAACAAATGAACAGAAAAATAAAAATGAAAAATATGAGTCTTACGCGATAACGTATTGCATTCTAATTTCAAAAGCATGATTTAATTTTCGATGAACAATATGTATAATGTTTAAAGTTTGAACAATTGTTATCAATTGAATGTTTATGTTATGTTATCAAATGAATTTTTATGTTATCAATGTTTAAGTAATTTTGCAAGATGTATAAGTTTTGGGAATTTTCCGAAAACTGAAAAAAAAATTAATTGTTGAAATATAAAAATTAACAAAAAAAATGAATTTGATATATTAAGTTAAAAAAAAGGAAAAATAAGTAAAAAAAAATAGGGTGTAAAATGTTAAGATATGGGAAAATTGAATAAGATTCTGAGTTTGAAAAAATTCCCAACACTCAACATTCATGAAACAATCAAAGTATTTGATTAATATTTCGTGAATAACATAAACTGAAGTTAATAGATACGGTTTAGAGGTTGATAGATGAAAAGTAAGTAAAAAAAATGTGTTAGTAAATATATAACAAATGAAAAAAGAAAGGCAGTTTGAATTTCGGAAAATTTCCAAAACTCAACTATGTATGACAAAAATCAAACTTATTGTGAAAAAAATGTTATGTTTAGTAACTTATAGGAAAATTCATTAACTTAACTTACCCTATTAAAGTTTAAGACATGAAAAGTAAGTAAAAAAATGAGAAAAAAAAAACAAAAAAAATGCTAAATATGTTGATATATATATATAAGGAGGTATAAAGAGAGGCCCAGATCGATTCTTAGATAAAAATATATCACGGGCAAAGGTTGAGATCGTTCCGTTACTTGAAAAACTAAATTCTTCCAAAGTTACCCTTGATATATATATTAGTTATTAAAAAATAAAATGTTAAAAATACACAACTCAGACCTACCCCTAATTTGTTCTTCTAGTCAAATGAGAGTCAACGGTGCTCTCTCCTCTTTTTTTTTTTTATCATCAAATCAAATTTTATTAATAAAAACCTCAACACTCCATTGTCTTTACAACTTGGGCTAATTACTATAAATCCAAATCGGACTTATACTAGGCCCACACTACTCACTATTACAACCTTTTAAACCAATACAACTTTGACTCATAATGTTAAAAGCCCACTAACAAACAGTCCAACTCCTAAACGGGCTGTAAACAAAGATAAAGAAATTGACAAGATAAGTATTACACATGATCATCTAACCTCTCTATAATATTTCTGACTTTTTTATCTTTCACTTCCCAAACCTGCAGCTTCATCTTAACTAACTTTTGAATTACTTTGAAAAGCTGATCTTCATTTAAAACCTTCCTACCATGCTCTGTTTCATTTCTCAACCACCAAATGTAATACACATAAGAGGTAAAAACTAAACTAATAAAATTAGCATAGTCAACACACCTTGTACTATCAATTTCAATACACATCTCCTCAAAACTACCCGGTACATTCTTAATTCTGGAAATCTGCATCATTTTTAATAATATCCTTTTACTAAACGAGCAGTTAAAGAAAATGTGATTACTTGTCTCAATTGTAGCCTTACAGAACAGGCAAAGAGGATCAACAGAGTAACCCCACTGAATCATTCTATCTTTAGTACTCAGTCTATCATTTACTGCAAGCCAAGTGATGAAAGAGCATCTAGGCACATTTTTTTTTGCCCATACTAACTCAAACCAATACACTTTTTAGTATCATCTTCATTGTTGATCTTAATTAATGTTTTCTTGAAAGATAACTTCATCTTAACACTTTCACTCCATACTTTCACATCACATTTATCATTCAATTTAATCTCTTTTATAAAAGGTAAAATTTTACCTATATTAGGTGGCAATGTCCACCTCCTTCCTCCATAACAACTGTAAACTGTTCTATTGCAGTTAATATCTACTTTACTCAGCTCAATTCCCAGTTTTTATTGCACACTCTGCCCATCAAGCCACTTATCCGAGGTAATAAATGTATCTTTACCATTATTAACTCTATGATGAATAAATGTATAAGCTATATGCCTAACTTTCAGAATTTTTTTCCAAATCCAAGTGTGAGCTTTTTTCTCTTCAAGGCTCCATATACATTTATTTCTTGTTATATTACATTTCACCCACTTACTCCATAAATTATCATTCTGAGCATACATCCTCCAAAAAGTGAAAAGCAAGCATACCTGATTTATATTATCTATTCTCGGAATGCCTAATCCACCATATTTTTTGCTAGTACAAACTTTATCCCATGAGATTTTAGCACCTTTTGCACCTTCTACACTTCCTTTCCACAAGAAACTACTCATAAATTCATTGAGTTTATATATCACTTGTTTAGGTAAGAGGAAAACTCGACACCAAAACAATATTTTACTAATCAATACACACCTTATGAGTTCTACCCTTCCTGAGTATGAAAGTAGCTTAGAGTCGCGGTAATCAAAACAATGTTTAGGTGCTCTCTCCTCTCTCTATGTTTACTTTAGTCTTTTATCTCTCTAGGTTCTCTTTTACACTTTCGGTAGCGGTTAACACCGATTTTCTCTTCCGTTTCTCCTCATCTCTTCACCTTTCTCACTGCGATTCCTCGCTTGATTGTGAAATGAGTTGGGTTTCTATTTTTATTTTTTTCTACCATTCTTTTCTCATCTCCTCAATCTATTCTGACCTATACATAAACCCAAACACTTAACCTTCATATCAAGTTACCTCACGAAATTGATAAAATGGCACCCAAAAGAGCACCGAGAAAG
This sequence comes from Nemophila menziesii, assembly GCA_029959085.1. NCBI lineage: Eukaryota > Viridiplantae > Streptophyta > Magnoliopsida > Boraginales > Hydrophyllaceae > Nemophila > Nemophila menziesii. The sequence goes on along the minus strand of JARWIR010000001.1, from coordinate 13,666,159 downwards.
AAACAAATTAGTCTAGAAGAGTTTGAAGCAACACCATATAAGCCACAAGTACATAGTACAAACTCTAGTCACAAATTTGTGGGGGAAAGATACAAAAATAGCATCTCAACCCTATCAAATCAGAACAATAAAAGTTCTGGTAGTAAAGTTACATCAAATGTTCTGAATACAGTCCAAAAATCTAGATCTGTTACTATTACAGAAGATGTTAAGGAAATTGAAGAGTTCCCAGAATTAACACATGCAAATACAAACAAGGGAAAAGAAAAAGAAGTCGAAAATAATGTAATTCCTGGCTCAGATCTGGTTAGAAAACCCTCATCACTGCCAGAAGAGACCTCGATACTGGTGACTGCAAATACTGAGTCTCCTAAGAAGACCTGGTCTGGTTTATTTGATGGGAAGATAAGGGAGGACAGAATGCTTGACTTAGTCCAACCTAGTGTCAGAAATGGTAGAATAACTGTAAAACCAGCACAAGACATCATTGATGAAGGATGTGGAGCATGGAAGACTTGTGTTGTGGGTCAATTCCTTGATAAACCACCACCATTCTTTATGGTAAAATATATGGTTGATACCTTGTGGAAGTAGTTTGGAAAAGTTCAGATTAGCACATCTGAGAAGGGCCTATTTGTCTTTAAAATAGAATCAGAAGAGGCATGCTACAAAATACTTGGTGAATTGTGGCATGTAAATAATAAACCTCTCATTCTCCAAAAAATGAAACCTAATACACATTTTGAAAAATTCAAGATAGATAAAGTCCCTGTTTGGGTCAAACTGAGAAAGGTCCCAGGTGAGCTATGGACACAAAGAGGTTTAAGTGTGGTAGCAAGTGCACTAGGAACTCCCCTTCAAATGGATGATGTAACAGCTAATCATACGAGACTGAGTTATGCTAGAGTATGCGTGGAGATGGACCTAAACAAAGAAATTATTGAAAGTTTTGATATAGACATGGGAAATAATCAAATTGAAGAAGTAGAGGTGGAATACACCTAGAAACCCATAGTCTGAAAAAAAATGTAGCATGTTGGGTCATACTTAATTTACATGTAGAAAGAATAAACAAATGTGGGTTGAAAAGGAAAAAATAGTAACTAATCAACAAAAAGATGAGAGGAAAATACCTTAGAAAATGGAACACAATGAAAAACCAAACAACCTTGAACCTAAACAATGGGTTCAAGTTGCTAGTAAAAGGAACACTGTCTAATCAACTCAAAATCCTTAGGGAAACATTCTACAAATTCAAATAGCTTTGTTGTTCTCCAAAACAATGAAACATTTGAAGATATGGTACAAGAGTTAATACAAGGAAGCATTATGGGGGCAGTGCAAGAGAAGCCACCAGACCCTAACTATAAATGATAGTAACATGGAATGTGAGGGGGTCCAGTAAAAGGCACAAACAAATCAATTGCCTTGAGTATATACTTAGTAATAATGTTTCAATTTTCAGTATTTTAGAGACTAAAGTTAAGCAAGCCAAAGCAAATAATATTTGGAACATTGTTTTCCAAAATTGGAAAGTAACAAACAACTACACCCATCATTATCTTGGGAGAATTTGGACTTTTTGGGATGAGAGAGTGATCAAAATGTCAGTAGACGATAGTACCAGTCAATCTACAATTATGTAAAGTGGTGCACATCCCTACTAATGCTGAATTTTATTATTCCCCTGTGTATGCCTTGAACAAGCCACCTGAAAGGCTTGCTATAAGGATACATTAAGGGGTTGGAGTAAGATAATCAACAACAAACCTTGGATTATCCAAGGCGATTTTAATGAAGTCATGGACCCTGAGGAAAGACTTAATGGGACAATACTTCAAGATGGTGCAAAAGATATGATTAATTGTGTCAGAGATATAGAAGTTACAGACCTACCACATCATAACCCAAAATACACATGGACTAATAAAGTTGTAGGTGAGGAGATGAAAGCAAGATGTATTGATAGGGCATTGGTGAATGATGCTTGGCTTCTCAATATCCAAACACTACACTTATTTTAATGAGCCCAAACTTGTCAGATCACAGCTGTCAATATATTAAGGTGATTCAGAATAACACAAAAAGGAAATACCCCGTTAAATTTTACAATATCTGGATGGAACACCCAGAATTTATGCCAACTGTTATTGAAGTGTGGAATACAAGTATTCAAGGTACCCCTATGTATAAAATCACCAAAAAACTCAAAATGCTGAAGGGTAAATTAAGGGAATTCAATGATAAGTATTTCAAGAATACCAACAAGAACATACTAAACTTACAAAATCAGCTTGGTAATATTCAAAACCAAAGACCACATGGTAATAATAATATAGAGCTGCTGAATAGAGAAAATGAACTCATTCAACAACTATCAGATGAACTCTTAAGTGAAGAATCTATTGTTAAACAGAGATCAAGGGACCTGTGGGTGGATCAAGGTGATTTAAATACCGCGTATTTTCAAAAAGTTGTAAGAGGTAGAAGGACCCAGAATACAATAAACACTATAACTGATGAACATGGTAAAATCACACATGATGATGGTGTTATCACACAATTCGTTAACCATTTTTCCCAAATCCTTGGTAACCAAAAAAGTAATGAGGAGAACTATTCACTAGAGCTTATAAAGAAAATCTGCAAAAAAATAATCTCAAAGGAGGAACAAGACCAACTAGTATATCCAATTACCGATGAGGCGATAAAAAAGGCATTATGGTCTATCAGTAACCTGAAAAGTCCTGGGCCAGATGGGAATTCATCTAGTTTTTACAAAAGAACTTGGGATATTATTAAGGAGGATATTTGTTTAGCAGTGAAAAGCTCAATGGAGTACTGTCAAATCCTCAAGGAAATTAACTCTGCTAATATTTCATTGATCCCTAAAGTTAAAAATCCCACAATTCCAAAAGATTTTAGGCCAATTGCCTGTTGTAATGTAATCTATAAAATCATCTCAAAAATCATAGCCAATAGAGTGAAAGGTACCCTTAAAAACCTTATATCTCAGAACCAATCAGCCTTTGTACCTGATAAACTAATTGGGGAAAATATACTTATAGCTCAGGAATTGGTAAGAGGATATTCAAGAGGTAACATTTCAGAAAGATGCAATCTTAAACTTGATCTTATGAAAGCCTATGATTCAGTGGATTGGAAATTTATTCTCAATACACTACAAGCCTTTGGATACCCTCAGTAAATCATTGGGTGGGTGAAAATGTGCCTTACCAGTACAACTTACTCAATTATGATCAATGGATCCCCACAAGTTTTTTTTAAGGAGAGAGAGGACTTAGACAAGGGGACCCCCTGTCACCATACCTATTTGTGATAGGATGGAGGTCCTCTCTCAGATCCTGTAGCATATGGGAGGAAAAAAAGAATTAAGTTGGCACCCTAAATGTGAAAATTGAAGGTTAATAACTAAATGTTTGCAGATGACTTACTGGTTTTCTTTAAACCTTCTCACGAAGCTGCTACATTGATAAAAAAGAGCCTGAAAAATATTCGAAAGACTATCAGGACTTCAAATTAGTGATAGTAAAAGTAATATTTTCTATGGTGGGTGTAGTACCGAAATAAAGAATAATATTAACAGAGTACTTAACATTCCAGAGGGTATGCTCCCAGTGAAGTATTTATGAGTTCCACTGATAACTGGTAGGCTCAATATATCAGATTGTAAACCTCTAGTGGAAAAAATGACTGCTAGAATTGATCATTGGTGTACAAAAAACCTCTCATATGCAGGTAGAATTCAACTCATCAAATCATTACTAAGTGGTATAGCTAGCCACTGGTGTAATGTTTTTACATTGCCTAAGAAGATTCTTAAGATACTACAAAGTAAAATGATGGCTTATCTTTGGAGTGGTAAAAGTAATTATGAGGGAGGAGCAAAGGTGTCCTGGGAAACGGTATGCAAACCTCTGGATGAGGGAGGCCTTGGTATAAAGGACAACTATATTCAAAATCAGGTAGCAACTATAAAACTTTTATGGGGATGCTGCTTGCCAAGAAATACACTTTGGTTAAAATGGGTCCATATAAATCTGATAAAAGACAAATCATTTTGGCAAATTGAGATTTCTCAAGATTGCTCATGGGGCTGGAGGAAATTTTTTAAAATGAGGAATCTTGCAAAAGGTATGATAAAGTACTGTGTGGGTAATGGTAAAGATATATCACTCTGTTGGGATTACTGGTTACCAAAAAATAAAAAGTGAGTGAACTAAGAGGAAGTGACTTAGCTTCAGGGTACTACACAAATAGCAAACTGGCCATGTTTATTCACAAAGGCAGGTGGAAATGGCCTACTATGCTGAGTTTTATGAATGAGGTTACAAAAGATATAGAGATCACGAGCAGAAAGGATAAAATAAAGTGCATGTACACAAAAAAAGGTAACTTTGATTCTGCTCAAATATATGATGAATTATGACAGAAAAGTAATAAGGTTGATTAGTATAAGTGTATTTGGAAGGCTAAAAGCTTACCTAAATATTACGTTCTTCTTTGGCTCACTCATATTAATAGAATCCCAACTAAACAAAGGCTGATGAATTGGGGAGTGATTTCAAACCCATTATGCGAATTTTGTAATGCTGCAAGTGAAGATCGTGATCCCCTATATTGGAATTGCTCATTTACAAAGCGCATATGGATAAAATGTGTAAATAAAATTGGGGTAAGATTACCTACACCAATCGAAAAAACCTGAATATGATCAATAGATTAATTTTGGCTGTTGCAGTATATACAATCTGGATTGAAAGAAACAATAGAGTCTTCAATCAGGAGTTCTGCAGTGAAGATAAAAAATTTAATAAAATTACCTTGTATATGGTGTAGAATCTGGTAAAGATCAAAACTTTGGGGCAAGATCGAGTTATGGAGAGAGCGGAAGCGTGGAGAAGGTAGAGAAATCGAAAGATGGAACCCGGACTGAATGAAGAAAAAGACGAGATTTTTAGGGTTCTTGATGTTTTTAATTTAGGATTTAATTATATGATGTAATACCTTATGTACGCTAACAGTGATCTGTAGATGTTTTGGGCTTGGGCTTATTTTTAAGTCTTGGCTTTGTTTTATCTCTAGGCTTACCAGATGGGTTGTAAAACGATTTGTTTGATTTGAAATGATATAAAAAAAGCTGGCTTGCTTAGGAAAAAAACTCACACCTACCCCACCTCTCTTTCCTCTCTCTCTCGAGGTTTTTTTAATCTTAACATTTTTTAATAAATAATTGGCATTTTGGCATAAAAAGGAAAGTAATTGAGATCGATAGTTGGCCTGGTGGTTAGGTTACTCCACAGAGACCAAGAGGTCCTGGGATCGAATCTCATTGGAGTCAAAATGACTCCGAGTCCAAAGTGGCTCTTTCATGTATTCAAAAAAAGAAAGTAATTACGGATTTGGCATAAGGGTGGTATCCCGAACACCGCCCTTAGGCAAAATTGTAAGGGCGGTGGTTGAATGACCGCCCTTAACAAAAATACAACATTACCTAAGGGCGGTGTTCGGGATACCGCCCTTGTGCCAACTTCGTAAAGGAAAAATTTCCCATGCCAAATCACCAATTATTTATAAAAATAAATGTTAACCTGAAAAACAACTTCTCTCTATCTTCTAAACAGACAATACGCACATCTCATCCTGCTTATCGTGCAGGGATTATCGGCCCGCCGGACCGGCACGAACCGATAAGCGCCGGCGACGAAACGGGAACGGCAGCGCGGTGGTGGCCGGAACGAAACGGAACGCCGGTTCCCTTAACGTGCGGCGTTTCCTGTTCTTCTTTTTTCCTTTGGGCCGAACCGGTCCGTAACTGATACGGACCGATAACGGCCCGTTACTATTTTTTTATATAAAATCCCAAACCATACCCATGGTTTTAATTTAATTCAATCAATTGAATTGTTGTGTTTGTGGCTGATAAGTAGAGCAGAGGGAAAGAACACGGAGATTGAAATTGAAAGATATCGAAGGTATTTCCATCTTTCTATTGATGAAGCAGCAAAGCAAATGAATATTTGTCCTACTGTAATGAAGAGATTTGTCGTCGTGGTGGCTTAACAAGATGGCCGTATAAAAACCACTGGGACTAGCTCAGTGGCCAGGACCCTGTCTCTCAACTAGGAGGTACAGGGTTCGAATCCCCTCAGCTGTGTTATTTCTTGAGCCCTTAAAGGGGGTAAGCAAGGGGTGCATGGTTCGAGTCTCCTCCCTGAACATGGGTAACCTAGTTCTGATTAAGTGGGAGTATGCATGAGAAGGCGTGTATATTTCCTATGGGATTAGTTGTGGTGCGCGTAAGCTGACCCGGACACCCATACATCAAAAAAAAAAAAAAAGATGGCCGTATAAAAGGTTCATCTCTTTCTCCATTCATTATATATTTGGCAGGGTAAATGGTGACATTAGTGTGATATAGGTGTTGTCAAATCATTTTTAGGGCAGCATTTTAGATTGAAATTATTTAATTTTTCAGATTTTTTTTATATCTATTCGATTATGTAGTTTTTAGGAATAAATTTGAAAATAATTGTGCCTTTAATCAGGGGAGATCTGGGATGGACATGGATGTGGAGTGTACATTAGCTTGAATTTTTGTTTAGGTGATATTGGAAAAGGTATAATAACATTCAAAGACTCAGCTTTTGTTTCATCCTTAATTTAATTCATAACTGACACAAAATTTGAATGATTGCATAATTTATTCAACTTTATGTTCTTTGCAACACAGGTCCCTACATTATGCAAAATTGCACTATATTAGATCCATTACAAAGTAATACTGTGCTTAATGTCTAAGAGGAAATGATCACTCACTATCGGTGCAATTTTGTTTCAATGATAAAATATAGGACTGTTTATGTTAATTGCAAGAATCTGCATTTCTTATTGCAAACACTAACGATGTGTGATCTTTCTGTCCCAGGATCTGAACAACAAAAACATTGTAAAGTACCTTGGATCTCTAAAGACAAAGAGTCATCTTCACATAATACTGAGTAAGTAAAGCTTTAACTGAGTTTATTTTATTTTAAAAAAAACTCGTTTTCACTTCGAGAAAATTATTTATTATGTACGTGGAGAATGATTCGCTTGCTTACATTATTAAACCAAATAAATTTGGGCCTTCTCCAGAGTCATTAGTGGCTGTTTACATAGCCCGGGTTTGAAGAATCACATGATTCTTTATTAGCTTATTTTACTATTTATCATGATTTTTGTGGCATTAAATATGTCTGCTTTGCTTGCAATCAGGTTCTAGAAGGCTGGTTTATTTGCATGAACAGGGTGTAATTCATCGTGATATGCTTTATTTGTGATAGTAGTAATTTTTATGTGTGTAATCCAAGCACTCGAGAGTTAGTGCAATTGCCTAATGCTTCTCGTTCTACATTTAAAGATTCTCTGCTTCCTTGTATGGGATATATAAAGGAGAGCAATGAGTATGTTTTGGTTAATTTCTTCAATAAAAGTTTGGATGATCATAATTATGATAATGCTGTTACAGGGTGTGAGATTATGCGGTGGAGCCATGGGTGTTGTGTTAAGGATTGTTCATGGAAGATTATCAATGAAAGTTTTCCTTTGTCTATTACGAAATGGGGTGTTTTGGTTGAAAATGTGTTTTATTGGATGATTTGTTATAACTATGAATTAATCGCTTAATGAATCTAATCTTGCAGGTCCTGGTTGTTCATCTGTTGGAGCTGGAGCTTAGTTCAGGGATCGTTTGGGGAATATATATGATGAAAAATCACTAATCTTGTATGTGTTTAAACTTATTTAGCTAGAGATAATCTTGCTTTCCTTGTAAAATGGTTGGAAAAATTCCCGGAATACAAGAACAGGGATCTTTACATAACCGGAGAGAGTTATGGTGGTACGTGTAAATTAAGCTTAACATAAGGACTAATAATGCAATTTTCCCTTTTCCATTTGCTAGAGTATATTAATTAATACTGTTAACAGGTCACTATGTTCCTCAGCTTGCAAATCTCATTTTTAAAAGAATTAAGAGGGATATTGTGCTTTGTTGATCCTGCAACTACGCTACAAAAGATGGATATATGGGTATTGAAGGATTGTAAAGGTCATTCATGGATTAAAGAGTATAGTATTGATTTAAATGGATTTTATGATGATTTGTTCAAGTTAACAGTTCCTTTGGATTTGCGTGATGCGTGATGATGGAGAAATGCTTATGGATATAAAACTAGAAACTTTGGACTATTATGATTTAGAGTTCAAGTACTTTATTTAAATACAATGTCAATAACTTACCACTCTAAAAAAATAAAAAAATAAATAAATAAACCGATAAACCGATAGTGGGACCGGTTCGGGACCGAAACCGGAACCGATAAACCGGTCCCCGTTATTGGTCGGTTTGCTATAATTTGGGACCGAAGAACCGGTCCCGTCCGGGACCGGTGTCCGATAGACCGGTCCGGTCCGATAGAGGGTATACACGATAAAAACCGGTACGGCCGATAGCCAGGCTGACGCACATCCCATTTCCATACACAACACTCCCTTACCTTCACCATCGATCTCAGCCTCCACAGCCTCCCCGCACCTCCACCGCCTCACAATCCATTGCACTCACCTCTGACAAGTCTCATCTAGCCTCACAGACATCTCACTTCACCGTACATTTCACACTCACCTCTCCCCATTCACCTCTCACCTCGCTTCACCTCCGTTCACACTCACCAATCTCACAAACGCACTCACTTCCACTTCGTGCCACTGTACCTACACCGACAACGCACCTGCGCGATTTTCGAACAGAGCAGCAGCAGCAAAAGGAATTCTTCGAAATTGATCGAGCAATTTCTTAATTGGATCGGTCCAGAATCGCTGCTCTATTCGAAGAAAATGTGGTGAAGTGGTGGCGAAGTACGGCGAGGGAGAATGCTTTTCATTACCGATTCACTCATTTCTGGCTCATCTCCACTCTCCTTCACCGGCTCCATCTTCACCGTCCATCACCGATTCTCAAAACCTCCCGTAAGATTTACACAGGTTCGAAAGTTATATTTACACTTTAACTTTTCTACTTATTATTCTTCAATTATACTTTGATTTGTATTCGAGTTTGATCATGCAATTGGTTAATATTAGTATCTCTACTTCTGTTGATCGATTATAATTTGATTAGTACTGATCACTTATTTAATTAGTGAAATGCGTGTTAACAGTGTTATTTGTCATTTTGCTCATTGTGTGCGAGTTTGCTAATTGTGCTTGTTTAAATTTTTGATTTATTTTATAGTGCAATTTTCGTATAATATAGGGACTTATAGTGCTTTGAAATGTGTAATGTGTCACATATTCAAGGGTTTAATAGTGCAATCTTGCATAGTATAGGGAAGTGTAGTGCAATTTTTGCATAATATAGGAACGTTAACTCTGTGAAGAAGTTATTTAACAGATTAGTATATGTTTTTGAGTTAATTGCACTGTCCTGATTATGCGATTTATATTATTTTCAAGTTAATTGCACTATAGGTCTCTATAATGTGATCTGTGTGCGTGTGTGTTATCTGACTTCTTTAACAGATTAGTATATGTTTTTGAGTTGATTGCACTGTCCTGATTATGTCCTGATTATGTGATTTATATTATTTTCAAGTTAATTGCACTATAGGTCCCTATAATGTGATCTGTGTGCGTGTGTGTTATCTGTGTGTGTAAGTATCAGTGTGTACATTCTCCGGCCATGTTTTCATCTTTTTTCCAGTCTGATTTAACCCATCTTTGCTTCCAGCCATCTACAAAAATCATACAAAAGTCAAGTTTTAGTCAATGCAGTAAAAAAGTAAAGGTAGTGATTCTTTTTGCACAGATAAAGAAGCTACAGAGTTGTTAATTTTAGAGTATAATAAACTATTAGTCCCTGTGTGATGTGAAATAGCGTAGGAGGTTTGGAATTCAATCCTGAAATTCAAGTGAATGCTAGACTTCTTGAAATTAGTCGTATGTTGCAAGCGAATTTACCTTTGGATGACCGCCCCGAAGGTGCTCGATCCCCGTCCCCTGAGCCCGTTTACGATAACATGGGAATAAGAATTAACACAAGAAAGTTTAGGTTTATGCTTTATAATTACAGAGATAATTAAGGGTACTGATTACAGACCACCTAAGCTTTATAAAAATATATTTACATACAATTTTCATCTTATAATAATATTAAACAGCACAGTTCTTGAGGAGTCTGTTTATATAATTATGTGAGTCTTAAATATACTAATCTCTTTCCAAATTTTTCTCTTCACAGGCTAAATATTTTATCCCTAATATGTATGGAAAAAAATGAAGAGATGGGAGGTAATAATACTTGATGATTTAAGGAATTGCAAGTGCTTGACAGATTCAATAGGTAGGCAACCTCAAATGTGGTGTATTGACTCTTCCATAAGCAAACATTATTATGATTGCTAAACAATCATTTTTGTTTTTCTTATTCAACTTTCTTATTGTTAAATTTCTCCTTTATTCGCTTTCTTTTCGTTTCCCTCTCATGCTTCTCTTCTTGCTATCTAATTCTCTTTTTTGCCGCCAAATCAGCGTCTTTTTTATTCTTTTCTTCTTATTCAACTCAGTTTCTTTCGCTCCCATTACATCATTGGAAAGTAGTGAAGGTCTTAATTCAGCGGTAAGCTATGATTCATTTTTATTCTGCATATAAGTAGTGTCACATTTGGTTTTGGTGTTCTTTAATAAATGGAAAACCATAATAAAACTTAATTTATTATCACAGACAAAACTAAAACTTGAACTACCTACCTTTGCTAAACAAGAAAACGTCATTAGAAAGAGGCAAAAAAAAAAAATTAACACGGACCACTTTCTCTTTATTTGCTGTCCAAATCTGTTTGTGAATATAAACTTCATTTTCCTTTGATCGATAAATTTACGAATTCCAGAAAGTGAAGCCCTGGAAATTCTGCATGTTGCGTCACGAAGAGTTGGGTCTGAAAATACCAGTAGTGGATGTTCCTCTGCTACTGTAAATGGTGAATCTCTAACACTCTGTATGACTCTTTCAGAAAAATCAGGGTCAGATTTTGGATAGAAAACCAATTCCATTTGTATGTGTTAAGAAGTTTAGTGTATATCAATTATAGGAGCACAAACTACTTGGGATATGCTACACGAGGAGGAATCATGTAAACATATCACCACATCTTGCTCAGATTTAGATAATATCCTTGGTGGTGGTGGATTACCCTGCGGTGAAGTTACTGAAATTGGTTGGTCTTTTCTCTACATTTTACATTTCTTACCGCGCAAAAACTTATTTAATTGAATGTGATCTTATCAGGTGGTGTACCAGGCATTGGAAAAACTCAATTAGGGTATGAAATTCTGTTTATATGTATGATTCTTTTATTTTATTTTAAAATTTTGTGAACATGATTGATAAGATTTACGGGATTCAACTAGCTGTGAATGTTTAAATTCCAACAGACTATGGTGGGCTAGGAGGGAAAGCAATTTACATAGGTGAGATTTGTTAATTGAATATTTGTAATTTATATTTGCTCTTTTCACGTGTTTTTGGGATTCTTAGATACTGAAGGGAGCTTAATGGTAAAGCGTGCTTTACAAATTGCAGAAGCATGTGTAGAGGACATGAAAGAATATGGTGGATTTCTTCACAGGAATTTTCAGGGGGGTGAGAGTAATTTGCAGGCAAGGATTTCCTTGACAAAATATTCTACTTTCGTCTATGCAGTTACATAGAACAAATTGCTGTAATGTACGTGTTCGGTGGCTATTTCATATGTCACCGGGACCATTGGTGTAATTTTGGATTAGTATTCTATGTAATTTACGTGTTTTTTGCATGTGTTTGTGTGTATTTTCGCATCCATATGAGGGTTAATAAAATGTTATACCTGCTACTATGTTACAAAATGACATATTCTAAAATAAAATCATTGGTCCATTTGTTATTTTCTATAGTCAAGTATGCATGTGTATTATCCAAAATATATACCCTATGAAGCTATATAATTGTAGCACTTTAATTCTGAGATTATTTCATGAGTTGAGATTCTAATAGCGTGTTATTTTCTTCTTCTTTTTGCTTAACAGATGTCAAATAGTGGATCTTCATTGATGATGTAATTGTTGATATTTTGAGTTGATTGAAAGTAAAAAGTGCACTAAGATGCAAGTCATGGTAAATGTTTACTCAGCAATAGTCTTTTATTGAGAAGCATCAAAATATGCTGAATAAATGCTCCCAAATTGTTTACGAATATGGAGGGCATGTATATAGATCTAGATCAAATGGTAAAAAATATGGGTAAAGATTAAAAACTAGATCGAAAATGATGTTACAGATGAATCATCATTTGAACAGTAAGGTTTTTATTATCCTTCACACTCTTACTCTCATTTGAGATACATGTGACTAATGTTGTATACGACAATGGTGTATATTTGGTTATTTTGTATAAGACAGTGACTAATGTTGCAATCAACCTAACTAAATTGTGCATGTAGATGGGTAGCCGAGTGGACTTAGATAGTGATGATGATTTTAGTGAATTTTACAAGGAATACAGTGGCCCTGTGAGACCAAATGCAAATAAGACTGAGAACAACTACAAAAAAAGATCTCAAGCTGGTTCTGATGAAGAAAAATAAGAGCAACTGATTTCACTAGCCGAGAATCTAAGATTTGGGAAGCTAAATCTAAAGCTTCTCAGGTCACTTTACTCAGGTTCGCTGTTTGTTTTCCATGAACTTTATTGTTTTATTACTTTATTATAGTGAAAATGTGCAATTAACCCCTAATTGTAAATCTCATAGGGGTGTCCATCTACACTTAGGGCAAATCGTGGATCTCAAGATTTCTTTGAAAGAGTGTCTGCTAGAGAATGCCATGTGAAAGCATTATTTACGGAGAATGTGGTGAGTAAGATCGAGAAGGGAACTGGATCGAAAATCAAAATCAATGAGAAGTTTATAATTATAAGTGGTAAAGATAGGTTAATTGTAAGAAAATGCGTTGATGCTTTACATAAAATTAAAGAGAGGGGTGAGAAGTTTGTATAGTCTTTTTGTACCATTCTTCATTATCACAAGTTATACTTGAATATTTCTAACTACTCACGAAATTATGGTGCGATATACCTTGAAATATCATCATTTTCTCTAATTACAATCCATGCTATCGGCATAAATTACTCTAAACATGATTGAATTTTTGGGTCTTTGTGGATTTTGGGGTATTGATTTGAGTTTTTGAGTCTTGATTCGATCATCATTGGAATTCGGTCATAAAATGGCCATTGTCTACAAAATTATGATAAATATCACGACTGTATTATACTAACTCAAATAATTTTGAAAAATTAAAAAGGGTGAATTAATTAAAAAGGCCCAAGGTATACCCCAAGTTATAGTATAAGGCCTAATGTAATTGGTAGTTAGTATTGACTCAACTAGACCAACTATTTACGAATTTGACACGGTAAAGTGTTCTCTGTCCAACAGCAAAAGCGTTTCTCTTTCTATTTGTTAGAAAAATCAGAAATCCAATCTCTAAGGGTTTGTTTGGATGGAGGGATCGGGAGGGAGGGGATTATATTAAAGGATTCCAACAATTCATTCTTTTGTTTGTATTACACGGGATTAGAAGGGATTGGTTAGTAAAGGATTGTTACCATACCTTATGTTCTTATATATCCAATCCTTCCAATTCGGTGGGATTAGAAGGGAAGGATTCTTTTATTACGTTGTAATGTCTAAATTATCCTTATTCTTTCTTTATAAAATATTTTAATAGGGGTTTATGAGTCATTTAGTTATAAAAAAAACCCTTCCTCCTATTATTCTTCTAATCCAAACAACGGATACATGTTATCCTTTAATAAAATCCCCCATTATCTTTTTATTCAATCCAAACAAGATTACATACTCTCATTTCCATTCCACTGTTATACTCTCCCTTCCTATCATTTACTAATGAATCCCTCCTTAATCCAAACATACCCTAATAGATATCGATGTAATTGCTTTTACTTCTTCTCACTGATATCTCTCTTTTGACAAAAAAAAAATCTCTCTTCTCTATCCTTCTCTCTTAACCTTCTCGTAACTACAGGAATACAAACAAAAAGAAAACCGCCGCCTTTACACAATCTGTCGCCAAGCAATAAACTCATCTCTCCTGCACCAAGCCGCTCTACTCGACAAGGAAACCGCCGCCTTTACACAATCTGTCGCCACCGCTCTCCTCCACAATCATCTTATTGGCTTTTTCGAAGAATCCAAAACGACTGTGAAGAGGTATGTTTTTCACCTCCACGCTTATAATCTTCTGTAAACGCTCCTCTTTACATTCCTTCATTAACCGTTCGTAATTCCTTCTTTAACCGTTCGTAATTCCTTCATTAACCGTTCGTAATTCTTCTTTAGCCGTTCGTAATTCCTTCATAAACCGTTCGTAATTCCTTCATTAACGGATCGTTATTCCTTCATTAACGGTCTGTTATTCCTTCATTAGCGATACGTAATTTCTTTATTAACGGTTCTAAATTCCTTCATTAACGGTTCGTAATTCCTTCTTTAACCGTTTGTAATTCCTTCTTTAACGGTTCGTTATTCCTTCTTTAACGGTTCGTAATTCCTTTATTAACCGTTCGTGATTCCTTTATTAACCGTTCGTAATTCCTTCCTTAACCATTCGTAATTCCTTCATTAACGGTTCGTAAATCCTTCATTAACAGTTCGTAATTCCTTCTTTAACAGTTTGTAATTCCTTCATTAACGGTTCGTAATTCCTTCATAAACGGTTCGTAATTCCTTCATTAAGGTTCGTTATTCCTTCTTTAACCGTTCGTAATTCCTTCTTTAACGGTTCGTAATTCATTCTTTAACGGTCTGTAATTCCTTCATTATCGTTTCGTTATTCCTTCAGTAACAGTTCGTAATTCCTTCTTTCACTGTTCATAATTCTCTCATTAACCGGTCGTAATCCCTTCATTAAAGGTTCGTTATTCCTTCATTAACGATTCGTTGTTCCTTCATTAACCGTTCGTAGTTCCTTCATTGACGGTTCGCTATTCATTCGTTGACGATTCTTTATTCCTTCATTATCAATTTGTAATTCCTTCTTTGACCGTTCGTAATTCCTTCTTTAACGGTTCGTTATTCCCTAATCAACGGTTCGTTATTCCTTCATTATCGGTTCGTAATTCCTTCTTTAACCGTTCGTAATTCCTTCATTAACCGTGCGTTATTCCTACATTAACGGTTCGCAATTCCTTCTTTAACGGTTCGTAATTCCTTCTTTAACGGTTCGTTATTCCTTCATTAACGGTTTATTATTCCTTCATTAACAGTTCGTAATTCCTTCTTTAACCGTTCGTAATTTCTTCATTAACGGTTCGTTATTCCTCCTTAACGATTCGTTATTCCTTCATTAACGGTTCGTTATTGCTTCATTAACGGTTCATTATTGCTTCATTAACGGTTTGTTATTCCTTCATTAGCGATACGTAATTTCTTCATTAACGGTTTGTAATTCCTCCATTAACGGTTCGTAATTCCTTCTTTAACCGTTTGTAATTCCTTCTTTAACCGTTCTTTATTCCTTCTTTAACGGTTCTTTATTCCTTCTTTAACAATTCGTAATTCCTTTACTAACCGTTCGTAATTCCTTTATTAACCGTTCGTAATTCCTTCCTTAACGGTTTGTAAATCCTTTATGAACGGTTCGTAAATCCTTCATGAACAGTTCGTAATTCCTTCTTTAACGGTTCGTAATTCCTTCTTTAACGGTTCGTAATTCCTTCATTAACGATTCGTAATTCCTTCATTAACGGTTCGTAATTCCTTCATTAACGGTTCGTAATTCCTTCATTAACGGCTCGTTATTCCTTCATTAACGGTTCGTTATTTCTTCATTAATGGTTCGTTATTCCTTCTTTAACCGTTCGTAATTCCTTCTTTAACGGTTCGTAATTCCTTCTTTAACGGTTCGTTATTCCTTCATTATCGGTCTGTTATTCCTTCATTAACAGTTCGTAATTCCTTCTTTAACCGTTCGTAATTTCTTCATTAATTGTTCGTAATTCCTTCATTAACGGTTCGTTATTCCTTCATTAACGGTTCGTTATTCCTTCATTAACCGTTCGTAGTTCCTTCATTGACGGTTCGTTGTTCCTTCATTAGCGGTTCGTTATTCTTTCATTAACAGTTTGTAATTCCTTCTTTAACCGTTCGTAGTTCCTTCTTTAGCGGTTTGTTATTTCTTCATCAACGGTTCGTTATTCCTTCATTAGCGGTTCGTAACTCCTTCTTTAACCGTTCGTAATTCTTTCATTAACCGTTCGTAATTCCTTCATTAACGGTTTGTAATTCCTTCTTTAATGGTTCGTAATTCCTTCCTTAACCGTTCGTTATAGCTTCATTAATGGTTTGTTATTCCTTCATTAACAATTCGTAATTCCTTCGTTAACCGTTCGTAATTCCTTCTTTTACGGTTCGTAATTCCTACTTTAATGGTTCGTAATTCCTTCTTTAACGGTTCGTAATTCCTTCTTTAACAGTTCGTAATTCCTTCTTTAATGGTTTTCCTGATTTTTTGTTCGTAATTTTTTCTTTAATATTATTTAGTTTAATTACAATTTTTATAATTTATTATTAAGTAAATTTTTTGAAATATATGTTACAAAGTGAATTAATATATAAATATATGACTAAATATGGGTAGGAGTGTAATTTCATATATTTAAATTTATTGGAGGAAGTAAAATTAAATTTAGGATTGAAATACCCATAAATTAAGTAAGGTTATTAAAGACAAATCGCTATTGTTTAACTAAAGAAAATACATTAATCTAGTAAATCAATCAGACACATGGCAGCATATTACTGGATATTACTCGTATATATTATAAGTGTATGATAGAAGAGAATTCCCATTTAACAATCTTTTTTAGTTCAAAATTAACAATCACTGCACTTGTAACTCCTAACTCTTTTTTATTTAGTCAAGCATTGTTTTATACCTTAAACTAGTGAAAAACGCATCTCATTATAGCTATACTATTACCACAATTATTACAGCATTTACATAACAAAGAGAAAATAAACTGCTACTTCTTGAAGATATTGCATAACTACCACTTATGTGCAACAGCTTCTCGATGTTTCTTCTCCTTGAACTTTTTGCAATTGTCCATCTTACCATTAACCATAGCGCACTCACATTCCATTTTTCACTCGTCAACCCAAAGGCACGCTTCTCCAGCTAGCCCACATCACATGGTTTTATCCAAAGAACCGTTATTTCCATTTAGTACTATATAGGGTTTTTGTATTTTTTTTCCATAGAAACCAGAAAAGGGATTAAAGGCTACAACGATTATACATACTAGTTAAAAACGATAATGACCCGATAAGCGACGTATCACACCAATCATTAAGGTTGATATTTTTCTTGGTGCATCTCGCTAAAATATCAGAGACTACATTGAACTTTCTGTTGATATGATTAACCTTTCATCCCGGAGATAGGGATTTGTTAGAAAAAACATTCTTATTAGTTACAATCAACCTTCAAATATTTTCTTTATAAAAAAATACCAAATAAAATAAATAATTATAAAAAACAATTTTTTTTTTTTTGGTTACATGGGTTATGGGCTAAGCTTGCGCGCACCCGACTAATCCTACGGAGATATACATGCCTCCCCATATATATTCTCATGTCTCATGGTAAATCAGAACTAGGTTGCCCATGGGGTTCGAGCCTTGTAATTTTCTATGTATTAATACATACATATGAGAGCCACTTTGGACTCAAAAAAATTTCTAATAAGATTCGATCCCAGGACCTCTTGGTTTATGTGGAGTAGTCTAACCACTAGACCAACTATCGATCTTAATTCTCTATCTTTTTTTTTTTGGTTACATAGGAGAACCACTTTAGATTCGGAGTCATTGACTCGATTCAAACCTACACCACTAGATTGGATGACCAAAGCCCTGACTAGTGAGCTAATCCTGGTTAATTCTCTATCTTTTCATACCTATGCTATCCTTATTATTAAATATATCATTTTACATTTTAATATTAAACAAATAATGGAACATCTCCACTACCACAAACACCACCACCACCACCATGTAATTTTTTTACCACCGCTACAACCACCACCACCGCCAACAACAACAACAAAAACTAATTTTATCACACGTGCACGTCCGTAAATTTATTTTTATAAAAATTCATAACTAATTCTGGAAAAAAAAATTTACATTTTTGGACAATGTAAAAAAATATATACGTCTATGATTTATTTTGAATTTTTTTCTTTGCTTTTTATTTTTTTTCGAAGACATGAAATTAGTTGTTCTAAACAAGGAATTCATTGTTCGAAAAAGTGAAATTTTTGCTCGGAATTTGTTTTTTACTGCGAACAATAAAATTTGTCTATGCGGAATAGTTTCTATATTTATAAAAATGAATTCCTTGTTTAGAACAATGAATTACTTGTTCGGAAAATTTATTGTTCGAAACAATGATTCATATCTACGAAAAAAAAAATTAAAACTTAAAATAATTCAAAAAAGAAATCCATAGACGTAAATAATATTAATTTGCCTCCAACAATGCAAATTTTTTATTTTTCTGATTTTTATAGAATTAGTTATAATTTTATTTTTAAAACTCGGACGCGAGCGTGTGATGGAATTAGTAGTATGTGGTGGTGGTGGTGATTGTGGTTGTGGTGGTAGTGGAGGTGGTGGTGGTAATAGGGTGGTGGTGGTGGTGGTTGTGGTGGTGGTGGTAATAGATTAGTGGTGGTGGTGTGGTAGAGTGGTGTGGTAATAGATTGGTGGTGGTAGTAGTAACAGGGTAGTGGTAATAGGTTGGTGGTGGTGGTGGTGGTAGTAGTAATAGGTGATTTGATTTAAATAATAAATATCAGAGTAATTAAAAAAATTATATAATTTAATAAAAATTAATTTTATTAGAGATTGTTTTTAACAAATAATTTTTTTTCAATGAGTTATTTTTAACTAATGGTTCATGTTATATAGGAGAGCAACTTTAATTTTTAGTTCAGTAAACTAAACATGTTTTTAGGCTAAATATTTTAAAAATGTTATTTTTGGGTCAAATATATTCAAAAGTGTTATTTTTAGTCTATTTCACTAACTTTGTGGGAAAAAAATTGTTCAAAAGATATTTGATTGATTTTATGAATAATTTGGATATTTCAAATATATTTTATCTCTATTTGCTCACATTACAATTTATAAATTTTATTTGAAGTTAATTTATCTTTAAAAATCTATGAAATATCTTACGAATTTAGTTAAATGGTCTAAAAATGGACAGTTTTTAATACGTTGATATTTTTGAAACATTTGGACTAAAATTCTCTATTCAAACTTTGTACCTTTTCAAATCAGAAATAAGATCTGACCAGTTATACTAATCCCAATTAATTATAATTAGTCATATGTTATGGTTTCTTGAAAGATTTGCTAAACATAGCATGTATTATAATAATGTTGTATATAGTCAAACAAAAGAAATGGTATATAGTATTAGGTTGAATAGATTTTTTTTTTGTTATTCTTGTGTTTCATATATGTATGGTGTAAAGGAAAATAACCTTGAAAGACCTTCATCTTTTAGTGTTTCTATCAGGGACGGATACAGAAACTAAATTTAGGAGTAGGTTTAAAATATATGGAAGTTCAGGAGTCGTTTCCCAATTCTTTTTATAGTGATACATAAATATATAACTATAAGTCAAAATGTAAATATGGAAATCTAACACTATTACGATTCTCATCCCTCTAATAAATTGAATTTACCATGTAACATTTAGTTAAAAAAAGTAATGATATATACCATCCAATTACCACCCATGACATGGCGTGAATTGGTCGGCAATAAATCTTTAATCAGATCACGAAAATAGATTAACGATTTATAGTCAACCAATTCACGCCACATCATGGATGGTATACTTGGGTGGTATAATTTTGGGTGGTATATATCATTACTCTAGTTAAAAATATGCAAACCAACACCACTACATCTTTACGTGGTATTACTAAAATTTGAGTAATATACCATATGTTATGTTAATATTTCTATTCCATAGATATGAGTAACAAACCATCTATAAAAATTAAAAATATAATTTTATTAAAGTAATATAAATAATAAATAAAGTAGTATTACTAGTCTCAAATTCAAAATAGAGACTTATATAAAAAAGGGGAAATTAATTTAAAAGGCCTAAAGAGCATGGTACATTATGTTTTAAAGCCCAAAGTAAAGGCTGGTTGAGAGTTCTAGTTACAACACAAACCGGACCAAGTAATTACTATAATGCCATAAAAAAGTATCCTCTGAATAACATACTAGTCAACTCACACGTGGATACCAAACCTACACCTCTGCTAGTTTCAAAACACTTTCCCTCTCTCCTTATTACAATCGATGTAATTGTTTCTCTCTCCTGCTGTACTCTGTTGCTTCTTAATTTCTGTTCAACATTCATACCCAATGGTAATTTTGAACGACCCCAAAATTCCTACCAAATACAACTATTTTATCAGTGGAAGGTTTTATTTCTTGTGCTACTAATTGTACATGCGTCTTGAAGATAAAAGCAACTCGAATAAAGTTTTTTCTCAACACGACGGAAGCCTATATTGAAACCCTAATCGTAAATCAAGGTAATGTTGAATATTCAGTATCATTCAACCTTGTTCTATTTTCGTGCATATGTTAAGGTATAAAAATCATTAATTTTGATACTGGAAAACCCTAGGTGTGGGATTCGAAATGTTTTTTATTTTGAATAATGTATGTGTGATGGTTTGTCTGATTTGGGTCTTGAATCATGCATTATAGCCTCACAAGAGAACCTGCTGTCTGTAATGGACAATTTTCCTCCTTCATCAATCTGTTCTCCTTCACTGGACCAGAAGACCGCCGCATCCCAATAAGCCTCTATGCTACACAACTACCTTCTCACCGCCGTCACACTGGGATCTCAACTTCCCGCTCAAGAAATTTTGGGGTGTATTCTGTAAATCTAGAACTTATTGTTATTGTTTCGTGTGGATCCGTCCAATTTTATTGTTAAATTATTTGGTCAATGATTCTTTAATAGGTATCGAGTGTCAAGGCAATCAAGCTAATGATTCTCTCCTTATTACATTAGGTGTAATTGTTTTTACCTCTTGATGTCTGTGGCATCTCCTTCACTATACCGCCGCCGTCGATCTGCACCGTGAGTATTTATAACCTAGTTCTTACTCAGTCATAGATTAGAATATTCATATTTGTATATAATTTCTTCAGATGCCCAGATGAAGCTTTTGAGATTTTTAAGAGACCTTTTTCACCCTTTATAACCATGTTTTATAAGATTAAAGCATAGTAAAGTTCTTGATTGATATGATTACAGGGTGGTCAATTTGTATTTATAGACAACCCAAGTGGTTTTCACTTGGCTAAAGCGTGTAGCATTGGAGCGGCTAAAGCTGTTGGAAAAGACATTCTGGCACTTAATGGGAAAATGACCGGAATGACCTTCTGAACTCAAATCTGTTCCAGAGATTAATTACAATGAATCTACTGTTTAAGTGCATGATTCTTATGATATTGTAGCAGAGAGTCCAACATGTTCCAGAATCAAAGGCTGTTATTGCTAATAAAAGGGATAATGAGGTCAAGAATTAAGTGAGATGATTGGGATTTGAGTTAATGAATAATTTAATACATAAGCTGTTTGAATTAGCACAACTATGTTGTATCAAATTAACCTTATGTTGATCTATTAAAAGTTTTGATTGTTAAAATACATGTTTAACTGTACTGGGAAATAATTCTGAAACTATTCAACTAATATAGTAGCTGTGTTTGAGATCCTAAGTTTCGTTTGGAATACTTTTCCATGAATTGTTTTCTCAACAAGTGGTGTGTGATAATATTTTTTTTCATGGGAATTGTTTCCTTGAATAATCACCGATGCATGAAATTGTTCATAAACTAAGAATAATGACAGAGTTATTTCTAGTGCGCCCATCAACATCATCTTTTCCGTATTTGACATTATGTAGGATTGGGTATACACCCGACAACTTACTTTTGGATATACACCCATGGATAATGGTTGGGAATGCGTCCACCAAGATCAACTTTACCGCATGTGACCTTATGTATGGTTGGGCATATACCCATCAACTACGTTTGGGTATACACCAATTCAAAATGGTTGGGCATACGCCCATCAAGATCATCTTTTCCGCAAGTGACATTATGTATGGTTGGGCATACACCCATCAACTACGTTTTTCTATACACTCACTCGAAACTACTAGTCAAGCATTGGGAGTGGGTGCACACCTGTTTTGTCACCAATATTGACCGAGTTATTTCTAGTGCGCCCATCAACATCTTCTTTCCGTCTTTGACATTATGTAGGGTTGGGTATACGCCCAACAGCTTCCTTTTGGATATACACCCATTGATAATGGTTGGGAATGCGTCCACCAAGATCAACTTTTCCGCAAGTGACCTTATGTATGGTTGGGCATATGCCTATCAACTACGTTTGGGTATACACCAATTCGAAAAGGTTGGGCATACGCCCATCAAGATCATCTTTCCCGCAAGTGACATTATGTATGGTTGGGCATACACCCATCAACTACGTTTTTCTATACACTCACTCGAAATTACTTGTCAAGCATTGGGAGTGGGTGCACACCTGTTTTGTCACCAATATTGACCGAGTTATTCTTAGTGCGTACATCAACATCTTCTTTTCATCTTTGACATTATGTAGGATTGGGTATACGCCCGACAACTTCCTTTTGGATATACACCCATTGATAATGGTTGGGAATGCGTCCACCAAGATCAACTTTACTGAAAGTGACCTTATGTATGGTTGGGCATATACCCATCAACTACATTTGGATATACACCAATTCAAAATGGTTGGGCATACGCCCATCAAGATCATCTTTTCCGCAAGTGACATTATGTATGGTTGGGCATACACCCATCAACTACGTTTTTTTATACACTCACTCGAAACTACTAGTCAAGCATTGGGAGTGGGTGCACACCTGTTTTGTCACCAATATTGACCGAGTTATTTCTAGTGCGCCCATCAACATCTTCTTTCCGTCTTTGACATTATGTAGGGTTGGGTATACGCCCAACAACTTCCTTTTGGATATACACCGATTGATAATGGTTGGGAATGCGTCCACCAAGATCAACTTTTCCGCAAGTGACCTTATGTATGGTTGGGCATATGCCCATCAACTACGTTTGGGTATAAACCAATTCAAAATGGTTGGGCATACGCCCATCAAGATCATCTTTCCCGCAAGTGACATTATGTATGGTTGGGCATACACCATCAACTACGTTTTTCTATACACTCACTCGAAATTACTTGTCAAGCATTGGGAGTGGGTGCACACCTGTTTTGTCACCAATATTGACCGAGTTATTTCTAGTGCGCCCATCAACATCTTCTTTTCGTCTTTGACATTATGTAGGGTTGGGTATACGCCTAACAACTTCCTTTTGGATATACAGCCATTGATAATGGTTGGGAATGCGTCCACCAAGATTAACTTTGCCGCAAGTGACCTTATGTATGGTTGGGCATATGCCCATCAACTACGTTTGGGTATACACCAATTCAAAATGGTTAGGAATACACCCATCAAGATCATCTTTACCGCAAGTGACATTATGTATGGTTGGGCATACACCCATCAACTACGTTTTTCTATACACTCACTCGAAATTACTAGTCAAGAATTGGGAGTGGGTGTACACCTGTTTTGTCACCAATATTGACCGAGTTATTTCTAGTGCACCCATCAACATCTTCTTTTTGTCTTTCACATTATGTAGGGTTGGGTATACGCCCAACAGCTTCCTTTTAGATATACACCCATTGATAATGGTTGGGAATGCGTCCACCAAGATCAACTTTACCGCAAGTGACCTTATGTATGGTCCCGTCAACTACGTTTGGGTATACACCAATTCAAAATGGTTGGGCATACGCCCATCAAGATCATCTTTTCTGCAAGTGACATTATGTATGGTTGGGCATACACGCATCAACTACGTATTTCTATACACTCACTCGAAACTACTAGTCAAGCATTGGGAGTGGGTGCACACCTGTTTTGTCACCAATATTGACCGAGTTATTTCTAGTGCGCCCATCAACATCTTCTTTTCGTCTTTGACATTATGTAGGGTTGGGTATACCAACAAATTGGTATATAACCACTATTACAGTTCGTATTGATATATTATATTGTATGCACCTCCAATGGGTATACACCCAAGTAAGTATATCTTATAACCACCTCTTGTAAAATAAGCACCTCTTATAACCACCTCTAGTATATATCAAATGAGTATATACCAAGTATCACATCTAGTATTTACCCTATGTAATGCATCTCAATCATGTGTTTCACAATAAGTATATACAGATATAATAGAAATATACCTACTACTACAGTTTGTACTGTTATAGTATATTGTACGTACACCAAAGGGTATATACCCAAATGGGTGTATCTTATAACCACCTATGGTATATACCCAAATGGGTAAACAACAAGTACCACATCTAGTAGTTATCCATTAGTAGTGTATCTCAACTATATGTTTCGCAATTTTTATATACAAACATAATTGGTATATACCCACTATTACAGTTCGTATTGATATATTATATTGTACGTATCCCAATAGGTATACACCCAAATAGGTATATCTTATAACCATCTCTGGTAAAATAAGAACCTCTTATAACCACCTCTAGTATATATCAAATGAGCAAATACCAAGTATCACATGTAGTAGTTACCCTATATAGTGCATCTCAATCATGTGATTCACAATAAGTTATTGTATATACAGATATAATAGGGATATACCTACTACTACAATTCATAATGTTATAGTATATTGTACGTACACCAAAGGGTATATACCGAAACAGGTGTATCTTATAACCAACCTTTTATAACCACCTCTGGTATATGCCCAAATGGGTGAACACCAAGTACCACATCTATTAGTTATCCATTAGTAGTGTATCTCAACCATATGTTTCACAATTGGTATATACAAACATAATTGGTATATACCCACTATTACATTTTGTATTGATATATTATATTGTACATACCCCAATGGGTGTACACCAAAATAGGTATATCTTATAACCACCTCTGGTGTATATCAAATGAGTAAATACCAAGTATCAACTCTAGTAGTTACCCAATAGTAGTGCATCTCAAGCATGTGTTTTGCAATAAGTGTATACAGATATAATAGGAATATACCTACTACTACAGTTAGTATTGTTCTAGTATATTGTACGTACCCAAATGGGTATATACCAAAATGGGTATATTTTATAACCACCTCTAGTAAAATAAGCACCTCTTTTAACCACCTCTTCTAAAATACATTTGTGTACACCCATTTCGATATGTATTATTGAATCGATTAATCTAAATGTAACTGACACGAAAGTACATGTGCATGTGTACCCTAAAAAATAGAACCTTTTTCAATAACACTAAAAACCTAACCCTTAACCCTAAAACGTAAACACTGGGGGAGGTTACCCAATATGAACTTAAGTATTACCGATTGTTATATACAATGCGTGTGTACCCAATTCAAGTAGAATGGGTTTCTACCCAAGTTACAAATCAATGGCGGCATACCTAATTTCAATAACGGGTGTATGCCCAATCACGCTACTTGTGAATGAAAATGATTATAAACAAGGATACCCAAGGTTACATAGAATCGGTTTATACCAAAGTTACATATCCATAGCGGCATTACCCAATTCCATATCATATTGTATTCTTTTTCCATTTTGTTTTGTATACACGTATGTATGAAAACATTAGGGGTGTATACCCCAACCCATAAAAACTAACACATTAACCCTGAAAACCTAACCCGTAAACACAACTACAAAAATATCGGGTATACACCCATTTCCATTCGTATTAGTGTATCGATTAATCAAAATGTGGCTGACACCCAAATACATATGTGTGTATACCATAAACCATATAACGTTTCTCGGTAACCCTAAAAACCTAACCTCTAACCCTATAACGTAAACACTTGGTTACCCAATTTGAACTTACGTATTACAGATTGTTATATACAATGGGTGTGTACCCAATTCAAACACACCACTACTAATTAACCTATCAATCTTAATGTTTTTTCTTGTCTTATGATTTCAGGTTTGCTGGCTTTCGTGTGTTCACCGTTCAAATGTTGGTAGTTTAGCTGAAGTTGATTTGGTGGGCTAGTTTAGCTAGTGTAGTTTTGGGAAAACTTAAGCAATGGAAATTTGGGTAAATACCATCAACAAAGTAGTACCCATAAATAGATTTTCAAGAGAAACCAAAACAGATTAACAAATTAGAGAACTTAAAATAATCAAAATATAGATCAAGAAATTAAAGATACAAGGATAGTTCCAAGACTTTACAAAGTAAACAAACACTGTTAGAACTCAAGCAAAAGCACAAACTACCACATACGCCTCAAAGCAAAAGGTAAAAAGTGCATAACCGAGGCTCACTTTGGTACTGCAGAATCATAGCAAAAAGCCTGAGTGCTTCAATTAACCATTGTCTAGTAATTATTTTTCGATTAGAGCTACCTCGGGGTTTCATTTAGTCACTTATGCAGCTTCTGAAGATAGAAGAATCATTATTGATTGAATTGAGCATGAGACAATTTTTTTTTGGGAAACTTCATACACCTGTAGCATCTAAAATGGCTGCAAAAAGCTTAGAAAGGTAACTTCCTCGGAATCTTATGTACTGGTGAAGTGTATTATGTAAACCCACTGAAACACAAAGCAATCACAACTTCAATTTGTCCCCACTATAAAATTTCAGTTTGTTAAATGATAGCTCACTCACTCACTTAGTCTTCATAATCCCCAAGATGTTGTAATAGATATTTTTTTGCAACTTCCTCATTATGATCACATGAAAAAACGCTTCAATCACAAAGCGCTCTATGGGAACCCGAAGCCTCCAACTGCATATAAAACATCACTTAATTAGCCACTATGAAACTAGCAAAGTTTAAACACGAGCTACTAATGTATCATGAATATCATAAAGATATCAAAATTTTACCAAAATCCAATTAAACTAAAGTTTAATGAAAGTATCATCTTTAGGCCTTTGATGACTATTATTTATTTTTATTTTTTTTTGATGACGAGGGTTCCCGGGCTTACACCAGACTAGTCCCCCGGGAGATATGACTGCCTCCCCAACCATACCTCCAGGCAATCAGAACTAGGTTGCCCGTTTCGAACCTTGGAAACTTTCCAAACATAATAACTTTCTTCCACCTGCGGGATTCGAACCATGTACCTCTCACTTGAGAGAACTTTCCAAACTTAAGAGAGAACTTTCCAAACTTTTTAATAACTTCTGCCGCCTGCGGGATTCGAACCATGTACCTCTCCCTTGAGAGAACTTTCCAAACTTTTTAATAACTTCTGCCGCCTTCGGGATTCGAACCATGTACCTCTCACGACAACTTTCCAAACTTTAATAACTTTCTGCCGCCTGCGGGATTCGAACCCTGTACCTCTCACTTGAGAGACAGAGCCCTGGCCAGATGAGCTAGCTCACCTGGTTGACTATTATTCTTTGGGAAAATGACCCAAAAAATCAAAATAATATTATTTTCAGCCCAATAACATCAATGACAAAATTTCTTCCCAATAACATCATTAACTAAATTTTGTCCTTGATGGGAATCGTCCTTGACGGGAATCGTCCTTGACGGGAATCGTCCTTGATGGGAATCTTCCTTGACGGGAATCGTCCTTGATGGGAATCGTCCTTGACGGGAATCGTCCTTGACGGGTAAACATGTAATCTTATAATAGTAAGTTAATGGATGATTCTTTGGGGCAAGTATAATATTATTTTGATTTTTTGGGTCATTGACCCTTATTCTTTTGTCTTCTGAATCTTCAAAACCTTCTTCACAATCTTTTGCTCCTCTACCAATAAAGCTCGAACAATCCTTCATACGTAAAAACAATAATCATGTTAAAGATTAAGAAAAAAACTAAATATATTGTAATAAAGGATTTTTATTATGATAAAGAACAAACCTCTCCTGTTACGAGATAATCTGGTCCTCTTATATTCAGTAGGCCTCAAATGTGGAATCTGTATACACAACACTAATTAATACACACAGAATTTCACATTAACAAAGATGTTTACTTCTTGCTTTCTAGACTAGATAATAATTCACTATAGGTTAAAACAATTGATAGAACTGTTTCAATATGGTAAATTTTGCTTTGGATATGAAATAAGAAAATTAAGGACCTAGAATTGTGAAATTTTCCAAGAATACTGATTCTTTAAGTTTATATTTGATGAAACTAAGTAATCTAGCACATAAAAAGAACAAATTAAGCACTAATTGCCTACTTTAAACAAAATAAATCATAAACAGAAAACATATAGTCACATTAATAAGCTATTAACAACCTTATTTTACTCAAAATCAGACAACTCTAAATTGGAATGCAGAGAAATGGGATCTGAATAAAACATCAAATTTGAAAAACAACTACTAAGATTTCAGATATTTTATACATAATATACAATTATATGAATGTGTGTGCATTACCATGGGTTTTGACGAAGCTCTCTCTTCTTCTTTTTCGCAGATTTGATGAAAAAGAAGAGTCTTTGCTGCTAATATATCATGAATATCTACTTTGTTAAGCATCTCACTAAAGCTTTATATTTCGCCATTAATGGAGGCAAATCTTTCTTCTTCTTCTAGATCTTTTAATTCTATAATACCCACAAAAAATGAAGGTTGTAAATACCCACAAAAGATCACATATACATACATATGAAGCTTTTGAGAAACGATTAAGATCATCACCTGGAATGATGGTTATGGTTTGTTCTTGTGTAGGAGCGCGTGTATCTTTTAGAATTCAAATTTGAAAACAGAAGATACAATAAACAATTGATTGTTTAAGAAAGCTAATGGGTAATAGTGATGAAAGATGTAAGAGAGAGAGAGTGACGGTGTAGAAGCATTAATTATAGAGACAATTATGTGACTTGATTGTGTGCTTTTATGCCCTAACGTGTTTTGTAATTGAGTAACTGTATCTATTTACTTTATCCGTTGAATGAGGCCCTTCTGTGAACTATTAGGCCTTAAAACAATCAAGAAATGAACTAGGCCTTATAATATATCATTGTGGTGTGTTTGGGCCGGTCCAAGTAATTTCTTCTATAAAAAATTACAATATTTAACATTTGAGAAAAAAAAAATATAACAATTTCTAACAATTGAATACCTACTTTTCATTCTAAATTCCAATATTTAAAGATAATAATTTCTAAACCATAAGGTTTTGTGTGAATTTTAGAAAATGCAATTTTACATAAATGTTTAGAGAGAGCTAAATAGTTTTTCGGGTAAAGTTGACTAATGTATTATAAAATTTATAAGCCCATGAACCTTATAAGATTTTGTCTTTGGCTTCTTTCATATCGTGGGCGGTTCGAGCTAATTTGTGTGTACCACGACTATTCTGCAGAAAATACATACCTTTAGTTTTTATAAGCATGAAGGGATTTTTTAAATTTTGCATCTTCCGCCTTATCTTTTCCTCCCTATGTTAATAAATATATTAAAATATGGATGAGGTGGCACATGTTCTACTTATGAGTAAGGTAGAGAATGGGTCGATTTTATCTTCTTTTTTTTAGGGTTTGCCAACCTGTGGGTTGGGTAAAAAAAAGTTATCCATGGGTAGAGCCGGGTTACCTACAGAGTAACATGGGTTAACCATGAATAAAACTTTTTTTTTTTGTTACAGAGGAGATCTCAAGAGATCATGAAAATCTAGTCTAGAACTCTACGTAATGCTTCCGGATTGGAAACAACTCGAGGTGTTTTCCAACCCATCCTATCTCGTAGAAAAGCTTTCCAAATTCCTGTCGGAGGATCCTCATGCACAATGA
Organism: Nemophila menziesii; assembly: GCA_029959085.1. Classification (NCBI taxonomy): domain Eukaryota; kingdom Viridiplantae; phylum Streptophyta; class Magnoliopsida; order Boraginales; family Hydrophyllaceae; genus Nemophila; species Nemophila menziesii. The sequence goes on along the minus strand of JARWIR010000001.1, from coordinate 13,636,006 downwards.
AGTCTTCATGTTGGGATAAACCCATCCTTGCCAACCAATCCGCACAGGTGTTGGTTTCCCGATATATTCCCTTGAGTACGAACTCCTTATTACGCTCCAAAATACCCTTAATAAGATCAATCCATCTTGCACCTGGTCCTCTTCCCCTCCCCATACGAAGAACAATGTCCACAACCTCCCACGAGTCCACTTCAACTACGGCCTTTACCGCACCCAATTCTTCAATCATCTTAAGCCCCTCAAATAGAGCTACCATCTCCGCAAGTTCGGGTGTAACGACTGCAATCTTCATGGAAAACCCCTTTATCCAATTACCCGCACTATCTCTAACAATTCCACCACCTCCACCCTCCTTTCTCCATTTATTAAAGCTCTCGTCCGTGTTTAACTTGATCCCATCCGCCGGCTTGCTCCATCCAACAAGGCTAACACTACTTCGACTAATCTGTCCATTACCAGGACTGTACTCCCATGCCTTCGTGAAAACATTAGCTAGTTTTCGGGCTTTATGCAGTATTATTTTACTCGGAGGTAAGACCCCCCCATTGAAGATTATCTCGTTCCTTTCTCGCCATATAACCTCTACCAATGCGCTAAAGAAAACACCCCAAACAACGCCCGCGAAAAGACCCTTGTTTGAAAACTGATTCGACCACCATAAGCTCTCCGCAGGATCAAGACGGCCACCGGATTCCTCCTCGATTTCCTGCTGTGGCTCGCCTAAGTTATGTATCAACAGGTTCGCACCAGGTTGAGTGGGAGGGACCTGTAACGAACTACCAGCATTCCCCATCTGATCAGGTTCATTCCGTGCAAAGGGAGCCTGTACCGAGCCCCTGGCCTGATCCGAGCTGGGGCGAGTTCTACTGACCACGCTAAACTGACCCTCTTCTCTTCGATCACCATTGGAGTCCAGCAACTGAGCAGAAGGTAGGCGCTGATCATCAGACCAGCTTTCCACACCAGGGACCTGAGGGTGCAAATATAGAAAATTATTAGTTAACAAAATATCAGTACCTGATCTGCACAATGAATGTGAGGCCGTATTAGCTTCTGCACGCGAGTCAGTAGCAGCACCACTCCCCCTCCAAACCTCCTCACGGATCAAATTCCAAACTTCCCGGATCCTCGGACACTCTTTAAAGAGATGGATTGCTGTTTCCACCTCACCACTACACAGCGGACAAAGAGACTCCACATCCATCCCACGAACATACAAATTTCCCCGTGTAGCTAATCGTCCCTGAACAGCCCGCCATAGATGAATTCTTGTCCGTTGAGGACATTTGATCTTCCACAGCTTACCCCAATCAATCCCCGAATGAACCCTACTCTCATCATAACCCCAAACCGCAGATTTAACCGAGTACTCCCCTCCGATTTCATGCAACCATGACAAAGAGTCTTTCCCTTCACCCACTCTCATACTCATCACCTCTAGGAGCTTTGACGAAGGTAACCATTGATGAAATTTATCCCATTCCCAAAGCCCCTCACTACTAACATAATCTCGCACCTTCTTACCTCTCTCGCTAACACTAATGTGTCCCACCACCCAATCAATCAGCGGACTCTCACCGACCCACACGTCCAACCAAAACGAAATCATCTCCCCATTACGTAATAACCATCGGGATCCCCGTCTCACCACGGCAATACCTTCCACGATAGTCTTACACATTCTCGAATCATAGGGTTTGGCCACGTATTGAAGTAGTTCGGACTTGAAATATTTTTGATGCATAACTAAAGGCCAAAGAGACACCTCATCATGAACTAGTCTCCAACCCAATTTCCCCAACAATGCCAAATTCATATCTTCAGCTAGACGGAAGCCTAGCCCACCCACATCCTTCGGCCGACAAATATCTTGCCAAGCTACCCAATTAATGTGTCTCTCCCCTTCCGAGTTACCCCAAATGAAGTCTCTCCGAATCCTATCTATCTCAAGGCAAATGTACTTAGGTAATTTCTCCACTTGCATGATATACATCGGTGCGACACTCAAAACGGATTGGGCTAAGGTTATACGACCTGCCAAAGATAAAGAACTCCTCTTCCAATTAGCCAATTTGTTTCTTAATCCATTCAAAAAACCCCCTTAAAAACCCTTAGGTCTCCTCCCAGAAAGAATGGGGACACCTAAGTATTTCCCAAGTTTACCACTTCTCGTATATCCACTCCGCCTTTCAATTTCTGAAGCCAGCCCTTCATCAATGTTCCGCGAAAAATATATAATCGATTTTTCCTTACTAATCGATTGTCCAGCATCCTTGCAGAAGGCGTCTAATGAGTCCTGCAAGACAATAAAATTTTGAACAGAAGCCTCCGCAAATAAAATAAGGTCATCAGCAAAAAAGATATGTGAAATAGGAGACCCCCCTGGTGATAGATGAATAGGCTGCCACATATTTTCTCTAACCAGCCGCTGAATAAGAAGCGAGAGACGCTCCATGCAAATGACAAATAGATACGGTGATATGGGGTCGCCTTGTCGGATTCCCCTCTTCGGTCTAAAAGGTGGTAGAGGAGAACCCTTCCAAAGCACACTAACTTCATTATCCTCCATTCCTGCTAAAATGAGTGCTATCCATTTTGGAGGGACGCCCAATGATTCTAACGAGTCGCGAATAAAATCCTACCGAACCTTATCATAGGCCTTAGCTAAATCTACTTTCACCGCCATAAAACTCTTTCTACCCTTGCTATGTCTCAATACGAAGTCCACCTCACTAACCAAAACAACATTATCAATAGTAGATCTCTTCGGAAGAAAACTACTTTGATAAGGTCCTATATATTCCGAAAGAAGAGGCCTTAGTCGATTTACTAACACTTTCATACAAACCTTGTAACTCACGTTAATAAGACTTATGGGTCTGAACTGAGAGATATACTCGGGGTTTCCCCCTTTCGGAATGAGGTGTATCAACGTACCCAAAATCTCCTTCGGAAACTTACCCACTTCAAGGGCTTTCCTGACCATACTGCAAACTGTGGAGCCTACAATACCCCAACACTTTTGATAAAAACCCGCTGTTATCCCATCAGGACCTGGCGCCTTATGTGGTGCCATTTGAAACACCGCAATACGAACTTCCTCATCCGAAACATCCGCACTAAGAGTACCCACCCCATCCCTCGAAAAAGATGGGAGATTCGGCAAAGAAAAAAGAGCCGGATTCTCTTCCTCCAAAGTAAATAAGTCCTCTAAAAATCGACCAACCCACGCCTTTTCCAAATCATCGTTCTCGAACCAATTCTGATTACTGTCTCGAATCCGAATATCCTGACTCCCCTTTCTCCTTACTTGGACAGCCCTGTGATAATATTTTGTATTCCGCTCTCCCAAATTTATCCAATCCATACGCGATCTCTCAAACCAATAAATCTCCTCCTGTGCTAGAACCCTTTCAAATTCACCACTTAACCTCTTCTCAAGCTGTACCAATGACGAATTATATGATTTCTGTAATGCTCTTTGAATACCGGAGATTCTTGCAAGTAACCTGCTCTTCTTCTTCACTATATCCCCGAAAACCTCCACCCTCCATGCTACTAACTCCTTCCGTAGAGACCCAATATTCTCCTCAAGAGCCTTGCCTTCCCTCACCCAAGCTTTATCTACCATATCCAAAAACCCTTCATGATGACACCAAGCCCCTTCAAAACGAAAACGCTTAGGCCTAATCGACTGACAAGTGGCTGAACCCATCACGACCAAAAGAGGAGCATGATCGGAATGGACCCTCGGAAGATGCTTGACCACCGTATCTTCAAACACCTCCCACCAAAGCTGATTACCATAAGCCCTGTCTAACCTCTTCATTATTCTCATACCCGAATTCCATGAGTCGCTCCACGTAAATCTTGGACCCACGAACCCTAAATCCTCCAATCCACACGAATTTCGCCATTTCTCAAATTTCACCATGGACCGCGTGGTACCTTTCTCTCCACCCAACTTATCAACCTCGTTCCCTATTTGATTGAAATCCCCTACCACTAGCCACGGCTCCTTAATCACAGTCGAAGCTTCCTCAAGTGCATCCCATAGTGGGTCCCTCAGCCAATCTCGAGGACTCGCGTAAACTGCGGAGACAATAAAAGAAATACATGAGTCCTTAGAAACCCGGATATTAATTACCTGTTTCGAGGCCGATAAAATTTGGAACGAAATGCCCATAGGATTCCATAATAACCAAATACCCCCCGAGAACCCTTCTGCCTCAACTCGGATAGATTTCTCCATCCTAAGTGACTTTATTATCTTTGTCGCCTCCAATCCTGATGATTTGGGCTCAACTATAATAGCCAAGAAAGGTTTATGCCGCCTAATTAAATCGTTAAAAGCGCGCCTAAAACCTTCACTGTTAGCTCCTCTACAATTCCAAAACAACACATTGAGAGAGTGACCTGAAGCTAACCACCCTCCTGCATGAGATTTATTTAGTGTACTAGACATAAAAACTCCAAATAAAATATGTGAAAACACAAATAACCAAAAAGAAACAAAAAAGAGAATAGAAAAGGTCCCTGGACAATATTAAACTACAATGATAATTAAATCATTGCAGCACTGTCTCCCTCCAAATCAATTTGCATCGCCCCCAAAGATGCTTCTTGCATTTCTTTCTCCGCGGAATCCTCCAAGTCCTCTGAAGAGTCCTCAAGGTGAAAATATTTAATATCCGGATCATTCGGCTTATCCGAAAAATATTCCCGTAGCGCGGTTTTTCCAATTCGCCCCATTCTCACATTAATATTCCCATCTGTTCCATCAACTTGTTCGCGTGTAGGATCCCCAGGCTCGAGTACCATGACCTCTCTTTCCTTATCCGCCTCTCCGCCCCTGTTACCTGCGAGCAAATCTATTGAAACATTAGAAAAACCCCGGGCTGACCCTCCCCCAGGCGCTGGAGCTGTCTCGGTAGTGGTGTGATGCCTCTCGCCAGGAACAACATCTGTTCTTGGAGTTGCAGATTTTTCCTTTACAGAATTAATTGCACATAGGTCCCTGATGGCCCCTGCGCTAGAACCAGGTACTTCACTTCCTGGTGCTGCTTCCGAAACTAACAATTCCCCACTCTTTTCGCTCCCCAGTGCTCCATCTAAGCTCGCCCCCCTTATTTGCTCATCAACACTCACGCAACGCCCCCCTTATTTGCTCATCAACACTCACGCAACGCCCCCCATCAGACCCCTTTTTTAATCCAACTTCACGACACACTTCCGACCCCAATTCCTTACCATCACTTCCATTCGATGTACCCTTCTTATTATTTTTTCCCTTACGCTTAACTGCAGTGTTCAAAGTCTCCCCATCGACCACGCTTTGTTTCTCCGAATTAAAAAAAGCTCCAACTAGTTTATGCGATAAGGACTCCACCACAGCATGGTTTGGTTCTATTACCTCATTATTAACCCCATGCGACTCATTCCCACCACTCTTGACTGCAATTACCCCACCTACCACATCCACTCCTTCAACTAACGGATCCGTACCACTAATCTCACCCACGTCAAAAGATCTAAGTGCCTCGAAGCGTGAACCCGTATTACTCTCTTTCACTGATTTTGTCTTGCCCTTAGACGGTGTAGCTACAGCTTTCTTGTTTCCCCCATTTCATAAAGTCAAATTAACATTAATACTCATAAATTCACCGCCTAAAGAGACTAAAATTCTCATAAGTAAAATTGTAATATCATTCATACGAATCAAAATGGATTACAAGTTTACAAACTAAAATATAACACCGGGATAACTTTGTAAACTATAATATTACATAAACGTAATGCCCAGTACAATAATTAAGTTGCAAAACCATCCATCAAATTAAAACTACTGCTTGCACTAAAAAATTTAGTTCAAACTTCAAACAATTAAAATTGTAATTGACTTGATCAAAATTTCTTAATGTAATTGTCCATTGAACGACCAGGATGACTTCTAAAGCGTCTCAGATTCAAGCATTAGATATGTGGATCATTATAGCGCAATGGACTGCAAAATTAGCAACTCTCAAACAAAATGAGTTTTGACTTAGACCTCAGATTTTAGTTCATGAACTCATCATTGATATAGTATTGTTGATTAATTGGTATATAATCACTGGCCTCATATTTTGATAATCGTCATTGGTCTCAGAATTGTTTCAACCTTTAAGAGTATACCAATTACCAAACAAGTGGGTAACAAAAAAAATGCCACGAACACAATGTAAGATACTTATATTGAATAATTGCTTACCTAGTAGTTGTCGGGCCCCATGTCATATAAATGATATGTACAACATATCACATAATGTCACAAGGGCAGATTTAGTATTTATTCAAGTATAAAATATAGAAATCTAGTTAAGAAATGAGAAATATGGTATCTTTAAATTAAAAACTTACCAAATTCACCCTCAAGTTCCTCAATAACAGTCTTATTAGAAGGTTCAATATTGACCGGAATATGGTCGACTAACCAATTGTGAATGCAGACAAGGTCACAAGGGTAGGGTGCAAAGTGCAAACAACTTCTAAAGTTGTCCAGAATTCTTCCCCCATTAGTGAAAGCAGATTCTGAAACAACATTAGAAACATTAATGATAGAATCCAGGAATCGTTGAGAATTAACTGGCTCAACACTGCCCTCATTATCATCCTCACATGTACCACGACCTCAATTTCCTCAAGTCCTACCCCGTTGGAGCTTCAAATGCTTTGCTGGAGGTTTCTGTCCTTACAACAACGGGTGAGCAATGATATTATAATTCGCAAATATTATCTTATCAAGGCAAACTTTATCTTGTCAAGTAAATGGACAGCAGGAGTTCTAAAAAGCCGTCAAACATCTTCTTCCCCACCACAATCGCCGCTGATCCAACAAAAAATAAACCATAACCACTCACATCGATATTACAAATACACACTCCGCCAACTATCTTCTTCACCACCACCCACCAATAACAGTTTACAAATCAAATTCCCAGCGCCCCAAATTCAACACCGTATATCACCATTCACGGCCCAACTTCATCACACCATTGTCGACGCCACCAAATCAACATCGACTCCGCTATCAACAAATTTCAACGCTGCTCACTCCTCTGCCTCCATCGACGGATCCCATATATGTTGCTCGCTCCCTCGTAAAGCCGAGTGCGGTCCTGACATTTCGGAAGCCCAAGACAAACCTAAAAAAATAGGCCTCTAAAAAAGTTACAAGATATAAAATAAAAAAAATCAAAAAATAATAAAAAAATAATCAAATAATTTTACAGAAATAAATATGTTAGTTTCTTTTTAGTCACCAAGTTATGTCCTTAAAAAAATCAATAAATAATAACTTAATTAAATATTTTTTAACTTAAAAATAAAATCTTATTCTTTTATTTTAAGTGGGCTAGCCTCCTTGGCCTCTCCCCAGGACCGGCCCTGGTAAAGCCTAATCCATAGTCACCGTAAATCGGTGATCTTTTGAAGCCCAGAACCTTCATACCCTATTCACCATAAAACCTCCATTTCTTTCACACCATTAAACACACCGATTTGAATCAAAAACCTATAATTGAGCGAGAGTACAGACGTTATATGAAGAACATAATAACTCGAAGCTATTCTTAATCTTCATCAGATGTTGAGACCGAGAGAGAAAAGGATTGAGCAAGAGGTGTGGGAGTCTTCTTTCTTTCCACCCACTCCATCGACATTCCCCTATGCTCAGCCACTTATTACATCATACAGTCACCTGCAATTCGTAATGGACTTTTATAAAATGGTGGGCTTCTTTTTAAAAGTAATGGGCTTAGTTTTCAGCAAAATTAGTGGGCTGATTTACACAAATGAAGGGTTGTGGTTATCATAGTAGAGCTATTAAAAATGCCAGAAAAACATATTCGTTTAGCGAGATTATTTATTTCTCGATAAACGAATATATTATTCATTTATCAATAAATAAATTTGTATTCATTCAAATAGTATTTTTGCCTACCGACGATGAATTTATTGAGTCTGTATAAAATGATGAGAATGGTTCTGAACCAAATGAAAGTAGTGTCACACCAAACGTAGCATCAAAAGAAGCATATCAAGTAGTAATCACCTTACATAACTAATTTCTACAACACGAGCAGAATATTCCTGAAGTTTGTTTGCGCTAGGAAAACTCAAGGATGGGATGATTTTTGGTGGAAAAGAAAAGCAAAAAACTATAGACTCCTTTTCTCTAAAAGAATGACTTATTGTATGAACACTGTTGGTTGAAAAAAAATATTAATATATATAATGAATTGTGATGATTATTCATTTATATTTACATAGGGTCTTTAAGGATTTTAAGAAAATTATTTGTTAATGCATTTAGCGAGGTTATTCATTTAGCCCCTTAGCCCAAGTCGAAACCGAAGAAAAAGTTTCATTTATCGAGGTTATTTATTTATCGAACATTCACTTATCGAGGTTTAACTGTAGTTATTTGGGTATGGGTTAATAACTTTTTAATAGAATAAAACATAAATTTGTGGAATAAGGAAAAAAACTTGATTTTCTGGCGAACTTGAGTGAAGCTTTGGGATGTTTGGAATATCAATTTAGTGATGGCTTGTACTAAATTTGGACTAAGTGGCATATTGATTTCATGTTTATTTAAGGCAAAAGAAGGCTTATATTTAATTAGGTCTACTAGCGTGAACTAACTTACGCCAAAAGAAAGAAAAAAGTTAAAGTCATTACACATGATACTCTTAGGATCAACTAGTAAATTACAAATTCAATTATCGGGAAAAGAATAATTAGAGAAAGCCTTAACAATCCAATCCACATCCATATTTACAGTTCTTCTAATCCCAAGAATTTGAATATGATGGTGGGCTTTAGCCATGCTTCCAATGTCCTCTAGGCTAGACCTAATCTTCCAAGAACATTACACACCAGAAGACTGCACGGCACGAACAGCTGCTTTTGCATCAGATGCAGCACTCTTGCATGATGAGACATTATCAATGGCAAAACATAGTGCGTTACGTAATGCCTTTGCTTCCCCCTCGAAACTTGAGAAAGCAGAGGAGTTCATGACGAATCCAGAAACTACCTCTCCTTTCCAATTACGGGCTACGCCAGCTAAAAAGGCTTTTCCTAACTTAAAGGATGTGTCAGCGTTGATCTTGGATTCGTGCTGAGGAGGTGGATTCCAAGTGATATTTGTAGACTTCCAAACCAGGATGTCGATAATAGGGGGATGTGAGGGACTCTACATAGCAGCTCCATCTAATCTAAAATTGTCCCTACAAGTAGAATTTATAAGGATCAAACAGGTATCAAAGTTGATAGGGATATTATCAAAGACTTTTTTACTATGCATAATCCATATAGTCCAAAGACAAGAAGTAATAATTAGTAATATTTTAGTTTTTTCATTCTTAGTTTGGACTTTATCTAGCATCATTCCTATCCAACTATTAATGTATGAGTAAAAAAAGGGTCAATGCAACAAAGAAGGGGGAAATAACCCACAGCTTCCGAGTCCATTCACATATAAAACATATATGCTCTATGTTTTCCTCTTCCTTAAAACACATATTACATAATTCAGAATCAGAGCACTAATGAATTTGTTTCTTTCAATAGAGAGGGCATTCAAAAGAACTCTCCAAAGAAAGAATTTGGATTTAGAAAGAGCTTTAGAGGATCAACATAGAACAAGGATATCCCAATTAGGGAAGGAAGGAGGAGTAAGATTGTTCGAATGGAGTATAAAGGATTCCACCGCAAAGGAATAACCTGACTTACAAGAGTATGATGAGGCCAAACATAATCAGTTTTCCCTTCAAAACAGGGCATATTTTGTTTTAGAATGCCAGAGGCTATATTAGGGAGCATCGGTGATTGAATAAGCTCAACCTTCCAAAATTTAGTAGGTGTATGAATAAGATCATCAACAAATTTTGGAAAATTAGGAACATCACTATACTGGGGAGGTTTGGTCAAGTAATTACCTATCCAATTATCCTTTTCATATGAGGATATAGTGACCATCTCTTATAGGTTTAATCACATGTTGCTTGAGGAACTTACATCCCTTCATGATAGTATTCCAAACCTAGGAGGCACCCCTAACAGTAGGTAAGTGAAGGATATTGACTTTTTAGACATATAACCCTTTAAGTACTTGATGAACAAGTGATTCAGGGTTGTTTAGGATTTACCACGCTTGTTTAACTAGTAATGCAATATTAAAAGCCTCCAGGTTTATGATTCCCAGAGTAGGGGCGGAGCTATGTACGTGGTAAAGGGGTCCATGGCCCTCCTAATTTTTTGTAAAAAAATATTATATCTCAAAAAAAATTATAAGTAAATAACCCCTAAATATTTTGAATATCTTCATTTGCCCCCCCCCCCCCCCCCCCCTAATTTTTAAATTTTATTTTATTAAGCTTTAAATTATTTTATTCATCGAATTTTTTTTATAACAAAATATATGTTATTTTTTATTAAAAAAAAAGGAACTTATAGCATAAGTAATAAGAAAAATCAATATCGAGACTTATATTGTAATATTTACATAATATAGGGACCTTTAGTGCATTTTCTCCTAATATAGGGACGTATTTTGTAATTTTTGCATGATATTTAGACTTATAGTGCAAATAATGGCAAAAAAATCGGGCTCGTTGCCCCCGAACCCCTTCCCCCCCCCCCCCCCCAGAACAAAAATTCCTTGATATGCCCCTGCCTCAGAGTATGATGAGCTCAAACATAATCAGTTTTCCCTTCAGAACACGGGATATTCAGTTTTAGAATGCCAGAGGCTATATTAGGGGGTATCGGTGATTGAATAAGCTCAACTTTCAAAGATTTAGTAGGTGTATGAATAAGATCAGGAACAAGTTTTGGATAATTAGGATCATCACTATATTGGGGAGGTTTGGTCAAGTAATTACATGTCCAATTATCCTTCCATATGAGGGTATAGTGTCCATCTCCTATAGGTTTAATCATGTGTTGCTTGAGGAACTTACATCCCTTCATGATACTATTCCAAACCCAAGAGGCGCCCCTAACAGTAGGTGAGTGAAGGATATCGACATTTTAGAAATATAATCCTTAAGTACTTGATGAACAAGTGATTCGGGGTTGTTTAGGATTGACCACGCTTGTTTAGCTAGTAATGCAATATTAAAAGCCTCAAGATTCTTGATTCCCATACATCCACTGTATTTAGCGGAAGCCACCTTATTCCAATTGACCTAGTGATACTTGTATCTTCTTAATTATACCAAAGGAAATTACTTGTGAGGGACTTAATATTTTTGACTACTCCTTTGGGGATTGCTAGAAGGGACATAAAGTAGGTTGAGAAGGCATGAATGATGGAGGATATAAGAGTAGCCTTCCAATCCATCGAAAGGAGAGATTTCTTCTAGCCTACAAGTTTATTTTCCACTTTCAAAATAAGTCCATCCATGGCTTTAGTCTTTGAGTTACCCCACTCAGTAGGAATACCAAGATAGAGGCCAAGGTCCTCCGTGATGGGCATTCTAAATGCTTCTTCAGTTGGATACTATCAGTGGGGTAGTATTAGGACTAAGGAAAATAGAGGACTTATTAAGATTGAGGGATAAGCCCAACGCAAAGTAATATTTATATAAGACTTCTTTAAAAGCATGGATCTCGATAGCAGAGTTACGAAAAATGAAAATAGAATCATCTACAAACTAGAGATGATGGATAGGAGGGCCATCTTTGCTCAAGCTAATCCCTTTGATAATCCCAGAGTTAAACTCCTTCTCAATCATTAAGGATAAAACATTAGAAGCTACAGTGAATAAGTAAGAAGAAATAGGATCTCCTTGACTAAGCCCACGAGAAGGGGAGAAAGATTCGAACGTGTGACCATTAAGAACAATATTGAAGTAACAGATGTGATGCACATCTTAATGAGGGTAATCCAACTATCAAAGAAACCCATATTTTACAATAATTTAAAGAGAAAGGACTAGCATACTTTATCATCGGCTTTATGGATGTCAGCCTTGATGATAGAATAGCTATCTTTGGAATTAATTATGAAATGCTTAAGTTTATGGATAACTTCATGAACAATGATGATATTGTCTTGAATCAATCTACTTTTAATTAAAGTTGTTTGACAGGGAGAAATGATTTTGTAGAGAAAATTCGTGCAAGATATAGGTCTATATTGTCTATGTTCTGGGGGGTTTTACATTTTGGAATTATGATAATGTTAGTATCATTAATACTTCTCAGAGGGATAGAGCCATTAAGGACACCATTACAAATAGCCAGAATATCATCCTTGAAGAGGTTCCAAATTTTTCGAAAGAAGGATACTGGGAGAGCATCTGTGCCTGTGGATTTAGAAAGGCTTAATTGTCAGGTAGCACTTTTAAGTTCCTCCATATTTATAGGAATCATTAGGGAGATATTATCTTCCCTTGTAACGAGGGGTTGAAAATCCCCAAGTATAGGGTCTAAGGCTCTCTCCCCAGGATCTTTATACAAGTCCTGGAAGAAGTCAAAAATGCTAATGATTTAAGTTCAAGGGAGCCAAAAGACCATGAGTTTTCCTCCTAAAGGATACTATCAATTCTATTCGAGGCTAGTCTAACTCTAGTGGAAAGATAGAAAAACTTGGAGTTTCTATCTCCCAGATTTAGCCAGGTAATGCGAGACCTAGTAGACCAATATTTTTTCTCAAGAGACCAATACAGTTCAATTTCTTTCAAAATTTTAGAAAAATTGGATCGAGAGGGGACCATGGAGGCCATAGGATTACTCTACATCAAGGTTTCAAGTTTTTTAGAGAGAGAATTAATTATAATAGCATTATTCTTGAGGTTAGATTTCTTCTATCTTAGAATAGTTGTCCTACACCTGACCAGTCTCTTAGAGAGTCAGGTTTGGGGAGGACCACTAAAACTCTCGGACCCATTGAGACAGTTAGAAATGGCTTCTTTACACAAGGGAAATTGTAGCCAAGACAGGTCAAGTTTAAAATGCTTAGTTGTAGCAAAAGGGGAAGGATCAGTGAGATGCAGGATCATAGGGGAATGATCAGATGCAATAAGGGGGCATTATGAATCCATGCATCTGGAAATAAGTTAATCCAAGAAGGGGGGAATAAATCTATATCTAGTTTTTGTAAAATGAGGGCATCATCATCTCTATTATTCCTCTAAGTGAAGGTACAAATTTAACAGGGAAATCAGCTAAATCATTAAGGATAATATTATTATTAAAAAGTCTCATTTCTAAAAGGCTTCTAGGTGTACCCCCACCTTTTTTTTGAGAATTAAGAATGTCATTAAAGTCTAATAGGAACATATTAGGGGCATCAGGGATAGTCTTAGACATAATCTATATTATAAAGTAAGGTTTTTTTGACGGTCTAGATCTTCTATATAAGTGGTGGCCAGGATCGTTTCTAGCTCAACTTATCATTAAGTTCATTAATTATTTGATAATAGTTTTTTAAAATAAAATCCATATTACATATGCTTATTCTATTTTTCCTCATTCCGTTTAATATTCTCCTAAACATATTATCATGAATTAAACTCATCTCCTCACACTCACATTATTAAAAAACAAAAATGAAATCTCTTCCCACTCACCTTCCCTCACCAAGCGCAACCGATTTGGCGAAGAAGAAACACATCAATAAAACTCGTACAGTGGTGTCGCCTAGGGCGTGATAAAATAATAGATAAAATAAAAGCAAATAAACACCCTAGGCTAACATGGTTCTGCAAGTATACAGGATGTATGTAAGTTTTATTGATAAATAAGTTCGTTCCTCAGAGACTACGAAAGTTAGAGAGAACTTATGCAATTTATCAAGTGGAGATAATAAAGCTAGATCAGATTAATACACATGAAAATAAAAGAAAAGAGATTTTTGTTTGATTTTGGAAAATAGAAAATTAGACTAATAAATTAAAGACAAGAAAAGTAAATAAGCACAGAACAAATAGTATGAGAGTTTAGCAAGTAATCCTTACTAGTTTTGTTTATTCTTACATGTAAGGGTGAATCATGTAGTATTGCAATAATCTGGATTCTGAATTCCCATTCCTTAGACCTTGAGAGAGACTAAGGGGGCTACGGCACAACCACGAGGCAGTTTAAAATAGGGTTATCCTACGCCACTAGGTTCCTAAGCAAACAATTCCTTCTATTGGTGATATGGTGATTAAAACAAACCCTAATGACTATCTAGTTAGGCTGAAGTTGTCAGGACCAAATCCTTATTCTAGACGTTATGTGGTGTTTCAATAGTTAAACACACCTTCTGGGCGACCATCTAACTACTATTAAATACATAAACACATATATGTTAAATCTCAAATACGAATAATAAATCAAAACACATAAACAGATAATAAAACATGAATTCAAATTAAATACGAAGTATCCCAAATCAGATAGAAATAACTAGGGTTCATACATATATGTTAAATCTCAAGCTAAAATTATTTAGTTCATACTAAAGAAAGAAAAGAAAGAAATTACAAATTTAAAGGTTGAAGAAGACATGATATGGTGTTCAACTCCTTCCAGACTTCTTCTTGTGTTGTAAGCTTCCTCTTGGCCTAAGGTTTGCCAAGGATGTGTTTCTTCTAATAAAATTGTGTATTTATAGGGTATAGGAAACCCTAAAACGTTTTCTTGGAGAGGAAGACAAGTAACTTGGACTCTAGCCCAACTCAAATTCGTAACCCTAAAATATAGAAAAGGTAAGATTTTGGTGCTGTTTTGTTTTGGCCGTAACTCCTTCAATACTTATCCGTTTGACGCGTTCCAATAGTCGAAACTGATTGTCTCGGAAATCTGTATAACTTTGATTCAGACCGTTCTTCCAAATTCCTAGCCAATCTTGAGTTATGATCACTTTTATGTTCGTAGCTGCAACTTTATCTTTTCCTTTTTCATATGTCTTTCCTTTATCTCCAATTTCCATGTTTATCTTCTTTCCCTTATCTCTTAGAATTAACTTGGCATCTAATTAATTACCATATATTTTTAAAGCTTCACAATTAACAAACAATTAAACCCAATATTCTCTAAAAATAATAAATAATTAAATCAAGACACGAAATAGGAAAGTGTACTAAATCATGAGAAAATCGAACCATACTCTAATAAATACACCTAAAATGATGTCTCCAACTAAGATTAAATCATCACAAATGGGGAGACATCATACTGTGAAAGTCCTAGAGGGGGGGTGAATAGGATTACTAATAAGATTAATGCCTAATTAAAAATCTTTTGGACAAATATAAGTTTATGAAAGAAACTTCTAAGACAACTAATATATCAAACACTTATGGAATCATGCAAAGGATAAGCTAGAGGTTCGATATGTAAGTTTAACAAGTAAAACGAGTTTCTATTTTCTTACTACTCTAGATGGCAATAGGTTGATTAACTAGATAAACATTATTACGATATTTATACTAGCAAGTAATCAAACATATAAAGTGCGGAAAGTAAATAGATTAGGGATAGAAAGATACACACGATTTATAGTGGTTCGGTTTCCCTACATCCACTACCTAAGGAAGCCTCCTTAGGATTTCAAGCTTTTCACTAAGCTCCCGTGTCTCTCTTAACCGGGTCGAGAACACAATAACCCTTACAACCTCTTCGATAACACGAAGGACAAACTCTTCGAAACCACGAAGGAAACTCTTGTGTAATCACAACACAAGGACACCAAGTATACTCCCTATACTTGAATTCTCTCTTAATCTATCTATTACAAGACCTAGACTTAAGAGGATAGATACAAAGTGTTTAAAGGGGTGCAAACAACTTTGCTAGATAATCTCCTAAAGAGTAGATATAACTATAAGCATGTAAAACTCCTCTTGAGTAGATAATAACTTTGAAGCTTATTGGTTTAAGCTCTTGATCAAGCTTGGATAATTAACTTTGATAGCTTGAGACCTCTAACTTTGTATGAGAATGATATGTATTATAGTTGAAGTGTTAGAGGTAAGTTTCTCCTTCAAAGAGGTCATATTTATAGCACAAGAAAGTCCCCAACGGATATAAAGTTGGTGGTAAACTTTGTTCCAAACCGGGTTCCCGGTTTCCCAAATGCGGGTACCCGGTTTCAAATGCAACGGCTATAAAACGGCTATGAAGACTTGATGTTGACTTGAGCTTCACCAAACCGGGTTCCCGGTTTTCCCAAATGCGGGTACCCGGTTCTTACTGACTTGGAATATTTGATATTTTGATTCCTTGCTCGGATGGAAAAGTTATCTTCACGAGAGTTGTAGTAAACATCATTTTAAGAAACTTTGTTGTTGATCATGAAAGCTAATTCTCAATGTACACATAAGATAAGGTTAAAAGTAATGGTATGAAAATTAGCTACTAAGGATGTGATAATAAAGCTATGATCTAAATGATGTTAATTGTGCTTTTTGATGAATTAGAGTGCAAGATAATAAAGTAAAATTAGCACACTAAACAATAGAGGATTTGTCACATTAAAACACCTAATCGATGGGGGCAATAAGCCAACAATCTCCCCCTTTTTGATGATGACAAATCAATTACTAAAACACATATGGAGTCTAACTCCCCCTCACAAAAAGCATTAAATCAAAGTGTATTTTTATGAAAAAGATATGCATTTGTGAGTTTTGTAAAGTGCAAATTTTGAAAGTTTTAGTGCACATATTTCTCCCCCTTTGTCTTCATCAAAAAGACGGGATAAATGTATAATCCATAATTAAGGAAGAAGAGCTAAAACTCAAGTGAATAGATTTTAAAGCAACGATTCTAAGAGTGTGCAAGAGTTTTGGGATAAAAACGATTTTAGAAAGAGATGCACAAAGATAAATAATTGTAAGAGCTAAGAGATAGAGACTTTTTACCAACTCCTTGATCGATAGATTTTCATTTCATATGCTTTCTAATGACACAAACGATTAGTCGCAATATGAGATAAAAGATTAGTGTAAGCATTTGAGTTTTTAAATATGATTTAACAAAAACTCCCCCTTACATGATGCATAGAGTTTGTTTCAATTTTGTAAAAATTTGATCTACAATTTCTCCCTAAGAAAATATTTGAAATCATTAAGAATTTTAGGGGTAAAATGTAATTTTTGAAAAGTATAGGTGATAAAAAAATATTTTCAAAAAGTTTTAGGGACTCAAAAGCAATTTGAAAAATCTTTTAGGGACCTAAGTGCATTTTTCAACCATTTTAAAGACAAATTTGAACAAACTATAGGGACTAAAAAGCAATATAGAATAAGATCAAGGATAAGAGAGCAATAGTACCTATATCATCAAAGAAAATGTTAGCAATATCAATTATATAACATCCAAAGCATAAAATAGAAGCAACAAAACATTTAATATCCAAAATAAACACCATAGCATACTAGATCAAATATCCAAATCAAACCAAGTAGCAATACCATCCTAAATGTCCAAAACACGGACCCAAAAGCAATTAAAGCATAAACATAGCAAATAGTCTAAAACAACTTCAATAAGACACATAAAAGCCAAGTAAAATAAAATGAAGATTAAACAACATCCAAACAAGAACGATTTAACGATTATTTCGAGGAGAGCGGCTCCTAGATCTTCCTCCACCTCCAACATCATCACGAAGACATGAAACTTCATTCTTCAACCCCTCAATACGATTATTCATGTTTTCAAACCAACCTTTAATTTCCGCAAATCCCTCTTTAATAACATTTAACAAAGTAGATTCCACTCTATCAAGATCATCTTGAGTAGCAACATTTGAAGAAGAACCAATGGAAGATTTAGAACGGGAAGTGGTATAAGACGGAGGAGGATTAATAGGCATAACCTCACGGGAAGGAATGTTAAGAGACTCAATAGTGGGACCCGAGGAAGTGATGTTTTGCCCAACATTTTTCAAGATAGTTTTTCGAAGATTTTCGGGAAGATGATCAAAAATATGCTTATCAATGTATTCTCCATTGTAAACGAAGATTTTCATAGTTTTCAAAAAAGGAATATCAAACCTCCAAATTGGTTCAAAATCACGAGGGTCAAGAGAGGGAGATACTTTCTTAACATTGATCAAGAGATAGCTAAGAGCAATACCATATGGTAGAGTAGAATTCGAATGAGCACGATAATCCAAGTTACGAATGAAAATTTTGCAAAAATTGATAGGCCTTTTTGAATAAAGATGAAATAGAAGGATTGCTTCATAGGGAGCAATTGTACCATCTTTCCTATCTTTTCCTAAAAGACAAAACAAGATAATTTTGTGTGCCAAACGAATATCCGGAGAAAATAAACTCGATAGCCAAGGTTGAGTATGGGTTTGAATCATTTTCGATGACATAAAAGCCTCTACCTCGTTTTTCAAAGGAATATCAATCAATTCTTTACTTCTATTCCAACCCGAAACAATAAAATTCTCATATCCATTATTTTGAAGTTTAAAAGCTTTTTCAATGGTTTTTGGAGTAATGGAAAGGTTTTTGTTTGACACCATTGATTTTAAAGAGCAAGAATCACAATCTAGAGGATGGATATTTTTGTAAAAATCATTGACTAGTGATTCATAAGACTTATTTTCTAAAGATAGGAAAAAATCTAATCCTTGGAATTGAAATAAATGGAAAAGATTAGAATTTGAGCCATTTACCAAAGAGATGGAAGCACTTAGTGAAGGAGATGAAATTGATCTTCCCCAAAGGATCTTGATGTTTTTCCTCACCATTCTTTGTCTTGTGGGTTCTTCTTCAAGCTCTAAATCATCTTCTTCATCTTCATAGATTGAATCTATCTCAATATCTTCATCTTCTTCATAAATGATTCTTTTGTTTTTGGAAGCCCTTGAAGCTCTAGAAGCTTTAAAAGATGAAGCCATGGCCAAGGAGATGATGAAGGTTTAATGGAGTAAGTTAGGGTTTTGAAAGGGGGGTTTTCGTTTTTGAGAGAGAGAGGAGATGAAAAACGTTTTGAGAAGTGAAAGAATAAAGGATAGACCAAGGGTTTTGACTAGTTCGGATTGTACACAGAACCGAAACCGGGTTCCCGCATTCATCAAAATCGGGTACCCGGTTTCCTTTCGTATGCCTCGACTTTAGAGGGTACAAAAGGAAAAAGACATTTTGCAAAAATCTCCCGAAACCAATTCGAAAGCTCCCCAATAGTTTAGACATGTTATAAAACTCCCAAAATAATTTTTGTTATGAAAAAATATGAAAAGGAAGTTACGAAATTAGAGAAAACAGTTTATTGCAAAAAGACCCCTATATTTTCTAAAAAGTACAAAAAGACCCAATGTGAAAACTAAGCAATGAAAAGCATGAAAAGGTCAAGACTAGCAAGATATAGCACATAGAGGATAAAACACATAAACACATAATAAAACATAAAGATAAAAAAGAAGAAAGGAGAGAATTCACCGTATTTTCCTTTTACGAGGTTTGAACGTCCTTTTGCATATAATTCTATTTTCTTGACGCTCAACACCTTTAATGAATATCACTATGGTAACCGAGGTGGAATGGATCCGGGAATACGATTAGTACTTTTCACGATCCATGTCGGTTTTTCATTTTGAGTGAGCTTAGCATTATCCTCATCGGTGAGTTCATCATAATCTATTTCTTCTTGATTTGACTTAAGAACTCCCGCTTCATTTAATTCCTCTTTATATGGAACGAATGGACCTTCCATAACGATTCTCCATTGATCGGGATCTTCGGTTTCGATAAATTCCTCCATTTTTGTTCTCCAAGCAAAATAGTAAGTTCCTACAAAAAGTGGAGGTCGAGTAGAAGACGACTTTTCCAAAAGATTAAATTCCATATCGTTTACTCTACTAACGATTAAGCTATTCACGTAGAGTTAGGCTCTGATACCAATTGAAAGTCCTAGAGGGGGGGTGAATAGGATTACTAATAAGATTAATGCCTAATTAAAAATCTTTTGGACAAATATAAGTTTATGAAAGAAACTTCTAAGACAACTAATATATCAAACACTTATGGAATCATGCAAAGGATAAGCTAGAGGTTCGATATGTAAGTTTAAAAAGTAAAACGAGTTTCTATTTTCTTACTACTCTAGATGGCAATAGGTTGATTAACTAGATAAACATTATTACGATATTTATACTAGCAAGTAATCAAACATATAAAGTGCGGAAAGTAAATAGAGTAGGGATAGAAAGATACACACGATTTATAGTGGTTCGGTTTCCCTACATCCACTACCTAAGGAAGCCTCCTTAGGATTTCAAGCTTTTCACTAAGCTCCCGTGTCTCTCTTAACCGGGTCGAGAACACAATAACCCTTACAACCTCTTCGATAACACGAAGGACAAACTCTTCGAAACCACGAAGGAAACTCTTGTGTAATCACAACACAAGGACACCAAGTATACTCCCTATACTTGAATTCTCTCTTAATCTATCTATTACAAGACCTAGACTTAAGAGGATAGATACAAAGTGTTTAAAGGGGTGCAAACAACTTTGCTAGATAATCTCCTAAAGAGTAGATATAACTATAAGCATGTAAAACTCCTCTTGAGTAGATAATAACTTTGAAGCTTATTGGTTTAAGCTCTTGATCAAGCTTGGATAATTAACTTTGATAGCTTGAGACCTCTAACTTTGTATGAGAATGATATGTATTATAGTTGAAGTGTTAGAGGTAAGTTTCTCCTTCAAAGAGGTCATATTTATAGCACAAGAAAGTCCCCAACGGATATAAAGTTGGTGGTAAACTTTGTTCCAAACCGGGTTCCCGGTTTCCCAAATACGGGTACCCGGTTTCAAATGCAACGGCTATAAAACGGCTATAAAGACTTGATGTTGACTTGAGCTTCACCAAACCGGGTTCCCGGTTTTCCCAAATGCGGGTACCCGGTTCTTACTGACTTGGAATATTTGATATTTTGATTCCTTGCTCGGATGGAAAAGTTATCTTCACGAGAGTTGTAGTAAACATCATTTTAAGAAACTTTGTTGTTGATCATGAAAGCTAATTCTCAATGTACACATAAGATAAGGTTAAAAGTAATGGTATGAAAATTAGCTACTAAGGATGTGATAATAAAGCTATGATCTAAATGATGTTAATTGTGCTTTTTGATGAATTAGAGTGCAAGATAATAAAGTAAAATTAGCACACTAAACAATAGAGGATTTGTCACATTAAAACACCTAATCGATGGGGGCAATAAGCCAACATACTGGAACAAAAAAACAAAAAGAAATCTCTTCATACTCTCACCTTCCCACCAAGCCGCTATTCTACACAAGAAAATTGTAGCCACTACCTGCGAAGAATCCAAATTAAGGTAACAAAAATTATTTTTTACCATTAAAACTCTAAAAAATTGAATTATTGTTAACCTAGTCTTATCACTTTTACAATTTTCCATAATGATCTAATTTAGTTATAATTACAGTGCGTGTTATTTATTATATTTTTTATATAAACCCTCCATTGGCCATTTTATGACCACTGGAAGTCTTTTACCGTTTGAGAAGTGATGCGAAGTGATGCGCTGAGAATAACGTACATATATGACCTCTGGAAATATCTTCCCACTTACCGTTTGAGAAGTGATGCGCTGAGAATACCATTTGATAATTGAAGCGTACCATATTGACCCGGCTTGGTGATGTCTCCTTAATTGTTCTTATTTTCGACCCTTAGGAGACATCATTTTTGGTGTTTATTTAATCAATTTGATAGACTTTTGGACTAAATATGCAATAATATGATTTTCCTCTTTTATTTCTAGCATTTTTAATTTATTAAGCTTTTGCGCGTAATATTGGTATTTTTAGTGTAAAGTTTACAGGTTTTAGATGTTAGCTTGAAGAGGAATCCGAGGAGAAAGTTAAAGATCAAGAGATAGAGTCAAGACTTGAAGATAAATCCCGAAGATATTATTTTTAATGCTGAAAGTCTATTTTCCAGGCCATAGATTGCTGATTTCGAGGTGCTTAAACGATGATTTAGCCGCTGACCTTTGAAGAGAAAACATTCCTTATCGAGTTACGGAACTTTAGCAACTGGAATGAGGTCAATCGGAGTCATAACGAAGCGGGATAAGCCGTTTTAGTGAAGGTGTATCAGCAGTTACGGGATTTTGGGCTTAGAATTTGGGCTTGGACATTTAATTAGTGTTTTATTCTTAGGTCCAAGCCTTAATCCGTTTTTCCACTTATAAAAGGAGCCTTTGACTTCTATTTTCACAACAATTCACATTCTGCAAGATTAAACACCAGAGAGAAACAACAGAAGGAAGAAAGAAGAAGCTACAAGAGCTGGAGAGGGTCTATATCTCCGTTCGTAGTCATTCCTATTCCGGAAATTAGGTTCTTTTATCTTTTAATTTTGTAATCAAATTTGAATTCCTTTACATTTAGTTTTTCTTTTTAATATGAGCTAAACATTTATTAGTGCTTGAGAACAATTAATGGGTGAATCCCAATCTTATTGAATTCCGTATGTTGAATTTGGGTTTCTGTTAAATTAAATTAGTTTGGGGCTTTTACTCTTTTCGATAAATTGAGAATATTTACTGTTTTAGCGTCATGAACTAGGAACAGGTGTTAGTATTTAGGCTATTCTAATTAGTGGCAATTTAATCATCCTGACGGAGGGTTTAGATACAGAACCATTTATTCAATCTAGGATAGAAGCTATTGAATCTGACGAACTTAGCTAATCCTAGGGCCAATGAGGTAATAAAACTTAAACATCCAAAAGTGGATCATATTTACCCTGACGGGACTAGTGACACTCTAGGATCGCCTTATAGTCCACCCTGACGGGGGTATAAGAAATTTAGAATCCCGACCATTGTAATTGACCAATTTAGCCCTTAAACAACATAAGTTAGGAAATAGGATTGGGAGGATCCTTGCGTTCTCAAGTGCTACTTCTCATATTGCGTTTTACATCATTTTACTTGCGTCTTATCTTTTATTTGCATTTTAATAATTGTCTTTCATTTACTTAGCATTAATACAAAACCAAACAAACATATTATCTTTATTTGCTGTCATAAGTGAAATCAATCATTAATAGATAAGCATTGTAGTCAACCATCCCGTCCTTGGAACGAATCTGTTTTATCAATATTATACTACTTGGGACAACCGTACACTTGCGGTTGTGGTTCGATTATTTATTGCATTTATTTTAGAACACACAAAGGACCACCACTTGGCCAAGCCATCAACAATCTAAGAGCCCAAATTAAGTTAAAATATATATTATTAAGCTTTGTTCTTTTTATACTATAAAATATAGGTTATCATGTATTATAGTGATAATATAGGAATCGGTATGGCAGTTTTCCTTTGGATATGCGTTTTTGGTTTCCTGTTTCTTATCAGGTTCGTGGCATTTATATTTCACTTACTGGCAGCGAAAAATAGCCCTCGAAGATGGTCGCTGCCATAATTAAACAATATGATTTTTGTATAATAGTTGTTGAACAAACTGGAAGTGTGATTGTGTGTACCGGTGCCTCTACCCCTTCTTTCCCCTCGAATCAATCTCGAAGGTAAATTAATAGAAATATAGGGTTTATGTTTAAATCTTTCTCTTTTTGTTAATACTTAACAGTGATTTCCTTTCTTTTGCCTGGTAGTTCCAGGAATGATCTAATTTAAGTATAATTGCACTCATCTTTCCACCAAGCCACTCTCCTGCATAAGAAAAATAGGCTCGGCGACCATTCTCCACCATCGGAGAACCCAAATTAAGGTAAAAATTCATTTAATCTCTAACCTAATATCATCACTTTTACAATTTTTCAGAATTATCTTATTTAAGCATATTGGTTAATTATATTTTTATACGAATCTTCAATTATATGATTTAAGTATAATAGAACTTTGTTCACTGTCATTTGCTCACCGTTATATAGCTCTCTTCATATGTTCCATTTTATAAGAAAGTGCCTTCAAGGGTGGTGAGTATTTGGGCAATTAGTAATTGATGAAGTCATTGAATAAATTGAGGAAAACAATGGTTTTTATCAGGTGAGAAGGCAAATTCTCATAATCGTGTTATTTTGTTCTTCTTTAAAATGTATGTATTTTTATCTGATCTTACGTGTAAACGAGGGTGCGGTATATATGAATCAAGGGAAAACTTATTTAGAGAAGAAGCTAAATTTATCAAGTAAACTTCCCTTGTGCCAAGAAGCAGACTTGAAGATGTCATTGGTGGACAAATTGTATGCAAAACTTAAGTTAAGGACCTCACTAATTTATAAAGATTATTTAATCATTTTAATCCCTATTTTTTCATATTGGAAGGTGTTGCGAACAGAATAAAGCTTGGGTATATATTTAACATAGGGATCATTTGTGATATTAAAGCAAAAAATCCCAGCTCATCAGTTTTACAATTTTATAAAATCTGATTATTCGGAAATGTATTTGAAGAAGAAATTATTTCATTTGGATTTGACATCTAGGTAAGTCAGGGGATATTATGTAAATTCCCATATACTTTAGGGAATAAACGTGATAATAACCATGTTGTTTAGTGTCAGATTTGTAGAGTTCCACTTCTTTGAGAGATGAGTGGAGATGGAGAATCAATAGATATAGGGAATCAACCGAAAGATTTAAGCCTAGCTCTTCTTTCTCCTGAAGTAGCTCTAATTGAAATCGAAACCGGAGTTGTACAATTTCACTGTGTCGATGCATTGGTAAGTTTCACTTAAATAATTAAATAATTTTTTGGATACCACAATATTTGTGTAGTCGTGAAAGAATTTACACTTGATATTTACTTAACAAACCCGCAATTGTGTGAGTTTAATGCTAAAATGGAAAATGTTACAGAGGGTAACTTTTTCACTCTCAGTGAATTCAACCTGGCTTGGCAAAGAACCCAGTTAAGGTAAAAAAAATTAATTTTTAACCTAATCTCATTAGTTTCACAATTTTATAGAATAATCTGAGTGAAGTATAATTTTAATATCTTTTAATACAAATCTTAGAATATCCATTATATTATCGTTGGAAGCGTTTTACCATATGAGAAGTGATGCGTTGCCGAGACTTTGCCTTTTTCTTCCTTCTTTATCCAATTGCGAGATCTCCTTTTTACAATTTTTTTATTAATTAATTTGATTGGTTGTGATATTAATCAAAGTAATTTTGATTATATTGATCTTTTTTTAAATTTAATTTAATTTGAAATTTAGTAGTTTGATGAGTTCAGCTTTTGATTTTCTTCCTTCTTTATCCAATCTAAATATAAAAGCAAAATTGGTTTATTGGTAGAATATATGATTGGTTTGTTGCATAGTTGCTTATTAGGTCTACTTGAAATGGTGGCCATTGATTACATTTGTTGAGGATGATAGGAGGTCAAATGATAACAAGTAAGCTAGGAATCACCCCTCCCTCCGGGTAGGGACATAATAAAACCTCTTATCTCATCTATAACGCCCCTGTCTTCTTTAGTCAAATGGCCTTGATGAGGTTTAATTTTGCTCATTAAATTTTTTTTGATATGAACATTTTAAAAGATTTTTTGGGGTTTGATATGGTATAGCTTCTTAGCTGAAATAAAATTATAAATAATGAGTTTTTGAGATATCGGAATTTCAAGAACTCTTTAATGGTCTTCGTTTAAGGTATAAACTCTAATTAATTGTAACTTTTAAACTTGAGTAATATTATGTTGTTCCATTTAAAATCAAGCAAGTTTTACAAATGAAAGTGAGCATATCCTCTCAGTTTTCCCTCACGCTAGCCCATGATCTCCCATGAGCAAGCTCTAGAGAAACGGTAAAAATGACATTTTCTTCCTTCTAATCTTTACTTTAACCTTCAAAGTATAAATTTTAACTAATTATAATGTTATCATATCAACAAGCTTTATTAGTTATACATATATTTGACTTTTTTTGTCTGATTCGAAATTGTAGGGGGGAAATTTGGGAAAGAATAGAATAAGAAAAAACTCTCCTTTAGATTTTAGTAGCTACCTTGGGTGACAGTCATTCGAGGCAATAAGCCTTGAGAGTACGTTTTCTTCTCTACCTTTCATATCATTAATTATATCTTATGTGTTTAGTTGTGCAATTTTAAGTTTTTATTTCTTATCGAGTCGTGGGGACACGACTCACTTTTGAGTTGGGGGTGTTAGAATTCGTTGTTTGCATTCCCATTTTATGTGCTTTAATTGCTTTAAAAAATCGTAATAAGTTAAAAAAATGTTTTAGTGTATACTATAAGGAAATAGTTGTAAAATGTGTAAAATATTTCTTGAAAGCATAACTTTAGCAAGTTAATGATAGATAAGTAGTGGATCTTTGAACTAGTCATAATGTGCTTCAAGTATGGACATAAAACACACCATAAAATATAGAAAAAAATTAGTAAGCAATGTAGTAGAAGTAAGTTTGCACCAAAGGAGAATGAGTGATGTGTAGAACGTTGTCGCCTCCCAAGGTGTGATAAAATAAACTAACAAACCAACACCTCGAGTAGGGATGCAAACGAGCCGAGCCGAGCCGAATACTAGATGTACAGGCTTGTTTGTTTAATTTCTCGAGCCGAGCCGAGCTCAAATTTAAACGAGCCGGGCCGAGCCGAGCTCAAATTTAAATGAGCCGAGCCCGAGCTTTCAGTGGTCCATATCAGAAATGTTAGAATTTGTTTTTTTAACTTATAGAACAATTTTTTTTAGGTCGAGCACGAGTTGCTCATGAACAATTTGTTTTTTATGGTTGAAATGAGACTTTCATGAGTGTGTGGTATGAAAATATGAAACATAACATTAATGAAAAAATAAATGTCTAAAGAAATTAAAAATATCCAGTTAGATATTGAAGGTTTAATAATATATTTATAAGTAGATAATATATTAATTTATAATTCATAATTTTAAACGAGCTCACGAGCCGAGCTCGAGCAGGCTCGGTTACGTATCGAGCTTAATATGGAGCTTGAGCTTGAGCTTGTTTACATTCGAGCCGATCTCGAACGAGCTTTTCTCCGAGCCGAGCTCGAGCTGCTCGCGAGCAGCTTGGTTCATTTACAGCCCTAACCTCGAGAGAGCTTAAGTAACCGCAATCGTGCGGACCGTTGACAAGTAATAAAAGTAAGTATAAAAGAGAATTGTCTCCACAGGACTACGAAGGTTAATCTTATGAAGTGTTATTGTAAAGTGTACTAGAAGGAGTTGCAAAGTAAAAAGTAAAGGATAGATATTTTTTTGTTTTTGTATTAAAGACTAAAATGAAAATTAAGTTAATTAAACTAAGAATTAATTAACTAAAACTAGAATGTCTTAGCTAAAGAGTTGAGATGAGAATATAGCTTGAGAACTTTCAAGTAATCTCTACTCGTATTGATTTTACGTTTTATTTTTGAAGGGTTAATTGTTTAATGATGCAATAGTTGGGATTCTAATTTTTTCCTAACTCCTATCAGGGTAGCTTGGGAAGCTACTTCAACACTACCAAGGGATTCGAGTGAGGCGACCTTACACAATGATCGGTGCTAAAACTATCTAACCCTATGATATCTCCCTAAATATTCTAATTTTATACCCTTGGGAGACATCATTTTTGGTGTTTATATGACTGTTTAGATAGACTTTTGGTATTAAAATGCAATAAACCGATTTTCCTCTTTTAATTCTAGTATTTTTCATTTATTAAACTTTTGCGCGTAATATGCTTTGTTTTGAGTGGAAAGTTGTAGGTTTTGAATACTAACTAGGAGAGGAAGCCAAGAATAAAGTCAAAGATCGTGTAATGAAGTCAAAGCAAGAAGAAATATCCCGAAAGAATTAATTATTTGAAGCTACAAATCTAGAAAGTTGTCAAAGATTGCTGATCTCGAGCCATCTAAGAGTGGATTTAGCCTCTGACTTACTAAGAGAAATTGTTTCCCATTGAGTTACGGAAACTTAGCAAATGGAATGAGGTCAATCCGAGTTGAAACGAGCCGGGTAGAGCTGTTTTAGTGGAGGTGGTGCAGCAGTTACGGGATTTGGGCTTAATTAGTGGACTTGGGCTTTTCTAATATTCACTTAATCCTTATTAGAAGCCATAGTCTGATTTTCAGCATATAAAAGGGCTTTTGACTTCTATTTTCAGACACCTTTTTGATAATATAACATACGCTTAAGAGTCAGACACCAGAGAAGAAGCTAGAGGTAGGAAGAGAAGAAGCAAGAGCTGGAGACTGTCTATATCTCCAATTCTCAACCAATTCAACTCCGTAATTAGGCTCTTTTATTTTATTATGTAAAATATCATGAACTGAATTATGTCTTTAGTTTTTGTCTTTTCAATAATTATGAGCTAAACTTAAGTAGTGCTTGAGAACGCATAATGGGCCAGATTAAGGGTTGAATTATATGGAAAATACATAAGTAAAGTAATTTAAATGACAATTCGATTAAAAATGTATTCTCCTAATTACACGGATAATACAAAAACAAAGGATCTATCACGTTTTTTTTGTCGTGGGCTCCTTTTAAAATGGTCCACGTAAACCAAAAAATGATTTAGTAAATGAGTAGACTGGTTCAAACTACGACATCTGCAAATTGCATCAACCGTTAGTCTTCACGCACTTCTAACTTCAATTTCTACCAAGTAATCATCCAGAATCCTAACCGTTTGTGCGTGGTGACTCTAAAAGTCAATCTCTAAGTTCTACCTGTAAACGCTCCAAAATTTGAAAGATGATTGAATCATCCTCTAATGCCATAACTTTAGGGTATTATTGTTTTCTTGACTTCCTATCATTGTATCAAGGTATCGTAGCATCCATGTACCTAAGGGGTGCACACTGAACACACAAATTACGCACAAAAACTCTAAAAGTAACATACAATCCAAAACTAGACAAGAAATCAAAAAACATCAAATAAAAGAGGAAAATCCCTCAACTAAGTCCTAAGTACCCCTAAAAGGATGTCTTGTGACTAGGTTAATCTATCACGAAAAAAGAGACATCAAATGTGAGATCCGAACTAGTTGAAAACCCCACTTAGTGAATGTACTAAAGGTGAAAAGTAACAAAATCACGTAGTTACGTAAATGATTAAGGCGTTCATTTGATACTCCCCTTGTTTCCTTTTACCTTTCTAACCAAATAAAATTATTATATCATTCTTAGCCCCTTCTAGGTTGTAGCCTTTTCTTTGTAGCCACATTATAATCCATACCCCTTATATTTGAGGATTTTTCATATGACTCTCACTCGATTTTCAACGCCTTAAGACCTTCGTCCTTTGAGCTTGAGTTTGGGTGGTGGGTTCAACTATAGGAAACACATTGGGTAGGTTGATATTTGTATACGATATGCTGATAATGTGTTTTGTTGTAAACCTTGGTCGAGGTCTACTGAAAGAAAAAAAATTATTGAGAAAAAAAGGAAGAAAAATAAGTAGCATGACATCTCACAACAAACAGAGTGTCACGTCTAACTGACGAAAAAAGATGAAAAATAATGAAATAAAGAAACCAACAAAGAGGAATTGTTATGTAAGATGCTTATTAAGCGCATAAAGAGGGTTGAGTGAGTACATCTTTGAGTGTAAACTCAAGCTTTAGGGTGATGCATTGACGACTAGTGAGGAGAGAGCTAAAAGCTCACTTCAAACTATCCAAATACTTATCATACCGTCCCTAAGCCTACGGTACAACCTTAAGACATTATGATTCTTATTACGTGATCTAAAAATTAGATAATAAGGAGTAGTTGAGTGGACCATTAGATACTATTTTAGGATCGAAGAACAACCTATAACCACCATATCAGACTAAGCAAAAAACCAATCCTTCTTGCATTGCTAAACCAATCTAATATTGAAATTATAACATGTTGATTGCTTGTATGATAAGTGTATGTGTTATTTAGTTTGTAGATATTATTACACGAGACTTGTTAGATAAGTTTATGAAAAGGTTGGAAACCTGCCCGAATTAAAATCCAACCCTGAGACTATTTTTTTCTTAAATCTTTTTATTTTTTTCTCAAAATTTTCTTTGACAAGTATTTAAAATATAAAAGGTCATACATCGTAATCTTATTAATATTGGAGATTGATTAATACCTCCTTTAAATTATTTTGAGAAGGTTGGAAACCTACCCGGAATAAAATAATAGTAAGTTACCCCCAGAGAATACAAAAAATCCAAAACTCCCCTACACTTAACTACGGCTAGTTTTGTAATAAAAACGCTAAGGCCCCGTTTGGTTCGTGAAAATAATGGGTGTTTTCTGTTTTCATTTTCTATATTTTCCAAAATGCTACTGAAAACGTGTTTGGCTAAAGAAAATGAAAACGGTTTTCTGGAAAATAAAATGAAAACAGTGCTATATTAGAGAACGTGAAATTGACGTTTTCCATATTTTCTAAAAATATTGAAACTGAAAACGGAAATCATTTTCTGAAAATGTAATCTGAAAACGAAAACAGAAAATGTTTTCATAAACCAAACAGGGCCTAAGATACCATAATACTCTTAAAAAATTCTCCAGTTTACATATTACAAAATAAGACATTCTATCTTCTTCCATTCAGCCCTTTTCAAAAGCTTAACAAAAACAAACTTTAGAATTATTAGTCAACGTTTAAGCGTATCACAGTGTTAGGCAAATGGTGTACATAGACCCCAATCTAGGTCTTCCATAAGAATAACACCTAATAGACAACAGAGGAATTCATGTGGGAAAATTGACTAAGATTTAGTGTGAATTCAACACATTGTTTAGATAAAATGCGAGATATGATTATATGATATAAAGTAGATTCTGTAAAATAGATAAAATAGATTCTGTAACGATTTAAAGTAGTATGGTTCAAGCAAGAATCATGTAAATCATGGGTCTAAATCACCTTCTGAAATGTAGTTTCTTGGTACAAAATGCTGATATTGTGATTCAACATAACATATTCAAGTGTTTAAAGAAAATGAGTCTCAACTGCTCCAATTTCTATAATATTGATGAAGTAAGGACTTAAAGAGGTAAAGAGGTAAAGATCTACTAAATGGACAAATTACGAATTTATATAGGGTCGTTCGACCCCATTTTTTTAAAAAGATCGTTGTATTTTTTTCCACCAAAATGTCTATTACATTCGGTGCACGTTTAGAAATACTTTTTTGGAAAAGTACTTAAAAATGCTTTTAGAATTTTAAATTGTTTTAGACTTTGAAAACGCTATTAGCAGAATCACCAAATATGTGATTCTTAAAAAAACATTTAAAATGATTTTACATTTCAAAATTGTTATTAATAATTTTTTCAAATCTTTAATTTTATTCTTAAAAGCATTTTATCACTCTAAAATAAGCATTTCCAAACGAGCTTTCCATATCTGATCTGGAAAAGATAGTTATAGATAATAATGAAAAAATTTATTTTCAATGAGTATATGTTAGGCTTAAAATGTAGTGATAATGGATTGCAGAATTTGAATTATTATGGATTTATATTCTTTTTTTTTTTTGCATACATTTGAGGCTTAAAAGCCAATAGTTGAACTAACTAGTACAACTAAGACCTCATAGAGGTTCTATCACTAATCTAGGAGCCATGCATTCACTCTTATCTCGAGTGATATAAGTCCATAAATAGTCAGGAGGATCCGCCATTGTATAGATTTCTTCGTTCATCTCTGAGCCTTTCTTGGCTAATGCATCCGCACACGTGTTTGCTTCCCGATATATGCACCGTAACTCAAACCCCGGATGTAGTCTCAACATCTCTCTACAATCACGTCCTACATGGCAATTCCAACTCGTAGATCTACCACCGCCCTTCACTAGCGCGTGAAGATCTCTGGAGTCAGTTTCGACATATAAATCTGTGATGCCCCGACTCACAACCCATTTTAGACCGTAATGTAAAGCTAAAACTTCCGAAAAAGCCGAGGATTCCATAAGACAAGGACCGGCAAACCCCGCAATAAAAGTGCCTTCCTCATCCCTTAATAAGCCACCAATCCCAGCCCGTTCTCTCGCAATATCATACCAACCGTCTACATTTAGTTTAAGCTTATTTTTCGGTTTTTCTCACTTGACTAAATCACTCCTTGCCGATCTTACAATCCCTCCATCACATTCATTACCCCACGCGGTTATAAATCCGCTTGCCAATCTTATTATTTCACTTTTGAGCCCAAACTTGTTTGGTGCTGTGTCTGGGTTCTCGAATAAGGCCACATTACGTCTATTCCAAATAACTTCTAGCGCCGCGCTAAACACTAACTTCCATTTGATACTACCGTATTTCCGTTTCGAGTTTAGATTGTTCTCAACCCAACTCTTTATTTTAGTTGAGAAAGATCCCTGCGCCAGGAGTTGCTCGTTAATGTTTGAAGACCCATTTGCTGGAGACTGCAGGCCCCTATCGTGCGAGGTGGAGCTGGAGTTCTGTAGACTGTGAGCTGCTGCTGTACAGCGGTTCTGACCAGGAGCACCAGGGACTAAAACGTAATTAAAAAACCCCAGAAAGTCTGCAGCACTGCACAATAAATCACCATCTGTTACTCGCCTATGTTGTCCAGGTACTTCAGGGGCTGATATGCAATTAAATGCCCCCAGAAAATCTGCAGCGCTTACTCCCAACTCAGCCCAAACAGCTTTCGGCAGTTTACAGGTTAAAAAAACGTGGCAATTATCCTCGATTTCTGCTCCACAAATCCGACATTCACTAGTCGCAATAATATTCCTCGGAGCTAAATTTTCAGCGGTAGGTAGACGATCACGCACTAACCTCCATAACAGAACTCGGAGCTTCTGAGAACATTTAAGCTTCCAAATACATCCCCATTTAAAGGATGTATCGGGGACCTCCTCTGCAATATTTTTGAAGGCCGATTTTACCGTAAAATTCCCTGAGGCTTCATGACGCCACTTATAATTCAATTCTCCGCTATCCGACATCTCAGTTACCCCCCTCCGAAGTACATCCAAACCAGCTACAATAGCCTTACACATATTCGAATCAGACACTTTGCATTCTTTTTGAAGCAAACCTTGTTTAAAATATTTATTTTTTAGTATCTTCACCCAAGCAACTCCATGATTTGTTAGAATCTTCCAACCTAATTTGGCTAGAAGAGCCAAATTAAAGTTCTTTGCACAACGGAATCCTAACCCACCATTTGATTTCGGCTTACACAGTTGGTCCCAAGCAACCCAATGAATTTTCCTTGTATCATCCGAAGAGTCCCAAATGAAGTTACGAACTATTCGGTCAATTTCCTCGCACACATAGATTGGCAGTTTCATTACTTGCATTTGATAGGTTGGTATAGCGCTCAATACGGATTGAGCAAGAGTAATCCTTCCGGCAAGAGAGAGACTCTTAGCTTTCCATACCGTCAATTTGCTTCTCATTTTCTCGGCAATCCGCTTGTAAAATCCCTTCGGAAGACGACCCGAGCAAATCGGTGCACCTAAATATTTACCGAAAGAATCACTAAGGCAGAATCCACTTATTTCAGCAAGCTCCTTTTGCACTTCTATCGGAACGTTCTTGGAGAAATAAATAAGTGACTTCTCCGCGCTTATGGTTTGTCCGGCTTCTTTATAGAATACATCAAGAGTTTCCTGAATCAGATTAACCTGTGACAAAGAAGCCTCACAAAATAATATGAGATCATCAGCAAAAAAGAGGTGGAATAAAGTAGGACCTCCCCTTTCTATACTTATGGGTTTCCAACTGCCATTTTCGCACAAATCCTGTATTAAAATGGATAGCCGCTCCATACATAAAATGAATATATAAGGTGAAAGGGGGTCACCTTGCCTTATACCCCGATGCAACTTGAACGCAGGTAACGGCTCCCCGTTCCATAACACCTTCATCTCATTTTCAGCCATACTAGACATAATAATCGAAATCCAGCTTTCCGGAAAACCAAAACCTCTTACAGTATCTTCTATAAACTCCCAACGGATTTTATCATAGGCCTTTGCAAGGTCAATTTTCACCGCCATAATTCCTTTCATCCCTTTAATATACCGCATCCTGTGATCTACCTCTCTAACAAGTACTATATTATCTGTGGTCGATCTACCGGGCAAGAAACTACTCTGGCATGGTCCAATTCTTTCCGCAAGTAAGGGGCGGAGTCTATTCACCATAGCCGACATAATAAACTTAACTGGAGAATTAATGAGACTAATTAGACGAAAGGAGCTTACTCTTTCAGGGTCCGCCACTTTCGGAATTAGATGAACAAGTGTTCCATTCAGATTCGGTGGAAGGTGACCCGAATCAGTTGCTATACGAAACATACTTTCCACCGAGGGTGCAACCGTTTCCCAACATTTTTGATAAAAAGCAGCAGACATTCCATCCGGTCCTGGCGCCTTCATAGGGTTCGATTTAAAGACAGCATTACGAATTTCCTCCTTTGAAAAAGGAGCGCTCAACTCCTTAAATAATTCCTCGCCAACAAAACTAACTTTAGGTAAAGAGAATATCCCAATATTATCTTCTGGGGCCTTGTATAGTTTCTCGAAATATTCCCGCACCAAAGTTTTCAACCTATTTTCATCCTCCACCCATTCATTATTATCGTTAAGTAACCTAACACATCGTGACTTCTTTTTCCTTATCAACCTTGAAAGATGGTAGAATCTCGTGTTGCGATTACCGTCTCTAATCCAAATATCTCTTGAATTCTGAAAATACATAATTTCCTCTTGTTTTAACACACTTTCATACTCATTCATTAGTCTATTACCCAATTGTCGAAGTGAGGAGTTATACGAAATTTGAAGCGCTCTTTGAATACCTCCAAGTCTAGCCGCTAGGAACCGCTTCCTTTTATGAATGTTACCAAAGCTTTCGAACTTCCATTTTTGAATATCTTTCTGTATCTCTCCTATCCCCAAACCAATCCCAATATTATCACCGATCCACTTTTCACGAATAAAATCTTGGAAACCCTCATGAAGACACCATGTCGCCTCGAAACGAAACGGACGTGAATGAGGTTTTAGATTTTGTCCAGGACAAATTTGTATTAAAATTGGTAGATGATCGGAATGCATTCGTGTCAAGTGTAGAACCCGAGCTCTCGGAAATAAACCCATCCACTCCGAATTACCATACGCTCTGTCTAACCTTTTCATAATTCGTTGACCCGTGCTCCAAGAATCGCTCCATGTAAAGCGAGGACCCTCGAAACCCAAATCAATTAAGCCGCAACTCTCTTTCCATTCTTCAAATAATTCCATTCTTCTCGTAACCCCTTCTACACCACCGCATTTATCTTCTTCTTTTCCTATCTGATTGAAATCTCCAGCGACTAGCCATGGTATAGTTAGGTTATGAAATGCTTGATGTAATGCATTCCATAACTCAACTCTGTCTTTGTGTTTAGGGCGCGCGTATATCGCGGAGAAAATCCATGGTATACAATCCTTCTGACTCACCTCGACGTTAATTACTTGTTTTCCGGCTGAAACCACTCGAACCGTAATATCTGAATTATCCCAAATAAGCCATATGCCTCCTTTATAACACTCGGAGTCAACCCGAACAGAGTTATCTTTCTGGAGAGAATTGATGACCCTATCCGCATTAGCTCCACTGATTCTTGGTTCTACTATTACTGTAAGCCAAACCCGGTGATTCGCCATCATATGTCTAACTACACGGCGAAAGTTTTCATTGGCCGCTCCATGGCAATTCCAAACAAGTATACTAAAGATGAAGAAATCTAAAAATTGGATATTTTGTTTTGAGTGGGGTAATTTAATTTCTATATTAAAATCAAATCAGATATTAAATATAATAAAAACTAAAAGTTTTTACATCTAAATTGGGTATTATATAAACTAATAAAAGAGTGAAGAAGATGAAGGGTAAAAGGTAAATTATTAAGTTAAAAATAATAATTAACAAAAAGTTACAAATTTAGTAATTTTTCAAGCGAGTGTATCACACATTTTTAGGGGTGGAATTGGAACGGAAATTTCCGATTTCCGACCGATTCTAATCCGAAAATTCCGTATTTGGAATTGTTTTTTTACTTTCCGATTTCTGAATTTCCGAATTCCGATTTTTTTGACTTTTTTTGGATTGGAATTGGAATTACATATTGAAAATTTGGAATTTCCGAAATCCGATCCGATTTCTATTTCCGGATTTTTTCCGGTTTTTTCCAATTATCTTTCCGAAGATTTTCCTAAATAATATTTTATATTTTGAAATATTTATATATTTATATATTAATATATAATATATAGAATATAATATATACATATATGTAAATTTTAAAACAGATGCCGAGGTGATTAAAACGAGCAAAGAAAATTTCAAAAAGTTTAGCTACTGTTGCCACTTCAAATCAAGCTAAAAATGGTTCAGTGAAGTCATATACAAAATCGCTTTGGAACGGTTGACAAAAAAAAAATCTGAAGGAACTAATTCACAATTTATAGTAACTAAGGGTGCCACTAGTGATATGGGTTAAAAATAGAAATTGTCTTTTCACCTCAAGTGTTGTAAAAAATATTACTCTTTTTAATTTTTTATCTTAAAATAAAAAATCTGCAGAGACTAATTCGTAATTTAAAGTAAGTAAGGGTGCTACAGACTAAAAGTAGAACTTGTCTGTTTACTTTCTTTTTTATTCCAGATCTGCTACAACATATATAACTCCTATAATTCTAATGATCACGTGTATACGAACAAACTTTTTGAATTTGAACATTCCACTGAATTGAGTTAATAAATAGGATTTAGAAAGTTTAAAGGGTGGAAAAGAGATTCAGGGGTATGATTTTAGGCATTTATTCTTGGAAGACATAACCGCCCTTACTGCTTTAATGTTCATGTATGCCAAATATGGTGATTTGGGTAAATCTTGTAAAGTTTTTGTTTTAATAAAAAAAAAAGGATACAATTGCTTGGAATACAATGATAGTTGCTAACTCAATGCATGATAAAGGAGTACACGCCTTGTCTTTTCACTTCAAGTGTTCAAAAAAAGATATTTTTTTTTTATTTTTGTATCTTAAAAATAAATAAATTAGAATTTCCGAAAATTCCGAAATTCCGAAAATTTCCGGGTGTTCCAAAATTGGAACGAAATTTTGAATTCCGATTTTTTTTGGATTGGAATTGGATCAGATTTTGCTTTTCCGAAAAAAAATTGGAAATTTCCGAACAATACATTTTCCGATCCGATCCGGCTGATTTCCACCCCTACACATTTTGTTAAAATTTGGACGAAATAGATGGATCGATAAGAAAATTAAATATATTAAGGTGTGGATAATTTAATTATTTTAGTTAGGATAAATTTTTAGTTTTCACAAAAAAAGTAAATAAGGTATCAATCAATCCTTCTAATGAATTTTATATACAATCCCACCAAAATTGAAGATATAAGCAAAGATTCTAGGTGAAAATGACATCACTTTCTTAGCGGTAAAAATTTCCCACTGCTAAAGTAAAGCACTCCTAGTACTCCACATTACACTAATCAATTTGGAATATGGTAGAAAGGGGAAAGAAAGAAAGAGTGATGTGTAGCTAATAATTGCAACTTTTTCTTTATGTAAGAAGGAAGTTCTGAAATTTTAATTAAAAAAGAACGAGCGGGAATATTGAACCACCTTTAAACGCGGCGTTTAATATGGTTGGTAAAATCACTTAAATTAGTCAAAAGTAAATGGCCCACTTTTCCAAACGAAGAAGCAAAATCTCTACTCGTACACTATTTTTTTGGTCAAATGCTCTTGTCCACTAATTTGACTTTTTTTTCTTTATTTTCATTAGAGGAAACTACAAATATTAGTCTAAATTTCTACTTTATTATTATTTAAAGTCTAATTAAAAAAACCTACTATATAAGACCTAGTTTTCATTTTTGGTTGCTTTTTTTCTAGTTTTACCCTTTTTTTTGTTTTTCAACAATTCGATTTTTATTATTTTTGTTCTTTTCATTAAACGGATGGATATGTACCCATAGGTAGGGCTGAAAATAAACTGATGCTCTCGCCAAGGGCTCGAGATTGAGTTTGCTAAAAGTTTGTTTGAGTTCGGCTCGTTAATTAAACAAACTAAGCTCAAGCTTTAAATAGGCTCGTTTACTAAACGAGACAAACTCAAACTTGTATAAGCTCGTGAACAGTTTGATAAGATTTCGTTAATAGGTTTATTAGATATATTCAAATAAAAAATATCAATTTTATATGTTAGTTAACTTCATTTTAAATCACATAAAATCCCAAATATATATATATATATATATATATATATATATATATATATATATATATATATATATATATATCATAGAAAAATAAACGAGACTTAAATGAGTCTTAAATTAACCAATCCAAGCCGAACTCAAGTTTGGAAAATATAAATTCGCTATGGGTTTGTTTGAGTTCGGCTCGTTAATTAACGAACCAAGCTCAAGAAAGCTAAAGTTCGGCTCGGCTCGGTTAGTTTCAAGCTCAAACAAGGCTCAAGCTCACTAAAATATTAGCAAACAAACTGAAGAAAGTTAAAGTTCGGTTCGACTCGGTTCGTTTGCAGCCCTACCCATGGGTACAAGCCTACATTGGATTTTACGTTTTTTAAGTTGTGTGAAATGATTTTTTATATAATTGCATTTAGTGTTTGACCATGTCCTAACCGAATTTTGTCCATGTGATTGTCCAAGTACCATAGGGGTGTACCCAAGTCTCGTTTTTTTGTTTATATGTCCATGTCCAACGCTGTACCCTAGGAATTGTACTCATGTTGAAGTGTTTGAATAATTTTTATAAATTAATTTTTTTATACAGATTCTTCAAACTTATAAAATTTTAATATTATAAAACCAAAGGGTTGTACCCATGGAACATATTTTTATACAGATTCAACGATGTCCAAGTTTATTTTTAAAAAAATACAACAAAAAATGCTAAACCCAAGGGGCCAGACCCATGGAACATTTTTTTAAACGGGCTGGGTCCAAATGGGACATTGAAAAACAATGGAACATTTTTATTAAAAAAGGGTTGGATAAACATCTTGGTTGTACCCTAAGCGAAAAATTAAACAAAGAATAACAAGCCCATTCCCAAACTGGATCCAACAAGGGCTAGACCCAACAAAGGCTTGACCCAACAAGGCCTATATCCCTGTACCCAGGGGCGATTTAAGAAAAATAAAAAACTAGAGTGTAGTGTGATGGCCTGATCTGTAAACAAAACAAAAAAAAAGAAAATGAAAGGGAATTCGAAGGTGGTGCGGCAAGAATGGCGAAGGATGGTAATGGTGGTGGGGCGGAGAGAATGGCGCTGGATCTGGAGTGTAGTGTAAAGATGGTGATTGTGTGAATCTGGTTCGTGGTGGTGGAGAAGGGCCTGGATGGCGTTGTGGTGGTAGAGGGGAGGCTAGGGTGTCTTCGTGGAGGCGGTTTTCTTGTGCTTGAGGAGGCAAAATGCGGTTACGTCGATTTTTATGTGCAGGAACGGCGAAGGGCTAGGGTTTCTTTGTGGCCTCGGTTTACCGGTGCAGAACAGAGCCGGCGGTGAGATCTTCTGCGCGAACGACGACAGAGCCTCTTGCGCTGGAGAAGACAACGGAGCAGGGGGAAGGGAAGAGGAAAGACGAAGGTCCACGGCGCCTGGAAGGTGAGACCACGATGATTGTGTCGGCTTCAGTGAGCAGGAGGACGACGATGGTGTCAAGGTGAGATCTCGCTGTGAAGCCGAGATCTCGTTCTGTTGATGGTGGAGATCGGGGTTTTCTGGTGTTGGTGAGGTGGCGAAGGTGGAAGTTGATATCTGGTGAGTACTGGTGATGGTGGTATGTACTGGTAATGGTGGTGAGAACGACGACCTTCTAGAGAGATGAGGGGAAAGGGGCGGCCCGGTATAGAGAGAGTGGGAGGGTAGAGAACATGAGATGCCGTAAACCCTATATGGGAGTTTTGTTTTCCTTTTTTTCACTGTAATAACATAGGGGAGCAAGGGTATATTGGGGCTTTTTGTTTTTTCTAGTTGGGTTTGAAGGGGTCTTGGGGTTGGGGTGTAGTTTGTTAAGTTGTAGGTTGTGGGGTTGTTTATAATAATTTCCCCTTTTCATTATTTATATTTTTAAAACCAAGAGACCCATTTTTTTTGATCGAATAAGAGTAGAAATGGAAATCAGAAAGGAATTTTCCGATTTCAACCGATTTCGTTCCGAAAATCTAATTTGGAAAATACTTCTTAACTTTTTGAATTTTGAAAAATTCAATTCCGATTTTTCTAAGTAATTTTTTTAACAGAACCGGAATTAGTTTTAGAAATTTTGAATTTTCGATTTCCAATCTGATTTATATTTCCTGTTCTTTTCAAATATTTTTTCGATTACTAAAAATATTATTCTTATATTTAATACTTATATACACCAATATTTATATTGATATATGTACACTTCTTTCCTATTTATATATAATATAAAATTATATAACTTAAATCACAAAATTACTTTTTCTCTTCCATTCACGATCCAATCATTTTTCGTATAGATAGAATCAAATGATTAAATGTCATCATTTATCAATAGAGGTTCACCATGGGATCATTAGATAAGTTTTAATCGGTAATCGTATTAATCACTTACATGTTGGGGGTTATCTAATTGTGATCTCATGAAAATTTTGTTGGACTTTATAACTATGTTGTTACATGTTGAAAAAAAATATCACATGCATATTTGTATTTATTTTATATTTAATTTTTAAAAATAATTGAATGTTGCATTTTGTTCACGTAATATTGAATTAGTATTGTTTTTATGATTTGATTTGTTTTATATAATTATACTTATATTGGTTTACACTTTTTAGAAAATGATATAATATTGCAAAATGAGCGAAAATAAAAATTCTAAAAACTCGAAAATGAAAAATAGAGATATTCCCAAGATTTCGAAATTCTAAAAATTTATGGGGGTTCCGAAATCGGTGTTAAATTTTGAATTCAGATTAAATTTAAATAGATATTCTAGTTCTGAATTTTTTCTGGTAATTTTCGAACAATTCTTTTTTCGATGATCCGACCGATTCCACCCCCGAATAAGAAACATTTAATTGATAAATTCTAATAACAAAATGCTTTTTGTCCTAAGGAAGCAAAGTCACATTACTAATATGTCTTAACTAATATACTCAACATTTGAGTTACGAAACTCTCTTTCCCTCTCTATTTCTTTCTTTCGCTTTTTCTTTAAATCCTTCCACCCTCAAACTTCCCTTCCATAACATTTTTGCCTCAAAAATACCTCCCCCTTATTCCACATCTCTTTTTACTCTCCCATAGATTCAATTTATATATAGTTTTCCTTATGAACTCTTATATCGTATTGAATCATTCTTCTTCTTCTTCTTCTTCTTCTTCTTCTTCTTCTTCTTCTTCTTCTTCTTCTTCTTCTTCTTCTTCTTCTTCTTCTTCTTCTTCTTCTTCTTCTACCATCGTGATGAAATTCTACTTGGCTAATCACCCTCTAGCGAAAATGGGTACCCTTGTAATCACTCCTGAAACTAACGCAAAATACAAAGTAGTTAGTGAACCAAAACTCAATGTGAAACTCTTATATTAAGAAAAAGTTAATTTCATCTTTATCAAGAATCATATCAACAAGCACTGGACCCTTAGTACTTCTATTGAAACTGAAAGACTGGAAAATATCTCGGTCGTTATCAAATTCAAGAATGAAGAAAATAAGAATAGGGTATGGACTCAAAGGCCTTGGACTATAATGGGTGAATGTTAATAAACCCATTCAAAATTACTGGATAAAATGAGTAACATTCACAACTTTGTGGATCCAAATGTTTGGAATCCCAAAAAAAATTCTTACTAAGAAGTGCATTGAGAAGATAACAACCTTTTTTGGTGAAGTTCATATTGTTGAATTACCTGAGACTATTGAAGTATATGAGAATACAATCACAAGAGTCCAAATTGATTGGATGCTCTCAAAACCCATTATAGCTGGTATGAATTTCTAGGAAGATGAAAAACCTAGATATGGATCAAATTCAGGTACGAGAATGTTGGTCAAGTGTGTAATGGATGTGGATTTTTCGATCAGGAGAAGAGCATATGCAAGAATGTGAAGATGACCCCCAACTTGGGTAGCTGGTATAAGAATTCTACCAGAGATCCTTCTTCTTAGGTCCTTTTTATACCAGAGTTCCATTTTCATTCTTTGGTCTTTTGATAACATTTCTTTTTCTTCTCTCTTTTTACTGGCATGGAAAAAGGAGGTGTTTTGTCTCCTTTTTTTAGCCAGTTATTTCTTGACATATAACTTTCCTCTTTTATCCATTCTTCTCTTTGTAATTGAGTTATATTCGTCCCATGAAAAATTGCGTGAATTTATGTTTGATATTAACTCGAGTTTTTCCATCACGTTGTCAATTTTATTTATCAAATTATTTTTCTTCCACGTTCTTAGTAAATTACTTCAATATTTGAGCTTAAAGTTTATTGTAGTACTTGGTTGTCACCTCGTATTTTTAAAATCTTCCTAAACTGTATTAATTATGTTAAGACCCTCATTTTATTTGGTTTAGAAGGATTCAAAATATAATCTTCTTTTAAAAATTTGTTTGTCTAAGTGTAATATCATGGGTGAGTGATTAGAGCCTATAGCTGGGACTATTGCAACCCATGCTTGGGGAAAGATTGGATCCTAAAGTGAATTATGTAGGACAATATATGTTTCCTTTAATTAAAAGAACATGATCTCTTATTAGACCATGAAAACGTGCATTAGTTTCTTCTAGATTATTGTTGTTAATAAATTTATTAAAAGTTTTCATACTTTTTATTTGTGTTATATTACCTTCTATCTTTTCTTTAAGGTATCTTATTAAAGTGAAATCACCAATTACATTCCAAGGCACAACCTGGGTTACATCTACTAATTCTTTTTAAGACTAATGCTTTTAAATTATCATAAGGTCTTCCATTCATAGAGGTTATTATAGTACTTATGTTAGGTTCATATTCAGTTTTGCAGTGTATAAAGTTCTCACTATTATTTAAAATTTATATACTAATGTCTTCTTTAGCTAATAATGTTAAACCCCTTAGTACCCTCAAGTAGTACATTATGTATAACAATTAACTTCAGTTCACTAATTAATTTCTTAATAATATTACAATTAATATTGGTTTATGCTAATAAAATTACATGTGGATTATGTTTAGCGCATATGTCCTTTAGAGTTTGGACTGTCAAAGTGTTGACAACACCTTGAGAATTCCAGATAATTTGTATCCTTCTTCGTTTTAGGGTTGATTTGGGACAATCCCGCAAACTCGTTCTTCTGCTATCTTCTCAAGCACTTTCTTGAATTTTTATGATATATTTTCTACAAAGCTCAACATCAAAATCTTTCTTTTGTTATGGGTGGCTGATGTCTCCCTAATTGTTCTTATTTTAGACCCTTAGGAGACATCATTTTTGGTGTTTATTTGATTAATATGATAGACTTTTGGACTAAATTTGCAATAATCCGGAATTACCTTTTTATTTCTAGCATTTTTAATTTATTAAACTTTTGCGCGTAATATTGGTATTTTTAGTGTAAAGTTTACAGGTTTTAGATGTTAGCTAGGAGAGGAATCCGAGGAGAAAGTCAAAGATCGTGAATTAAAGTCAAGACTTGAAGATAAATCCCGAAGATATTATTTTTAGAGCTGAAAATCCACTTTCCAGGCCATAGATTGCTGATTTCGAGGTGCTTAAGCGATGATTTAGCCGCTGACCTTTGAAGAGAAATCATTCCTTATCGAGTTACGGAACTTTAGCAACTGGAATGAGGTCAATCGGAGTCATAACGCATCGGGAAAAGCCGTTTTAGTGAAGGTATATCAGCAGTTACGGGATTTTGGGCTTAGAAAGTGGGCTTGGACATTTAATTAATATTCTATTTTCTGGTCCAAGCCCTAGAACGAATTTATGCTTATAAAAGGAGGTCTGGACTTCTATTTTTCACACAATTCACATTCCACAAGATTAAACACCAGAGAGAAGCAACAGAAGGAAGAAAGAAGAAGCTACAAGAGCTGGAGTGGGTCTATAGCTCCGTTCGTAGTCATTCCAATTCCGGAAATTAGGTTCTTTTCGTATTTTAATTTTGTAAACAATATGAATTCCAAGTCTTTTAATTTAGTTTTTAATTTTAATATGAGCTAAGCTTTCATTAGTGCTTGAGAACAAACAATGGGTGAATCCTAGTTTTATTTTATAACGAATGTTGAATTTGGGTTTCTGTTAAATTAAATTAAATCAGGCCTTTTACTCTTTTCGATAATGTATGATTATTTACTGATTTTAGAGTCGCGAACTAAAATTAGGTATTAGTATCTAAGCTATTCCACATACGTGGCGTGTGGATCATCTTGACGGGGGGTTTAGGTACAGAATTAATTGTTCAATCTGGGATAAAAACTATTAATTCTGACGAACTTAGTTAATCCTAGGGCCAAAGTGGTAATAAATCTTAATCATCCAACGGTGGATCATATTTACCCTGACGGGACTAGTGACACTTTAGGATTGCCTTATAGTCCACCCTGACGGGGGTATAAGGAATTCAGAATCCCGACCATTGTAATTGACTGATTTAGCCCTTAAACAACATAAGTTAGAAAGTAAAATTAGGAGGATCCTTGCATTCTCAAGTACTACATCTCATATTGCGTTTTCACTCATTTTACTTGCGT
This sequence comes from Nemophila menziesii, assembly GCA_029959085.1. Taxonomy (NCBI): domain Eukaryota; kingdom Viridiplantae; phylum Streptophyta; class Magnoliopsida; order Boraginales; family Hydrophyllaceae; genus Nemophila; species Nemophila menziesii. The sequence goes on along the minus strand of JARWIR010000001.1, from coordinate 13,591,257 downwards.
CTTATCTTTTACTTGCATTTAATTATTTGTCTTTCATTTATTTAGAATTAATAAACAAAACCAAAACAAACAATTTATTATCTTTCATTTCCATAAGTGCATCAATCACTACTTGCTAAACATTGTGATCAACCATCCGTCCTTGGAACGAATCTGATTTATCAGGATTACTACTTGGGACAACCGTACACTTGCGGTTGTGGTTCGATTAGCATTTGCATTTATTTTTAGAACACACAAAGGACCACCAGTGGCATTCCTCGTACCTTAATCTTCCTAAAAGGATGATCCATCTTACCTTATCCTGCTTCATATAGGTAACGTTTGCTTGTTTATATTTCTTCTAGTTTTCTTATTAATTTTCCACCCTTTAGTAAGCTTTATGTCGTTTTGTATCATCGACTTCTTTCGTTGTTGTGTATCAAAGTTTTTTGTTGACCTACTTTTTCAGTCCCCATTGATTCATGTGGTTTAGTGTGTTGTGTTGGTTGTTTATCTTGCTATTTTGTGTTTGGGTTGTGGTAAGGCATCGTTGGTTCGGTTGTGTTGTCATTGGTGGTGATTTTCAATAGAAATTTTGACAGAGTGGTGGTTCGGTTTTTAGGGTTCATTTTCAGAAGGGGGGTTCTGGTCAGATAATCCGTAGGTAAAATAATCTATTATGAGTTATTGGGCTTTTATATGTGCCTAGTATGATATAAGCTCACGTGTTTAAACAGGTGGAGTTTTTTCCACATCATAAAAATTTGTGGCCCCTTTGCTGACTAGGTTCACTCATTTCTTGACATTTATTCTTGTTCTACCAAATAGTTTTTCCGCGTCGAGTTTAGAAGGTGTCGTTTCTAACTTCTTTTCCTTTTATTCATCAACACTTTTTGTTGCAGAGCTATGTTTTTTAGTAGCAATAAACCTAAAAAATTGTTTTGACTTTTCCTTATTTTCTCCGTGTATTTTTAAATTATTTGTAATCGCTAGAGACATTACCTGGTACCTCACCCAAGGTAGCCTTGCTAGGCTTGTGTCCAGTCTATCGCATTGTCCTCTTCCCCAAATCGTTGATTGAGTTTGTTTGAAGTGAGTCAGTAAATCCAGTAGAAATTTGATCTAGCTACCTAGTTTGGGTACTACCTCCTTGGTTGAGTTGCAAATACTCTCTTTATGGTCTAAATTTCCACAATAATAGCAAACCTTGCCCATATTTTAAAACTTAAACTCGATCCAGGTCGGAGTATGTGTGTTTTACCAAAAATCAAAACCTGAGAAAATCGGCATTTCCAAACTCCAATCAATGAGAACTTGTGTGAATCTTTGATAATTGATTAGTCTTTTCGAAGGTAGCATAATTTCATGAATTTTTCCAATAGGTTTGCACATTTCCCTTATACTTATTTCATTGAGCAGAGTTATTGGGATACCACAAACTTGAATCCAAAGGGTGGTATAAGTCACTTTGTTCCCTACTCTTTTACCATATTCGTTGATGGCTAAGTTCTTTCCCGTAAGCGTCCATGGACGTTTTGACCATACCAAGTCTTTGTCTTTTACATTAGCGAATTTGATGATTTTCGTCTCCCGAGCGTGATATAAAACTAACACCAGGAGGGCTTGCTTGACCGCAAGTGCATGAAGGCGTTGACGAGTAATAAAGATAACTAATAAGGGATTGTCGTCTCCACAGAGACTATCAAAGTTAAGATTAATATGTTTTTGAGAATAATAGAGTAATGTTGCAAATAAACGACAATACAGTATTTGTTGGGTTTTAGTATATGATTAAGATTGCAATAAAATAAATATATTTAAAATGATAAAGAGATAATAAATGGATGAGAGATGTGCTTGAGTCTTGATGGTTATTCCCAAAATCAATTATTTAAACGTTTATTGATATAAGGGTGAATTGGTCTTTTCAAACTAGTCGGGATTCAAAGGTCTTCCCAAATTTCTCCCGAGTTGATAGGAAGCTATAATAAGGAACTAGAGATCCCTCCTTGGTGACCCTACAAATGCTTTTGAATGCTAAAGTTTCAAACCCTAACGAATACTTGGCTAGTTAAGATACCCTGTTCACTAACGCATACCAAGCGTTTATACACTAATTTTGTAGTCCAACATCCCTCCTGGGCGATGATCGAGACTACTAACAATAACTAATTCTTGATTAGGGTACAATTAGAAATATGCATTGGTGGGGGCAAAGGTGTGATAAATAAATAGATAAATAAAGATAATAATAAGAGTCACACACCCTTGATAACCACGGAACTCACTGCAAGTATCACAGATCGTTTGCAAGTTTTAATGATAAGTCAAGTTCGTTCGCAGGGATTGTATCCGTTAGATCAATTTATGTTTAACAAGCGTAGATGAATTTATATGCTTGGAATAAAGTATGAAAAGATAAAATAACTATCTAATGCAAATAAATAAATAAAACAATTAAACAAAACAAATAACTAAATATGAAGGTACGTCAAATAGATTAGGATTACTAGGTCTAATACTCAATTGTTATTCTAACCTGTCACATTAAGCATTATATATTAACCAGGATTCTAAATTCTCCGTAGCCTTTCCTTAGGCGTAGGAGCAACCTCTCCACTACTAGGGATACCTAAGTAATGATTGGTGATTAAATCAAACCTTAATGGCTATCTAGTTACACTAGACGATTATGTGGTGTTGTCAGTAACTAACATTAATCCTAAGATTGATCAGATCTAGGGGAATAAGTCAAAACACATAATACAATATACGCCAAGCTTAACCAATTAGAATAAACAAATAGTAATTAAAGACAAAATAATAATCCAATAATTAAAAGTAAACTTACAGAATAAAAGCTTAGAAATATGGTTGAGAATAGATCTATAGCTAATTACTCTAAATATAGAGAAGGTGAGATGTAGAAGAGGGGTTGTCAGTCTCCAATCTTCTTCTTCTTGTCTTCTTCTATAGGTCAACTTGCTTCTTGGATGAATAGCTTGATTCTAAGGATGAATATCTATCTAAAGGACTAAGCTATTGTTTAAAACTAAGAAAATATAAGTAAAGACTAAGCCTATACTTTGCAATTGAGCAAGGACATGTTTACAATGATAAGAGGGTGTATTTATAGGTATCTTGGAAGCCCTAATTCGTTTTCTTGAAGGAGAAGTAAGTAGTGGACTCCAAGCCCAACTCAAATTCGTAACCCTAAAAACATGAAATCAGGCCCGTGTTTCTTTTGGTCCTAGCAGCTTCAATACTCATCCGTTTGACGCGTATGAGTACACCAAATTCATCGTCTCGGAAAGATCTTCGACTTTGCTCTTGACCGTTTCTCCAAATTCCTCACCGTTCTTGAGATATAAGCTGATTTGTGGTCGTAGGTGCAGAAATTCAGGATTAAGGCAGCTTTTCCTTTTCCATGTTTTTAGCTTTTATTTCCTTATCTCCAATTACCATGTCTATCTCTTTCCATATCTTGTAATCTTTGACTTGGAATCTAATTAATCTCCATAATTATATTTAAAGCTTCACACTAAATAAATAATTAAACCCAATATGCTCTAAAAATATTATTTCTACTAAATCAAGACTCAAAATAGGAAAGTGTAGCATTTCTCAAGAAAATCGACTATAATGACTTCTAAATCACTAAAAATGATGTCTCATCCTAATATAAATCTATCACAAATGAGGAGACATCAAGACCCCCAACTCAAAGTTGTATCGTCCCGATACAATAAAGATAAAAACAAAGGGAAGTCTCTAAATACACACCTAGGTCAATTAAGCACAGAAGACAGAAGATAGAAGAATATGGAGAATAGACTCAAAGCAACTAATCAGAAAATTTCATGTAATAATATTCACAAACTACATACCTGTACACTTCTCATATCCACAATCAACACGGCTTGAATTCAAGATTAGATTAGCTTCGCAATGTAAGAAGGAGAGGAACTTTACTCAGTTTACCAAGGAAGCTATAGATTGTTCATTGAACTTCACCAGTATCCAAAGATCCATTTAACTACTCTCTATTGGATCAATCACTTCTCAGTTACATAGCAAAGAATCAAAAGGTCTTTAAGGTTGTAATGCAGGCTTAGGGACGGTATGATAAGTATATTTGGATAATTTAGAGTGAGCTTTTGGCTCTCTCCTCACTAGCCATCAACGAATTGCCCTAGAGCTTGAGTTACTCTCATAAAACGTTTCTCACTCAACCCAATGATTTCTTTGATGCACAATTTAGCATCCCCAATAACCCAATTAAAGCATAAGATGTTCACTTAAAAATTCCACTTTTGCCGGTCCGAATATATATATTTTCTTTTCAAATCAATTTTTTTCTTTTGTATAGCCATGACTCTCTTTTAATGATGAGATATCACGCTATTTTTCTCATATATATATATTTTTCTTTTAATGCCCTTGTTGGCAAAATTAGCTCGTAGCTTCTTTTTCATTCACTATTACCCCGGCAAAGGGTTACAATAAAAACTGTGAATCATCATCAATATAAATAACAGAGCACAATTAATAAGCTCAAAAAATCCCATCCCAATAATATTTCCCATAATGGTGGACCCACCACCCCAAACTCAAGCTCTAAAACAACTGTCTATGCATTGCGATTCGAGTGCGGGTCATATGGAAAAGTCCTATAATCTAAAGGGATATGGCTTATAATGTGTTTCAATAAAAAGGCTTTAGAAAGGCTAGAAGGGGCTGAGAAGGATATAGCATATAAAATCAAAAATAACATGGTGAGAAGGTATAAAAAGGCTTCAAAGGCTTCAAATATGAAAGAACCGCCTTAATCACTTTCTACACTATGCAATTTCGTTATTTTCTTACCTTTAGCACTTTCATCAAATGGTTTTGTCAACTAGCTTGGATCTTACGGCCTACACACTTTTCAAGGTTCCCTGAGATCGAACATACTTTCTATCGCATTGCTCACTAATCTTTTCTTTACTATCAACGTGTGTTTTCCTGCAAATACTTCAAAGCATACAAAATAAAATAGCTCATAAACATACTACTTTTTATCATTAATCCACTGAGTTTATGCTTTTAAGCACACTTTACATACATCTAAACCTTCAAAAATTTTAATTTTACCTAAAAACAGAAAAATTGGAGATGAGAGACACGAATCCCCACACCCCCAACTCAAAAATGAGCCGTGTCCCCACGACTCGAAAAGACTCGAAAATAAAAGAAAAGACAATTAAAATTTTACAGATATTGCACATAAAGAAAAGGTAAGGAAGAAAGAAAACATACTCTTCGAGGCTATTTACCTCGCCTGATTAATACCCGGAATAGGGTGCAATGCTTTCATGTATGTAAATTTCTATTATCACCAATTTCGCTTTCCCTTACATCTTATTATGCTCCATCCCAATCAATCACACTCTAGAAATCTCTTGTTAATCTTCTTCCAATTCTGCTCTTGAATACTTTCTCATGTGACAGTGTTCATCTAGGAATATGTTTTGAACACAGCTACTAGCGTCCCAGAAGCTTTTGTTCATCTCGGGCAAATGGATCTTGATAGGAAGAGGTTATGGTGTCTTCTTTATGAAAGTTGAAACCTTTTTGCTCTTTATATTCACCACAGCTAGCTTTCCTCTACTCTCTTGATCCGATTTACCTTGTAATTTATTCCTAAACTAGTACACATCTCAATTGATTTCATCTAGAACTTACCCAATATCTTGCTTTGATTGTTCATATCCCATAACACTTGATAATTTCTCTATTCTTTTCATCATCTCTTTTGACCCCCAACTCAAAGCTTTGAACACTCTTGAAATTTGTAACTTATGATCATAGGTGGAACAAGCTTTATTGTGGTTAGGACGGTGTTAGGATGACAATTCTCCATGTGGGTATGATTGAATCAAGATTTAATGTAGGTTTAAGGATTGAGAAGAAGATCTTGAAATTCATGGTTTTGATTCTTGGTTTCTAGGTGTTTTGATATGATATAGGTGGTTGAATCTTCCTTGTAATGATGTAGGGAAGGATTTGGATGAGAATTCATGGTGATTTGGTTGTGTTTTGATGTTAGGTGAAGGTTTGTTGAAGCTTTAATGGAGTTGGGAGAGTTCTGGAGAAGAGAAAGAGGTTTAAGGTTTATAAAATTCGGAATAATGAGCATTAGATCTTCATATAACCTTGAAATCCTTTCTTTTCTCTCTCTGGCGGCTCGTGCGGACTACCCCTGCGGACCATGGGGTGTACCGCGGGGTATACCGCGATTCCTACGTCAAAATACCCGTGGTAGGACCCTGTGGCACGTGTTTGTGCGGTGCATGGCGCGGTATAGGGTCCGGTATACCGGACCCATCAGCTATTTTTTTTTTCGTTTCTGGATAAAACACGTGGCTCTACCCCGTGGCACGGGTTTCTCCTCTGCGGTGCACCGCGGCTGAGGTCTGGTGTACCGCGCTCGGTAAAAACCTCCCCAACAGCTAGATCTCGAATAGTTATGCAGTTTAGGCTCAGAGATCACCTGATTTCGACATCCGAGCGCAAAGATATGACTTGCCGAAGTTTCGTTCCGAAAAATTTTGCTCGCCTTCCCTAACTCGATTTCTCCAATACCTAATCATCAAAAACACTAGTACCTTCCTCAAATATGCAAAATCAACTAAGAACAACTAAATTAAACATAAATTAAAAATGTAAAAGACATGAAAATTAAAAAAAACTACGGGTTGTCTCCCGTACAGCACTTTTGTTCAACGTCTTTCAAAGTTAGACGTGTTACCTCGATTAAGGCTTGCGTACATAACCTCCCCAATAACGGGTTAGGTTATGCTCATCTACTATCCGAAGTTTGTGACCCTTCTTAGCTTGTATTTCAATCCGTTTTGACGAAATAACTCTTGTAACTACAAACGGACCCATCCACGAATCCTTGAATCCCCGTGGTCTATTTTCTTGTTTGGGGGCTTTCCATGCAACCATGTCACCAACCCCAAACTCACTTTTGATTCTCTTTTTCACGGGTTTATTGTGGATTTTATTTTTAATTTCTTTTGTCACAACTCGGAGTGTCGGGGCTTTTTCTATACGTGATTCCTCATGCTTTTCATCCACCAAGTGGAATATTTTAGATTCTTTTCCCACTTGGAAAGTCACGGTTCCCCTATGAATATCAATTATGCTGTGACTTGTCGCCAAGAATGGGCGTCCAAGTATCAATGGAACATGTTGACCTGCAATGCTATCAAGGATAACAAAATCTTTAGGTATAGTTAAAGTACCTACTTGGACAAGCACGTCTTCAATGACTCCCCATGGTTTTATCATTGAATTATCTAGGAGCAGCAAATCAATATCTCTTCTTTTGGCATCTCCCATGCCTAACTTCTCGAACAGACTCTTGGGCATGATATTCCTTCCTGAGCCCAAGTCACACATCGCTTTGGCCTTGAAATTACCACCTATATTAATGTGGAGATATAAAGCTCCAAAATCTTGCATCTTTTGTGGTAGTTTCTTCGGAATGGTTGTCAAGCTTTCTTTAGTACGGTCCCTATTCTCAGTCTCAACTTCTACACCTCCACTCTTCTTGGACAGATCTTCTTTGCAGACTATCGGTGATGTAGGCTCTTTATATGTGATTACGTCCCCTATGCCTATCGTGCTTTGTTCTTCCCTTCTCGGAATATCTAGTTCATTAAGTGGAACTTGTGGTGATTCCACTTCCTCCTCTTCTTGAAGGCTGAACTCTTCAACAACATCGAACCAAACATCGCTATCGATTTCCGTGGCCTCATCATCAATTTGTTTACCTGGGCCAGTTTGCATGTATGGGACGTCGAGTATAGGAACAATGATTTCTTCTGGGCTTGACGTTTCAGATTTAGTATCACCACTAGGACATGTAATTCTTTGCAGATGAGGTGGTGATAGTAATGGTTGTGTAGGTGGTGGTTCCACCTTACTTTCTTCTGTTTGCACCTTTTGTGCGGTTGTCTCTTCTCTATTGGTTTCTTTTTCTTCTTCCACATGTCTAAATTCTGGATCAACCTCCTTCGCAATTGGATCTTTAACAATTACTTCTTCTAAGCTAAGCTTGGTTGGTTCTTCTACGGTTGAAATTTCGAACCCAACATTGCTAGAACCCAGTTTCTTATGTAATTCTTGTTGTAACTGTTGATTGATCGTAGTGAGGTCCGTTAATCTTTGCTCTATTGCTTGATATTTTTGGTGCATAGAACGTATTAAGGTTGTATTAGCATCTATATTTTCCGCATGTTGCTCTTCCATGTTTTCCAAATAACTTATACTTTCAAAAACTTGATGAGACGGAAGAGCTTGTCGAACCTGTTCTTCTATGATACTTCGGATTAACGGTGGAAACTCTTGTTGGAATTTTAGAGAAGAATTGGTCACTTGAGTGACTTGTGCCTCCAGGGTTTCCACTTTTTCAGCTAGCTCCTTGGATGTTTTATTGTTGAGCTGCGTAAAATTTTGAACCAGAATCAATAATTTATCCATCATTTCTGTTATAGCTTCATTTTGTGGATTATGCATGGGTTGTGGTGGAGCTTGTAATTGATAGCTCGAACCTTCTTGATAAAAAATTTGACTTCGGGCCCCATGCATATTTTGTGCGTAATAATTCTCCATACCTAATAAACCTGAGAAGAGACTAAAAAGAAAACGCGTAAAACTGAAAACAAATAAAAACTTCTACACTAAATAAACACCAAATAGATTTAACTTAAAGATAAATCTTCGGCAGCGGCGCCAAAAACTTGGTGGGGGCAAAGGTGTGATAAATAAATAGATAAATAAAGATAATAATAAAGAGCCACACACCCTTGATAACCACGGAACTCACTGCAAGTATCACAGATCGTTTGCAAGTTTTAATGATAAGTCAAGTTCGTTCGCAGGGATTGTATCCGTTAGATCAATTTATGTTTAACAAGCGTAGATGAATTTATATGCTTGGAATAAAGTATGAAAAGATAAAATAACTATCTAATGCAAATAAATAAATAAAACAATTAAACAAAACAAATAACTAAATATGAAGGTACGTCAAATAGATTAGAATTACTAGGTCTAATACTCAATTGTTATTCTAACCTGTCACATTAAGCATTATATATTAACCAGGATTCTAAATTCTCCGTAGCCTTTCCTTAGGCGTAGGAGCAACCTCTCCACTACTAGGGATTCCTAAGTAATGATTGGTGATTAAATCAAACCTTAATGGCTATTTAGTTACACTAGACGATTATGTGGTGTTGTCAATAACTAAGATTAATCCTAAAATTGATCAGATCTAGGGGAATAAGTCAAAACACATAATACAATATACGCCAAGCTTAACCAATTAGAATAAACAATTAGTAATTAAAGTCAAAATAATAATCCAACAATTAAAAGTAAACTTACAGAATAAAAGCTTAGAAATATGGTTGAGAATAGATCTATAGCTAATTACTCTAAATATAGAGAAGGTGAGATGTAGAAGAGGGGTTGTCAGTCTCCAATCTTCTTCTTCTTGTCTTCTTCTATAGGTCAACTTGCTTCTTGGATGAATAGCTTGATTCTAAGGATGAATATCTATCTAAAGGACTAAGCTATTGTTTAAAACTAAGAAAATATAAGTAAAGACTAAGCCTATACTTTGCAATTGAGCAAGGACATGTTTACAATGATAAGAGGGTGTATTTATAGGTATCTTGGAAGCCCTAATTCGTTTTCTTGAAGGAGAAGTAAGTAGTGGACTCCAAGCCCAACTCAAATTCGTAACCCTAAAAACATGAAATCAGGCCCGTGTTTCTTTTGGTCCTAGCAGCTTCAATACTCATCCGTTTGACGCGTATGAGTACACCAAATTCATCGTCTCGGAAAGATCTTCGACTTTGCTCTTGACCGTTTCTCCAAATTCCTCACCGTTCTTGAGATATAAGCTGATTTGTGGTCGTAGGTGCAGAAATTCAGGATTAAGACAGCTTTTCCTTTTCCATGTTTTTTTTTTTTTTTTTTTTTTTTTGATGACGAGGGTTCCCGGGCTTACACCCGACTAGTCCCCCGGGAGATATGACTGCCTCCCCAACCATACCTCCAGGCAATCAGAACTAGGTTGCCCATGTTCTGGGGAGGATTTCAGACCTTGGAAACTTTCCAAACATAATAACTTTCTCCCGCTTGCGAGATTCGATAACTTTCTGCCGCCTGTGGGATTCGAACCATGTACCTCTCACTTGAGAGAACTTTTCCAAACTTTAATAACTTTGTGCCGCCTGCGGGATTCGAACCATGTACCCCTCACTTGAGAGAACTTTCCAAACTCTAATAATTTTCTGCCGCCTGCGGGATTCGAACCCTGTACCTCTCACTTGAGAGACAGGGCCCTGAGCTAGCTCACCTGGTTATGTTTTTAGCTTTTATTTCCTTATCTCCAATTACCATGTCTATCTCTTTCCATATCTTGTAATCTTTGACTTGGAATCTAATTAATCTCCATAATTATCTTTAAAGCTTCACACTAAATAAATAATTAAACCCAATATGCTCTAAAAATATTATTTCTACTAAATCAAGACTCAAAATAGGAAAGTGCAGCATTTCCCAAGAAAATCGACTATAATGACTTCTAAATCACTAAAAATGATGTCTCATCCTAATATAAATCTATCACAAATGAGGAGACATCATGCATAAATTTATAATCAATGGAAAATTAACTCATTTCATTTCAATATCAAATATCCTAAATACAAATAAAAGTAAAAACAATCAACTAGTGTTCATACACATTGCAATACTCAAGCACAAGAGATTTAGTTCATAATATAAAACTGGATTTAAAGAAAACTAATGCTAAAATTATGCTTAAAACGGAAAAAAGAATATAATTAACCTAATATTCGAAGGAAATCAGATATAGAGATGGTGGAGAATGGTGGAACGAAACCCTCTTCCTCTTCTTCTTTTCCTTCTCCAAGCGTTTTGATCTCCTCCTTGATGTCTTCCTTTTTGTTCTACTTTTATGCCCTTAGGAGACATTGTTTTAGGTGAATAATTGACTAATATGATAGACTTTTAGTGTTATTTCGTTATATTTCATTTTCTCTCATTGGAATTGATTATTTTTCTTTTATTAAGTTTTTGCACGTTAAATGGGTTGTTTTTAGTGCAAAGTTTGTAGGTCTCATGGATGCTAGGGAGCATAAATACAAGGAGAGGAATCGAGAATTAAAAGTCAAAGGCGAGAAAAGATTTCCCGAAGAATTGACAAGGAAAGTTGCAAATCTGGAAGGCTGATATTGATTGCTAGTTTTGAGCTACTTAGACATGGATTCAGCCTTGAGTCGTGAAACAAGCTTTGGTTCCTTATTGAGTTACAAAGATTTAGAAACTTGAATGGGTCGATTCGAAGTTGATTTGAGAAAGTTACAACTGTTTTAGTGAAGGTTGTACATCAGTTATGGGACTTTTAATTAAAGATTGGACTTGGGCTTTTTAATATATCACTAATTCACTTAAGTAATAGCCCAAGTCTGATAATTACCTTATAAATAGACCTTTGGACTTCTATTTTACATACAACTCAATTTACACAAGTCAGAAACGCCAGAGAGAAAAGTCAGAAGCAAGAGGAGAGAAGAAACTGAAGCTGGAAATTCAATTCTTCCAACATTAGTCAATTCAACCCTTTAATTAGGTTTTCTTATCTTTTATTTTATGTATTAAACATGAGTTCATTTATTTTTATTTCTTTAGCTTTTAATTTAGTTATGAACTAATTTGACTTGTGCTTGAGAACCGCTTTAATGGGTTGAGCCCCAGTTATTTAATTAGTGTTTTTGAATTAGGGATTGAAAGATTTAATCTGAATTGGGTAATTTAGTATTTTCTTTTATCTTGGATTTATTTACTATTTGTGAAGTCATGAATCAAAAATAGGAATTAGTAATTAAGTTATTCAATATAGTGGCGTAATGATCACCTTGACGGGGGGTTTAGTTGCAGAACTAGATAATAGATGTAATATATAAATTATTGATCCTGACGGACTTAGTTAATTTTATAGCCAATTGGGTAAAACACTTGAACATTCAAAGGTAGCTTATAATCGCCCTGACGGGGTTTGTAATACCCTAGGATAGCTCCTAAGTCCACCCTAACGGGGGTTAGGAGAAACTAGAATCCCGACTAATACCAAATCATGATTCATCCCTTAAACGAAAGCATTGATTAAATAGGTTTAGGCGAAACCCTTGCGAAACTCAAGTACTACTTCTCATTCTTGCGTCTACTCATATTTTATTTACTTGCTTCTCATTTATTTGCATTAGTTACTTTAATATTTTACATTATTTGCACTTTAGTCCTTAAACAGAAACCCAACAAATATTTAATTTTCGTATCATATAAACAACTATCTACGCTTATTGCATAACATTTAAAGTCATACCCAATTCGTCCCTGAGATCGAAATCCCGTTTACCGGATATTACTTGAACGACCCGTACACTTGCGGTACGTGTCTTACTTGTTTAGGGGTGTTATTTTATAACACACCAGGAGACACCACTCCTATAGTGTAATATTTGATGTCTAATGTTGTTTGAACTTCTTAAAGGATTATATACTAACTTCAAAACATTTTGTGGTCAAATGGGCTCACTTAAATGAGTTACAAATAGCCTAACCTGTTTTTAGCTAATGTTAGTCAGGTTCGAGCCTAGTGGAAGCAAATAGCATAACTTCTTCATCTCAACTTCGAATTGACTTTCGTCACCTCTTACACGTCACTGACTTATATATCTATCCAAATAAAAAGAATATAAGTCCAAATCTCTGACAAATTAATCGTGGTAACTGAAACAACGTGACGTCAAGACTTCTCCGGTAAATGCTCTAACTTTTCCAAAGTGACGTTAAGCTCGTTTTACGCCTTGGCTTGGGGTAGAAACCGAATTTTTGACTTCTACTCATCATCTTTGCATATCGTGTCAATAATGTACCTAAAAGCTACACACATAACACATAATTAAGGCACAAAAGCTCTATAAATAAAAACATATTCAAAACAAGATAGAAAAGTAAAACATCCCAAATACTAGGGAAAAATCCCTTGCTTAGGTACATAAACCCCCAAAGATATGTCTCGTGCATATATTAATCTATCACAAAATAGGAGACATAAGATGACAAATTCATTGGTTTCCTTCTTCCCAGTGTGAATTTTTTCAGTTAGATTTCAGTGCTTTCGGTCGTGGTTCTGAATAAAGGAGAATTTGATCTCTTCATAATGAAGTAGCTTAAATATGAGTTTGGGCTCCTCCACCTTTTCATAGTAGTTGTTTTCTTCAACGTCTAAGATAATGTCACCTTTCTTTGTTATTGGATAATTTATTGTATGTATCTTCATGGTTAGTTGGAAGGATAAAGAAAAGGTAAGTTTGAAAGCTTGTATTTTAGCAAAGGAGATTTTTAGAAAAACACAAAGATGAGTTGAAAAAGGATGTGAAAAAAGTTATAAAAGATACATAGAAAATTGATTTTTTTGGGAAGTAAAGATTATGAGATTTGCACAATAAAAGTAAAACATACTCTTAGCGAAGCAAGGTCAAGACTTAAACTGCTATACTGGAGTAGTTTTGTAGGATGATTGAAGGTTCAAATGTGTAAATTTTTAAGAGACAATTTCAATTTCACAAGGACAAATGTTGCATGATTTACATCAAAGAAATGACGATCTGTGAAACAATTTTGGAGAAAGATCTATTGCAATAATGAAGACGACCGGAAGATGTAAAGAGTTCCCTAACGAAGAAAAAATAATTTTATCCTATAACCTTGTGCTCATACAAGGTATCATGCGGATGTCAACAGCAAGTTAGAAAATTCAACCGATCATGTGAAAAATCAACCGGCTGGTCGGGGGGTTAGACCAATCCCTTCATACATATCCCACGTAGACTGAACAGACAAGTTGATAAAATTGCAAAGGTTACTATACATGAAGCCGTTGGGCCACGAATGACAATCGCTTGCCACTCATAGACGGTTTTAATAGGATAAGACTAGGATGATTTAGTGACTGTTTCAACTTCTTTGCCTATAAGAAACATGAAGAGAGAGAAAATGTCTTTATGAAAAAAAATGACATAATTCCCTTAAGAAAAAAAATACTAGTACAATTTAAGAAATGATGTATGAATACTTTCTTTTTCTTGGTCGGTATGAATGCTTAACATATTGCATAAAAATGCGTGGTTGGTCCTACACTCTGCCAAAAGGGGGAATTATTAGAAACAGCCCCACAACATAGGACTTAATAAAATAAGGCCTTCTAGTTAGTGTACTAGTTAAGGCGTAAAAGTAAGGGTGTAAAGACGAAACACCCCCTTGTTAGACACACTCTCTCTCCAGTCACATCTGCATTCATTACACGCCAGGTGTAGGTATACGTGCAACTGAAAAGGCTTTTTTTTCAAAACAAAAACGTATTATAGCTTTTTGTTTTTGGTTTTCAATATACCACACTGTGAGAAACGAGAGACCATAGTAGACGAAGCGTTTTTTAAGAGAGAGAGAGAGAGAGAGAGAGCGAACGAATCAAGGTAGCCGGAGCAAAACAGTACGTCCCACCAACCACTATCGATCCATGCTTCACCGTTGCTGCAACACCGTTCGTGGACCTCGCTGCTGCAACCCCGTTCGTGGCAGTCTTCATGTAAACCCAGATCTGCAAGAATAGAACCCAGATCTGCAAGAATTGAAACCAGATCTGCAACACCTTGCTGCTGCTCTCCGTTCGTGGACCTCGCTGCTGCTCTCCGTTCGCATCACCTAGCTGCTGCTGCAACACCTCGCATCACCTCGATGCTGCTCTCCGCTGTCGTTACAACACCAAAACCATCTTCTCCATCTCCAGCCAACACCACCGCTGCAATAAAGCACACCACCTCCACCAGAAAATCGCCTCTGCAAGGTGGATCTTGCCACCTCCACCACCGACACCGTTCCATTTCTTTTTTTATTTTTCGTGTCTCCAGCCATTGAGTCCAGCAGTGTTCGTCCAGCCATATTGGGGCCAGCAGTGTTAGTCCAGCCCAATTCTGTTCCAGATTTGCGGGGAAGGAGCATACGCTACACAGAAGGCGGAGGTTGAAGAACGAAGCGACAAAAAATTTGCACGGGCTAAAACTACTGGATAATCGTCTCATTAAGGTACGAATGTTTCTCAACTGAACATGTAATTGTAGTTGAACCCTAATAGGGTTAGGGTTAACGAATCGGAGGGTATGGTTGAGGGCTGGACCCTTGCATATATGATTAGTGTTGCGGGTGTAGCTCAACATACAGATAATTTAATCATTATTTGGTAATGGTTTTGATATACATATGAACTATAAGGGGCCGGACCTCTGTTGTTAGGTAGACAGTATGTGATGCGTTATGTCTTGACCGAAGGGTATGTGAATGGTGATATGGTAGGCTTGGTATGGGCTTATGTGATCTGTTTATGTTTGATGTAATAAACCTAATTTTCAGACATATAGATACATATATTTCCTGTATAAACTGAACAAAAATGTATATTTATGTGTGTGTTTTAATGGATTTGTGTTGCATATGTATTAGTTGGTCTGTAACTATGTATAAGCATATCCGATTCTTAATGTGTAGTCTTTATAGGTTATGAGTTCATGTATGGTTCAGTCTAAAGTGTATGATATGTATGGTATGGTATGATAGGTCTGGTTTATAGTGTCTGTATTATATGGTATGGTTTTGTTTATTTTTTTGCTATATCTATGTTGGTTCTGTGAACCATGTTATCTGATTAAAACGTGTTGATAGGCAGGAAAATGAAGTCCATAAAGGGTACCTTGCAGACGGTAGCCACCGTATTTGTTGAAAACGAAATCCCAGAAGATTACATGGAAGAATTGAAAAAGTCACCATTCTACGCGGTACTGAGGGGTCTGTATAAAATGGACCGTGAGAGCAAACTTGCCAAGCACAAGAGTCACATAGCTGACATATTGAGTACATACGATACAAATAGGGGTGGATTTGTGTTTGGTGGTGAATCAGTTCAGATAACGGCTAATGATGTTAGTCTGATAATGGGTGTTCAAGGTGGGACAGTGAAAATACCAAAATACAAGAAAGCCGATTGCGAACCATCGAAATGGTTCAGGAAGCATTACCCCGAATCAGTATAAAAGGAAATCGGACACCCGTCCAAAAGAGATAATGGCTATGGGCATATGTGGAAATACGTGCAGCATGTCAGATGTAGTTCTCATACCATTAAAGACAAAGGTCGAAGGCGAGACATTATGGAGTATGCTAGTGTTTGAGAAAACGGAAGGGGGCGGTACATTCAAACACTACAGTTGCGCGAACAAAAAAACCAGAACAAAGTTAGGTACAGCAGCAACAAAAAAAGCGAATGACGTATTCAGGGGATTGGTGAAAGAGCTTTGGCCGAGTGAGAAATACCGGGATTTTATGAAAAGGTATGAGAACATAGACACAAACCAACATCACAGCACTCGAGGGTGGAAAGAGTCTGGTGTATACGTTATGCTCTGCATGTTGGACATCTTTAAGGGTATTGAGGTAAGGAAAACGTACACAGCTGCGAACATTAAATTGATGAGGAAGTCGGTGGTGAACATGATGCTTACAAGCAGTTGTACGACAAAGGCGTTAGAGAAGGCCAAAGGAATCAGTGGGTACCCGAATATTAATATGTAAAAGTGTTATTGATAGCGATAAATAATAAACTTTGTAATGACGTGGATTAAAATGTGTATGTTTTTTTCTGTAAGTGGATGTTTGCAATGAAAAATGTTGTTTTCCATTATTTAAAAATTGTGTTATGGGTTTAGTTGATATACTATATGATAGAGCTCTATATCAGATGCTGCATATGTCTAGTCTATAAAGTGTAGACCATATGTGTCAATGTAATTTGGAGGAAGGCCCGTAGGGTATAACTTCATGGATATATATCGTACTAGACATTAATCGGGAGCGTTATGCACATCTGTAGGATATTATGGTATGAGATTATGAATGATAGTGAGTTGTAACACAAATTATTTAACGAATTATACATAAGCAGGTGCAGACCACTGCTATGTTTGTTTATACTATACATATGAGTATGTATGGATGTATAGGTACAGATCATAGGGTATGGCTGTGCTTCGACATAAAAGCAACATATGCAAAACATTGTTCCAGACCATATAACAAATGGTATGGATGTTCAGGTACAGACATTAGGGTATGGCTGTGCTGTGTCATACACATACCATAATTCAAACATCGTTCCAGACCATGTATCGAAGGTATGGATGTTCAGGTACAGACCATGTATCGAAGGTATGGATGGTAAGGTGCATACCATAGGGTATGGCTGTGCTTAGTCATAAAAACATCATATTTCAACCATTGTCCCTGATCATATATCACGGTAACATATTGGCAGTTAATTAAAACAACATATTCATTAATAAGTACAAAAACATCGGTACATGTACCATAGGGTATGTACATTCAGCATTAAGTTTGTTGTTTTTGGGTCATGTAGCTGGTAAGGGACCAAAAAAATATGACGTGAAAAACAGAAACCGACTGATACATAAATCAAGGGTTTGGACTATCGCGTGACACCAACCATAATAAGGTGGAATAGTCATCGTCTGATTTGATGCGGCAATTCTGGTGTCCGGATACTGAATATTTATAAATCAACTCAACATCGTAAACAAATCTCCATTTGGCTCGTACAAACTCTTCGAGTTTTTCAAGAGATGGAAAGTTTACCATTGGCGACATATATTTCTCGTCACCATGCTTAACTATACCAACAGCCTGACTCATGGTGCAGCTACACAAAAATCACGATGAAAAACACCATGAGTCATAAAATGTGTGTATCAAAGAAACAAACATCGAAATAAAGGAATGAAAAAACGTGTGAACAGATAAAGCAAAAATTGAACTAAAACGATATGCAATGTGACTTTGGTCATATTGGTCTGTACTTGATAGCATGGATACTACTGCTGAGTAATACTTTTAACATACCCGTGTGTCCAGCCCAAATGGTCTACGCTAAAATACGAATGAGAAATAATTGGTCTGTACCTGATAGTCTGGATGACACGATTTCCGGGTTTATCTAGACCTACAACCCATTATGCAACGTAATTCTTAACCTAATGGTCTGTACCTGATAGCATGGATATTACGCATGAATAATCCGTTTAACAAACACATTGTCCAGCCCTAATGGTCTATGCAACGTTTAAAATGTGAACCAATGGGTCTGTGACTGATATTCTATGTTCTACAAAAAAATAGATTATCTAACATTAAAATTCAATAATCAACAACAGTAAGCTATATATTACGTATTAGGCTTTTATAAATTCGTAATTGTGAGTAGAAATCCCATAATATGTTAGTTTGCCATCATAATTTGCTAAAAAAAGCATTTTTTAAAAGGTTTAATCTGTCAAATTGTATAATACATACATATGTTTTAAAGAAAAAACTCCATATCAATGGTGGAAAGAAAAAAGTCCATATCAAATTTCAAGAAACATCAAGAACATAAAAAATCTGAACTGTTATCAGCTGTAAATTCTGGGTGAAAGTGTGAAATACCTGATCAGCAGATGGCTTTGTTCTTCTCTTCAGAATTCAAATTTCAAATATAGTACGGTGGAAGAAGAGAGAGTATGTGATTTGTCTGGTATATTGTAATATAAAGAGAGAATAATGTAAAAGCCTTCCATGTCAGAAAAAGGATGAGAGAGGGTGAGAGATGCACACGTTTGTATTGTTAGCTAAAGTAAGGGTAATATCGTAAGATCCCCCTCTCAGCTAGTCCAGTTAGGCTGTTAATAGAAGTAATATTCAATTGGGCCTTATAAAATAATGTATGGGATAATTGGGCTGCAATTTGTATATTCCTCCTGCCAAAAATAAGGTTTAGTGTATTTCCAATATAAGGACCAAGCATATAATTTTAAATATTATACGGTGATACTTGTATATACAATATAGGGTAAAGCTTTCATGAAACCCCTTAACTTTCTCCAAAGTGCGCGATCCGCCCCTGATCTTCACTTTTCGCCTTTCTGGCCCTCCATCTCAATACTTTGTGACACCGTTAGCCCTTTTTTGGTTTTTCTGTTAATTGACCGTTAGTCAACGCCACATGACGCCAGGTCATCGCCACATAAGCTCCACGTCACCGTCAGCTTCATCTTTAACTTTTAAAAAAAAAATTCTTTGAAGGTTTGAATCCTTCAAACCTTCATCAATGGAGGAAAAATAAAAAAATAAAAAGCTTTAATTACACTTCATTAAATCATCCGTTATATATAAATTGTAATATGATAATTCAAACATTATGAACTAACCTTCCTCAATGAAAATAGAAAGACCAAAATCAGTAGCCTTCAATGGAGAATCTTCATCTTTACTCCATCGTTCATAAACATTGAATCAAACATTGACTAGAAAATTTAATACCAATAATAAATCAATAAAAGTACCAATAAAAGAATACGAGCAGCAATATACTTATAATGAAATAGAAGATCGAAAAGAGCAGGCGAAGAAGAGGATGAAAAGAGAGGCATAATTACGAGCATAACGTTTAACATTTTCATGGACACGAAGGCGAGCCTGTGACGGAGAAGAAGGGAAAGAATAGGAATCAAACGAACCGAAGAAGACGGTGGTCCAAGGCGGGGTATTGCCGGAGAAGTCATCGGAGGTGAGTTTAGAGAAAGGATTGAGTGTGAAGAGAGAGAGTAGGGTTACGATATGTGAGAAAATTGAAATGAATATGCCGTTTGTGATTGAGGCGGTAGAGATTTTGGAGGAGGTACTGGCACTGGTTTTGGTCGGAGAGGATGAGCGGCGGACTTCGGTTGTGCAGGTTTTGGTCGGAGAGAATGAGCGGCCGGAGAAGTCATCGGAGTCGCGGAGCACGCTTAAAGATAATGGGTTTGCCCTGATAGTTCATCGTGACCCTTTATTGATGATAGTGTTTGTGTTTTATTATTAAACAAGTCAAACACTAGCTCGCCTCTCAACACTCAAGCAGCGGCGCTTTGGGGCAATCAAGAAGGTGTGTAGAGTAAATTCTTTTCTCTTTTGATATTTTCTGCTGGAAATTAACCTATCGACCTTTTGTCTTTGAACAGAATATAGGAAGATGGTTGAGAAATTATATAAGCCTATTCCATAGATTTGTGCTGCTCAATCCACATTTGCGTCATTTTCGTTTAGCAGAGGTGTTTATGTGTTATATGTTCGTGATTTTATCAGTTTCTTTCATTCTTTTCGGATGTAATTTCTCATATGATATTGAGAAGATATGAATTTTATTATGTTTGGAAAATGTTGAGGTTGTTAACTCAAAATCTATTTATGAAACTGTTCTTTCTTTTATTTCCCGAACCTCAGATGTGAATTATATGTTCTATTGCCTCATCCTAAATCTCCATTGATGAGCGGCCGGAGAAGTCTCCATTGATGAAGGTTTAAAGGATTCAAACCTTCAAAGATTTTTTTTTTAAAGTTAAAGATGAAGCTGACAGTGACGTGGAGCTTACGTGGCGATGACCTGGTGCCATGTGGCGTTGACTACCGGTCAATTAACAGAAAAACCAAAAAAGGGCTAACGGCGTCACAAAGTATTTAGATGGAGGGCCAGAAAGGCGAAAAGTGAAAATCGAGGGCGGATCGCGCACTTTGGGGAAAGTTAAGGGGTTTCAGAAAGGGTTTACCCTACAATATAATACTAGTATGTAATTTGTGAAGTTATTTATCATAATTACAAGAAATTATATTAGATTTTGAAATGAACCAACAATTTATAACTTACATATTGAATCCTTAATTTTAGTTTTGCGTTTGCTTAACCAATTATCAGTTATATTTCTTTTGTATTTTCAGTTAATTATTGTTAATTTCTTTTATAATTCCTTTCAGTATTTAAAATTGTATAATATATTCAACCATTTTAAACAAATTCATTTTATATAAAATTCAAAATTGTAAAAACGTGAAGAATAAATATATATCTCCTATTTTTTTTTAACAAATTACATTTAACATCAATAGCAAGTAACAAATCAAATATAAACCATTTAAAATGGCTTTCAGATGTATTAAGAAAAAAAGAAACTAATTAGGCTAGTCAATTGGTACAAGGAGACTTATATATTTTCGTGGAATTAGTCGTGGTATGCATAAGTTATCCGGACTACTCACGTACCAAAAAAAATAAAAAATCAAATCAAACATAAAATACATTAAAATCAAGAATAACATATTAATCACATTGTCTTAAATTATTCTATGATTAGATGTTATTAGACAAATTTTGTAAAAAAAGAAAAAAAAATTAGTTGTTGGATAAACTGAGGGCAACCTATAATTTAAATAATATATTAATTTTTAAACTTTTTCATACTTATCTCTTGGTGAAGTATTAAAATAAAGAAGATAATTTATCTATTTTTGGTTTCAAAAGCATGTTAAATATCAATAATATAAAATATAAGGTTAACGTCCAATAAATTTCTACAACAGCCTTGTGTATTATCTTTTAAAAGATATTATATCCTATCAACTTTAAATTTTTTTTTTGGTCGAAAGAAACATTGAATAAAACTTCAAAATAATACATCATCATATCCCCACAGGGTTAAAGTCAGCAGCGAGAAGAGAGGCGAGTTTGGGAGGTGGAAAAAAATTCCAAAGGCTAAACAAAGAATTTTTAATTTCCTGTTTAGCCACCCAATCTGC
The DNA here is from genome assembly GCA_029959085.1 of Nemophila menziesii. Lineage (NCBI taxonomy): Eukaryota > Viridiplantae > Streptophyta > Magnoliopsida > Boraginales > Hydrophyllaceae > Nemophila > Nemophila menziesii. The sequence continues at coordinate 13,569,417 of JARWIR010000001.1, read as the reverse complement.
GCACAAGTTTTTAGATCTCCTAACAAAGGAGATTTTAATATTACAATTTTCCTTAATCTTACGTACACATCTAACAAAACCTCTAATGTTACAAAAGGATTTAACATTGTTTGATAATTGAAAAACAAGGGCTTGACAATCAGATTCAATCTCGACTTTGCCATTTGAAAATCTTGATGCAATCTCACAGGCCTTGACAAGTCCTCTCGCTTCTGCTTCCAAAGGGGAGTTAGCAAAAAATTTTCTTGAGCTTCCATCTACTAATTTACCTCCTGAGTCCCTGAGAAGACAAGCATATGAGGCTACATTAGTATTATATTCAAATGATGCATCACAATTCAATTTGAAGCATCCTGATAATGGTGGAGTCCACCTCTCTTTATTGCCTTCTCTAATGGCTTGCGCCTGAGTTGCAATATTATTAGAGAGGTTATGACTTAAATAATTTCTTTCTCCTGAGTTATTAACATTGTTAGCCTCAGAATTAATTCTTTTTGAAGATAAGAAATCATCATAGGCTTTTGTAGCTTCAGATAACACATTCAAAGGGTCAGGGACTGAGCCTCTAAAAATAGCTTCATTTCTTGCTTTCCAAATTGCCCAAACAATATAAAATGCCAATTCACCATAGCCTCTTTTATTAAACTCAGTCTCAACAAGACTTAGTCTAACAAAATTAATCCATTTCCTGAAATTGAAAGAAGGAGCAGTTAAAGAATAAAAATTAAGAGGGCTAGCTAACCAAACAGCCCTTGCCCATGAGCAATGAAAAATCATATGCTCCACATTTTCAGTTTGTTCTTCACATATAGAGCATAAGTCAGAATCACAAGATTTTCTCTTTTTCCTATTCTCATTAGTAGGTAAAGCATTTTCACAACATTTCCAAATAAAGTTTTTAACTTTTGGAGCCACATTCATATCCCACACTGTTCTCCAGTCCTTGGACTGAAGCATAAATGATTGCTGACCTTTGTCTTTCTTACATTTCTTTTCCTTCTCCATCTGAGCCTTCCATAACCTATTATACATTTCTTTCACTGAAACTCTCCCATGAGAGGAGAAAGGCCAGAAAGGCACATCCTCATAGTTGAGTTTGGATAAAAAAAATAGAAGTTATGGTTGCTACATCTGAAGAAGGCACAAATGCATTTAACAACTCAAAATTCCAAGTAAAAGAAGTATGATCAATAAAATCTGCCACTCTATTAAAAGGGCAGTCATCAGGTTTAACCAAAGTAATGGCTGAGGGGATCCAATTATCTCCCCAAAAGTCAACTGTTTTTCCATCACCAATATTCCATTTTAAATCTCTCAAGAAGCAGTTTCTACCTTCTATAAGGCTTTTCCAGCCCCAAGAACAATTGCTACTAAGTTGAGCTTTGAAAAACTCATTATTAGGGAAATACTTCCCTTTAAACAGTTTATAAAGTAAAGAACTTTTATTTAAATTAAATTTCCAGGCATTAGAGGCCAATAATGCTAAATTTTGGCAGTGAAATTCTTTAAAACCAAGACCTCCATCATCCTTGCAATTCATTAGTGTTTGCCACTTGATCCAGTGGCACCTACTCTCACCTTGGTTATCCCAATAGAATTTAGAGATAAGAGAAGTGAGGTGAGAGGTTATTTTCTTAGGTATAAGAAAAACTGACATAATATAGTTAGGGATTGCCCCCACTACTGCCTTTATAAGAATTTCTTTCCCACTTTTGGATAGCATTTTAGTGTCCCATCTGTCCATATTTTTCATAACTTTTTCAATCAACCATTCAAGTGACTTTACCTTTGATTTTCCCCAAGAAGAGGGAATCCCAAGGTATTTACCCAAATGTTCTATTTTGTTCATTCTCAGAAGGGAAGAGAACTTGCCTCTCAGGTTTTGTGGTGTGTTTTTAGAGAAAAAAACACCACTTTTATTGAGATTTAGCCTTTGTCCTGAGGCAAAAGTATACCAATGCATTATATTATTGAAAATATCAATATTATTTTCACTAGCTTCAAGAAAAAACAAACTATCATCTGCAAATAGAATATGAGTAACCATAGGTGCCCCTCTAGATATATAGATACCTTTAAATAATCCCATATCCACATAAAACTCAATTAAATGAGTTAAAGCTTGTGTGACAATGCAGAACAGGTAAGGGGATAGAGGGTCCCCCTGCCTTAAGCCTTTCTGAGGTCTATCTATATCAAATAATGTACCATTAATTTGAATTTTATATGAAACTGTTGTTACACAGTTCATTATCCATCCAATCCAATTTTGATGAAATCCCATCCTTTTAAGTACATCTCTCAAGAAATCCCATTCTATATTCTCATAAGCTTTACTCATGTCAGCTTTAATAGCTAATGAGTATTTTTTTGTATCCCTCTTATTATTCAGAAAGTGAGAGACTTCCTGAGCAATCAAAACATTCTCAAATATAGACCTATCAGGAATGAAAGCAGTCTGAGTCTCAGAGATCAGACTACCAATCCATTCCTGGAGTCTAAGAGTTAAAATTTTTGAAATGATTTTATAGATAAAGTTTGCACAGCTGATAGGTCTAAAAGAGGCAACTGTATCTGGATTTTCACACTTTGGAATGAGTGCTATAATAGTGCTATTGATTTCTTCCAAAGAGGAATTATTCAATATAAAATCAGATATAAGAGCAACTAGATCATACTTAAGAAGATCCCAAAATTTTTTAAAGAAAAAACCCCCAAAACCATCAGGTCCAGGAGACTTATCACTCCCTAGTGACCAAATAGCTTGTTTAACTTCATCCATATCAACACTTTTAATCAATGAGTTATTCATTTCATCTGAAACCACCTTCTTGACTTTATCAAGAATTGGTTTATAATTTCGAAAACCCACAGATTTGAAGATTTTGTTATAGTACCCCACAAATTCATTAGAGATTACTTTGGAATCTGAGGACCAAATTCCATTTTCATCTTTAATTTTAGAGATTCTGTTTCTAGATCTCTTAATCTTAGTTGAGGCATGGAAAAACTTTGAATTTTTGTCTCCAAGTCTCAACCAATTGTTTTTTGATCTCAAGGACCAATAAATTTCCTCTTTTTTCCAATATTCTTCCAACTCCATACTCAGAGAATGAAAAAGAGAATCATTTTCATCACTGTATGGTTTATTGAATAAAGTTTCCAACTGATCTAGATTCTTTTTGATAAGAATCCTGTTGTTTAGAATTCTTTTCCTAGCCCACCAAGATATATGTTTCTGAATATGAGATAATTTGTACTTCATAGAAGAAATACCTCTCATATCCATTATATATCCTTTTTTCCATTTCTCAATAATAAGTTTGCACAGATTGTTATCCAAAATCCATCCTTTCTCCAAAATGAATCTTTTCTTATGACAATTAGTGTAAATTCCAAAATTCAGAATAATTGGTGAATGGTCAGATCCAAGAGGAGGTAACACTTCAGTCCAAGAATTTGGATAGAGTGCCATCCAATCCTCATTAACAATTATTCTGTCTAGTCTTTGCTTAATCAGCTGGTTGCCTTTTCTCTTGTTAGACCAAGTGAAAATACAACCTGAAGCTGGTAAGTCAAACAAGACATTAGATTCAATAAAGGAATTGAAAATAGCCATATTCCTTTTGTGAACTGAATTCATATTGCCTCCCACTTTTTCAGAACTGTATCTAATCAAGTTAAAATCTCCCAAAAAACACCAAATTTTCTCAACATGAACAAGATCATTCAGTTTTCTCAGAAATGAACTTTTATCCTCATCTGCAGTAGGGCCATAGATGAAGTTAATCTCACACATTTCTATATTAGAACTGAAATAGGTACATTGTATTAAGCTCTTATCTGAGCTTACAAGTTTAAAGTTATCAACCTCTTTCACATAAACTGCTAAACCCCCAGACAAACCAATAGGGTCCACTTGAGCCACAAGTGTCAATTTCAGTTTACAACATAAGGAATTTAAAAAATCAAAATTATGCTTAGTTTCAGATAGAAATAGTACCTCTAAATGATGAGTCTTGATCATATCAACCAAGCTCATTTCTGTCAAGGCATTGCCAATGCCTTGACAGTTCCAAGCTTGTATCATTGAGGGTTTTGGGGTTGATATGGGTCAACCCCGCAAACCTCTTCAGCTTCCATCTCCTCTTGAAGTCCTTCATCATACCAATTCTCTATATTGTCTTCATTTTCATTCTTTTCAAGCTCGAAAGTGTCAACCATCTCATCATCACCCCCTGAAATAGGAGCAATAAGAGTTGCTGGCACTTGAGAGCTTAATTCATCATCAATTGAGAGTCCCAGATCCTCTCTAACCTGCTTAGTTCTTGTTTTGTTCCTTTCAAGAGAACCAAAGCAGATAGATTGGTCTGAATTATCTGTAATTGTTGAATTAATTTTCACTTTTTCTTCTAGCTCAGTCAAAGGACTAAGCTTAATATTAGCTTCATTTTCCCCACACAACTTAAGAATCTCATCATTTTTCAAAGGTCTCAGTTCAGATTTAAAACTCACACCTTGAATAGTAACCTGATCCAGTGTAATTGAAGGGACCAAAAGAGAGTTTTGAAAAGAGTTAACTCCTTTGGTCTTCACCATATATTTTTTATCCGTATTAATTTCACCTTCTTCAAGTAACTCAGCCTTCTTCTTAACTTTATTCTTCAAAGGTTTTTTAGTCCTTTGAATTACATTGTTATTCCTAACAGCTTTGAATACAAACTCCTTCTCTTTTCTCTGATTTTCTGAGTATTTTATCCAATTTCCCAATCTATTGGTTAATAGATTAGGATTATCACAATCTTTCTCTTCATGAGATATAATCCCACACTTAAAACAGAAGTCAAATAATTTCTCATACTTAAAAGAGACCCACACACTCTGACCTTTGGATATCTTAAAATTACAACCTTCCAACAAAGGTGAATGGATAGACCTATCAACTCTAGCTCTAATGCTAGGATCCTCTTTATACTTCAGAGGGTCTGGTAAACAAATTTCAGTGACTCTTCCTACCTTAGAAGCAATCTTACTGACATTAGACTCCTTAATGAACAGAGGAGGGACACCATAAATTCTAATCCAAAAAGAAGTTTCATCTAGAAGAGATGGGTTAATAATAGTATCCTCATGCTTTTGAACAAGAACATGAAAGCCAAATATGTGATAGGGTCTATTATTCCACACATTATCATAATCTTTTTCTTTATCAAAGTGAACAGTACACAGATTTATACCTTTTTTTACCAGAGTTATTCTACCTGATATACCCCAATGTTGAATAATAATTTTCTTCAGATAGCTTTGGTTAACAGTACCAGTTGCTATAATTCGAAGTATAAGTTTGGGTTCATCAAACTTAGAATACACAGCATCTTTATCCGGTGACAGACAAAGTTCATCATCCTCTTCTTCTCTATTCCTCTCGTTGATGGTCATCAAAGAAGACATCTCGAGAGGGTTAGAAGATAAAAATAATAGTAATCTCAATAAAACACTTGATAGTGACCTTGAGATAATGAAAACTCGCTATCGAGAAGTAGAAGAAGTTTAGTTTCATAGATCTGAAAAGATCTTAAGTTGAGACTAAACCCGAAGGAGAGAGGGAGGAGATTCACTTGAGCAGGGCTCTAAAAGTAAAAAGGAGGAAAGAGGGAGGAGAAAAATGGTAAGAAAAGGGTTAGCGAGTGAGAGAAAGCGGAGGAGAACGGCGTTTCAATGGTGGTTTAGGGTTGGGGATCGGGTTTCAGATGGAGGGTTGGGGTTATTTGGGAAAACGTGCCTGAGAGCATTTTTCTATCCTAGATGTTCATATTACTCCTATCAACTTTAAAAGATCTTAGATTCAAACTCAATAAACGACAACAAATTAGACTAAATTAATACATCAAGATATTGTATAAAAATATAATAAATAACGAATAATTAATTATCTTAAGTACATAACAATAAAATGATATGTATGAGAAAAAAAAGTTAAAAAGAAAAACAGTTTGAGTAATTAAAATATTTTTAATAGGCAACACCTAATTACTCGGAGAAGGTAAGTATTCTCAATTAATTACAACTTCGACTTAATTCTCAATTAAGTACAAAATATTACCCAATTACCAAACTATCTTTCCACCTATTATTAATTACTTTAATTATATATTAAATTAATTCTAATTTTATTTTTTATTTTTTTTTGAAATTATTTTTATAATAAGTTTTTTTTTTTGAATTTTTTTTTTCAACTTATTTTTTTGAAAATTTTCTTTTTCCGGAATTTTGTTCCATGAATACACAAATTTGAGTTTTATGTGTTCCATGAATACACATCTGAAATTTGTGCATTCCAAGAATACACAAATTTGAGATTTGTGTGTTACATGAATACAAAAATCTGAGATTTGTATGTTCCAGGAATGCACAGAATTGGAACAAATAAAATCAAGTTTTGTGTATTCCAGGAATACAAAAATTCGAGTTTTATGTGTTCTATGGATACATAAATTTGAGTTTTATGTGTTCCATGAATATACAAATCTGAGATTTATGCGTTCCAAGAATACACAATTCTGAGTTTTGTGTGTTCAACGAATACACAGAATTGGTACAAACAAAATCGAGTATTGTGTATTTCAGGAATACATAAATTTGAGTTTCATGTGTTCCTTGAATACACAAATTTGAGTTTTGTGTATTCCATAATACACAAATCTGATATTTGTGCGTTATAAGGATACTTAATTATGAGATTTGTGTGTTATAGGAATACTCAGAATTAGAATAAACAAAATTAAGTTTCGTGTGACATGGAACACACAAAACCCTAAAACATAAACACACAAAAAAAACAATAAAGTGTTGGACAAAAAGATAATATATCAAGATAGTTAAAAACGAGTAAAAAATAAGGTATGCGCGATTAATAAAAGAGAAAAAATCAATTTTGTTAAAGAAGAGAATCCTTTAGATCGATTTTAAGATTTTGTGTGTTACAGGAATACATAAATCTATATTTGTGTGTTATAGCAACACATAAACCTAAATTTCGATTTAAAAAAAATTAGAAATTTTTTTTCCTTGACAAAAATCCAAAATAAAAAACTGAATATAAAATAAAAAAAATTTAAAAATAATAATTTAAAAAAAACCATATAAGGGCAATAATGGAAGGTAATATGAAAACGTGTTTAATTGAGAATTAAGTTGATAATTTGTGAGTAAGTAAGAAATAATTTGCTTCCTCCTTTTTTGGAATGAAAAGTATGGAATTGTAATAAATTTGGAATTATTACTATTTTTGAAACTCAATCAGTTAAATTATAGGAAGAAAAATTCTAAAACACAAAAAGTTGAGTTACGGAAAAATTTCAATAACTGATAAAGAAAAATTAATTAGTTGAGTTATGCACCAGAAGCGTTTTGTCCTTTACTTGATGAACAATATGAGTTTGGGAACCAAAAACTCAAATTGCTCTTCAAATAAAAAGTAAAATACATACAAATACGGTATATATCATATTTTTATGATACATACTTATTGTTTGTTACTTCACGAATAATAAAAAAGAACTAAAATATATAGACAATACAAAAATACAGCAAAAAAAAGTTTGAGTTATGAAAAAATTCTTAAAACTTAAAATCTAAGTTTTGAAATTTTTCTCAATACTCAAACTGTTTTTCAAATCAAAGGTAAAATATGATATATATATATATATATATATATATATATATATATATATATATATTTTTTTTGAGGGGGTATAAAGAGGGGTTGGGATTAATTTTAAGTTAAAAATATTTCACGGGCAACGGTTGAGATCGTTCCGTTATTTAAAAAAATTCAATCTTCCAAAAATACCTCTACTATATATATAAGATATCTAAAAAATTCCCCTCACAACCCATACCTCTCTCTCTCTCTCTCTCTCTCTCTCTCTCTCTCTCTCTCTCTCTCTCTCTCTCTCTCTCTCTCTTCTTTTGTTTGTTCACAACACATTCGGTTTCACGATGAAAAGTCACCTTCACAGAAAAATCACCTTCGCCCTAACCTTCTGTTGGCCTAACGTCTTTTTAATCTTGTTTTAATATTTGCCAAATCGTATTTTAATTACCCCCGAAATAGTGTTTTATACTTGCCCTAACTTAACACTATTTCTCCTTGTGTTTAACTTGTTTTTTTCAAGGAAATTGAGTTGGTGGGCCGGCATACCGCCCAAAGGACCGGTATACCGCCGGGAAAGAGTCGTTGCCCCAACGGTCACAAGCCACGTGGATTTTCCCGTTGACTAGAAGACAAGCATGACCGGTATACCGCCCATTTCACCGGTGTACCGCCCAGAGGTCAGAAATGCCTATAAAAGGGAGCTTTATCACATTCAAGAAACCACCTCTTACCAATCCAATTCTAATCATTCTTACACATCAATTAGAGGTCTCAAGCTAACATAGAATCAATCCAAGCTTGATCAATTAACTTGTTATATCTACTCATTCAAGGAGTAAATCAAAGGAGCTTCAAAGTTCAATCAACTCAAGAGAAGTTTTAAGCTTAGAGTTATATCATCTCTTTAGGAGTTTATTGGGAAAGTTGTTTCACCCTTTAAACACTTACATTTATCCTCTTAAGTCTAGTTCTTGTAATAGATAGATTAAGAGAGAATTAGAGTATCGGGAGTATACTCGGTGTCCTTGTGTTGCGATAGCACAAGAGTTTGTCCTTCGTGGTATCGAAGAGGTTGTAAGGGTTAATGTGTTCTCGACCCGGTTAAGAGAGACACGGGAGTTTAGTGAAAAGCTTGAAATCCTAAGGAGGCTTCCTTAGGTAGTGGATGTAGGGATAACCGAACCATTATACATCGTTGTGTACTTTCTATCCCTACTCTATTTACTTTCCGCACTTTATATGTTTGATTACATGCTAGTATAAATATCGTAATAATCTTTACCTAGTTAATCAAACCTATTGTCATCTAGAGTAGTAAGAGATTAGAAACTCGTTTTACTTGTATCACTTATATATCGAACCTCTAGCTTATCCATTGTATGATCCCTTAAGAGTTTGATATATTGGTTGACTTAGAAGTTTCTCTCTTAAACTTATAATTGTCCAAAAGATTTTTAATTAGGCATTAATCTTATTAGTAATCCTATTCACCCCCCCTCTAGGACTTTCAATTGGTATCAGAGCCTAACTCTATGTGAATAGCTTAATCGTTAGTAGAGTAAACGATATGAAATTTAATCTTTTGGAAGAGTCGCCTTCTACCCGACCTCCACTTTTTGTAGGAACTTACTATTTTGCTTGGAGAACAAAAATGGAGGAATTTATCAAAGCCGAAGATCCCGATCAATGGAGAATCGTTATGGAAGGTCCATTCGTTCCATATAAAGAGGAGTTAAATGAAGCGGGGGTTCTTAAGTTAAATCAAGAAGAAAAAGATTATGATGAACTCACCGATGAGGATAATGCTAAGCTCACTCAAAATGCAAAACCGATGTACACTCTAATTTGTGGAATATCCGAAGAGATTTTCTCACAAATGTTAGATTGTAATTCCGCAAAAGAGCTTTGGGATCGTTTGGAGTTTTTATATGGGATTGTCGAGAATGACGAAGAAAAAGAAAGCTTAACTCATGATGAATCTCATATCAATCCTAAACCAAACCATGAGGTAGCAATCTATCCTAACTCTTTGTCTCCTCCATATAATTATGATGATATTAGGCACATTTCATCCCTTTTAAATATTCTTGACTCTCAAATCCATTTGAATAACCTTATGTTGAAAAAAGGCTAAAGTTGAGCAAAAGAATTGTTTTAATTGTTGTATCACTCTAGATGATATTTTGGGAAATACTAAAAACCCTTGTTTTGAAAATATTTTCTCTTCAAATAAAAGTCAACATCCTATGAAGAAAAATATAGAAGGTTTTGAAAAAGTGGATGAAGCATTTTCCCTTGCTCTTAAAACTTAAGAAAATCATCCCTATTTAAATGTCACTCCATTTGATGAAAATGATCTTTTTAAAGAAAAACTATTTGTGAGTGAAAATTTGATTTTACAAAATAATGAGAAAAATTCATGTTCAAAACCTTCTCATGATATTTCTATTCGAAAAAGAAATACTTGTAATTATTGTGGTAAACTCGGTCATCATGTTTCTACATGTCATTACCACAAACAACTTGAATACGGGTCCTTAATACCCTCGTGGGAAAAACCGACATGGATCGTGAAAAGTACTAATCATGTTCCCGGATCCACTCCACCTCGGATACCATATTAATATTCATTGTAGGTGTTGAGCGTCAAGAAAATAAAGGGATATACAAAAGGACGCTCAAATCTCGTAAAAGAAAAATCCGGTGATTTCTTTCTTTATCTCGTTTTTATTTGTGCTTTATTACGTGTGTATTTGTTTCTTTTTATATGTGCTATTATCTTTTAAGCTTTACCCTTTTTATCTTGCTTGACATTGCTTAGTTTTTTCTTTGGGTCTTTTTGTACTTTTTAGAAAGTATAGGATTCTTAGGAAATTATCCGTTTTTAATGTTCTAGTCCTTTCTACTTGCTTGTTTTCAAAAATAAAAGTTTCCCCACTTATAATTTTACATTATCTAACTATTGGGGAGGTTTCGGGCTAATTTCGAACACTTTTTTATCCAAATTTTCGAGAGTTGAGCGGCATACCGGGATTTCCGCCGGCATACCCGCGGGCTTGAACAGATTACTGTTTTTACTGGACCGGCATACTGGGCATTTCAGCGGCATACCGGTCGGGTTTTTTCTGCAGCTACGAAATCGTTTTAAACGCTTCTAATACCCCTCTTTCTTCATTCTTAAAACCCTAACTACTTCTCTTTCACGATTCTCTCTGCAAATCGATCAAAATACATCTTCTTCATCCATTAATCTTCTCTAAAACCCATATCCTTCAAGCATCTTCATCATATCTTGCTATGGGTCCAAGAAAAGAAGCTTCTTCATCCTCTACAAGAAAGAAGACCGGAAGCTCCTCAAATCCTCCTCCACTTTCAAAGCCCTTCGATATTCAACCGGGTAGAAAGGTTGAATCCTCCGCTTTCCCATCCGGTAATAGCTTCTTTACTCATCTTGATTCACAAGGGTTTGTTCCTTTTCTTTCAATTGAATCAAATATTGCTACTAGTTTTTGTCAAGAATTCTACAAAAACTTCCAATATAATTGTGATAGGAACCTCATTTCTTCAAAAATCAATGGGAAAATTGTAAAAATTGATGAAACCCTTCTTAGCAACGTTTTTAATCTCAAAACTTCGGGTTTTAACTCTTTTTGGAATATTAATTGGGGTTTTCTTGATGAAACTACTATCCCTCTTGTTGAAGCCTTTATGGAATCCCATTTAGTTAATCCGGCCTCAATTAATCCCGATTCTAAACATTGGAGGTCGTATGATTTCACACCCGATTTTCAAATAGCTTATAAAATTGTTCTAAATGGGTTATTTTTCAAAAACAAACACGATGCTACTATATCCCCTTATGAAGCTTACATTCTCTATCGTATTTATCACAATGAGCCAAGCAGTTTTCCCGCTATCATGATCAAAATGATGAACCATTTTCTTAACACCACTAGTGTTCCATATGGTTTAGCTCTTTCCGCTATTTTCAATCATCTTGGTTTTAAACTCGAAAATTCTCTTTTAAAAAGCTTCAACTCAAATTGGGTCTTCAATTACAAAGCCGTTAGAAAAATGAAGTTTGTGGTCTATAATGATGAATATATTCCGGAAAATCATGTTAATAACTTTGGGGATCAAGAGACTATCTCTAATATCCTTTTATCTCCTTCGCGTCTCACAGGTCCACCTATCCCGGCCTCTCCTATCCATGTTGAGCCTACTCATAACCAACCCATACATGAGGATTCCTCTAATATCTCTCGGATTGAAGCTACACTTAACCGTTTTATCAATTTTGTGGAAAGAAAATTTGAGGTGTTTGAAGGAAAATTGGAGAATCTTGCTCGGGATGTTTCATGCATTAAGGATGATGTATCACATGCCCGCCGCCGTTCTAGAAGCCGCTCTCCTCGGGATAATCGTTAATTACTTTTATTGGGTGTTTTTATTTTCCATATTATCCTATTTAGTTTCGTTTTCACTTTGGTTGTTGGTTTCTAGTTGATTATGTTTTCATCTAGTTTGGTTTTAAGTTTGAATTATCATTTGTTTCCTTTAGTCTATGTATTTGTTGGAATATTTGGATAATTAGTTGTTTTGGATGTCTTTAATCTTGTTATGAATATTTGGATGTTTTTGTTTAAATTATGTATTTCGGAGATTATCTTTTGCGATATTGTTGCTAACATTTGTCTTGATGATATAGGTGCTATTATTCTTCAAATTGTTACAAATTGCACCTTCATCCTTTTCTTTTATACTAATTGCACTTAGGTCCCTAGAGTATTGAAAAATTTATTTTTAAGACCCTAAAATATTTCAAAAAATTGCATTTAGGTCCTTACTATTTAAACTATTGCATTTAGGTCCCTATAATTCTAATATTGGTTTTTAAACCCTAAAGTTTGGGAAAAACACATCTTAGCTCCTTTATTTTTCAAAATTAGTATTTACCCCTTGTATTTTTAAACCTTGTCTTAGGTTCTTTTTGTTATTAACAAAGGGGGAGAAAATCTTAGGTAAACTTTTTCAAAATAGGAACAAAAACCCTATGCTTTTTGAAAGGAGGAGTTTTTTCATTGTAATTATCTTTAAAACTCAAATGCTTAGGTTGAAGGTGGATCTTTGTTTAAAATGTGTTAATTATATCTTGTGGTATAGTAACTTTCATTTGCTATTCCCGTAAGTTATGCTACTTATTACTCGTCACTAATCTTGCTTACCTTTTATAGGAAATCTTGCTAAATTAATCCTCCTTGTTGGATAAATGCTCCTCCATATTATTTCTTATTGTATTGTGATATTTATATTGCTAACATTTTCTTGGTGATGTAGGTGCTTTCAAGTTTCTAATTGTTTTAAAAATTGCCTTTTATAGCCCCTACATTTTTTTTTTGAAAAATGGCACAATGTTTCCTCGATATTTAATTTGACCTCAAATCTATTTTCTTTAAAAAATGATGGTCAAATTTCATTTCTTTAAAATTTGAAAAATGGTACTTATGTCTCTCAAAATATAAACTTTTACAACTAAGTCCCTCAAATTTTGGAAAATTACGCTTTCACCCCTAAACGACTTTTTTATTCTAATATTCACTAATTCTTTTTGTTGTTGACAAAGGGGGAGAAAGATCAAAGATACAAACTTAAAATGTTTTATAAACCTTAAAGTATCTTTGAACACAAATTTGCATTGTTATTATGCCTTGTGTAAGGAGGAGTTTTTAAATGAATTAATTTACGAAACATATTTTTTAAAATACCTTATGCTTAGAGTAAGGGGGAGTTACTCCATTTTCCGATCGATAACTCGTTTGAAGGATTTCATTGTTAAAAACTCTTTATTGGCAAACTTGTGTTTTCGATTTGTCAAACATCAAAAAGGGGGAGATTGTTGGCCTAACGTCCTTTTAATCTTGTTTTAATATTTGCCAAATCGTGTTTTAATTACCACCGAAATAGTGTTTTATACTTGCCCTAACTTAACACTATTTCTCCTTGTGTTTAACTTGATTTTTTCAAGGAAATTGAGTTGGTGGGCCGGCATACCGCCCAAAGGACCGGTATACCGCCGGGAAAGAGCCGTTGCCCCAACGGTCACAAGCCACGTGGATTTTCCCGTTGACTAGAAGACAAGCATGACCGGTATACCGCCCATTTCACCGGTATACCGCCCAGAGGTCAGAAATGCCTATAAAAGGGAGCTTTATCACATTCAAGAAACCACCTCTTACCAATCCAATTCTAATCATTCTTACACATCAATTAGAGGTCTCAAGCTAACATAGAATCAATCCAAGCTTGATCAATTAACTTGTTATATCTACTCATTCAAGGAGTAAATCAAAGGAGCTTCAAAGTTCAATCAACTCAAGAGAAGTTTTAAGCTTAGAGTTATATCATCTCTTTAGGAGTTTATTGGGAAAGTTGTTTCACCCTTTAAACACTTACATTTATCCTCTTAAGTCTAGTTCTTGTAATAGATAAATTAAGAGAGAATTAGAGTATCGGGAGTATACTCGGTGTCCTTGTGTTGCGATAGCACAAGAGTTTGTCCTTCGTGGTATCGAAGAGGTTGTAAGGGTTATTGTGTTCTCGACCCGGTTAAGAGAGACACGGGAGTTTAGTGAAAAGCTTGAAATCCTAAGGAGGCTTCCTTAGGTAGTGGATGTAGGGATAACCGAACCACTATACATCGTTGTGTAGATTCTATCCCTACTCTATTTACTTTCCGCACTTTATATGTTTGATTACATGCTAGTATAAATATCGTAATAATCTTTACCTAGTTAATCAAACCTATTGTCATCTAGAGTAGTAAGAGATTAGAAACTCGTTTTACTTGTATCACTTATATATCGAACCTCTAGCTTATCCATTGTATGATCCCTTAAGAGTTTGATATATTGGTTGACTTAGAAGTTTCTCTCTTAAACTTATAATTGTCCAAAAGATTTTTAATTAGGCATTAATCTTATTAGTAATCCTATTCACCCCCCCTCTAGGACTTTCACCTTCCCCTCCTCACTGCCTCACCGGCCACCACCACACCACCGCCATACCTATCATCTCCGTACCTAAAAGGCTCACCATCTCTCTGTAGCTCACAACCTCACCATCTACCGTAGCTCTCCTTGCTCATAGACGTAGTTGTGAGATTTTTGCTCCTGCAACGGAAATGAAGCCTCCATCAATGGAGGGGAAATGGGAAGGTGAATTCTTGATTGATGAACAAGTTTCATCCCTAATACTTTGGGAAGAAGATGATGATACGGGCTCGAAACAGAGCAATACCTGCAAAAACAAGAGGCAAAACAGTTGCATAAAAGTTGTTTGAAAATATGCCATTGAGAAGTAGGATAAACCAGTAATTATTGAACTTACTGATGCCAAGACCAAAAAACTAAAGGACATTTTGGAGGTAATGGGATTAATTATCTTCTCAAGAAACTTATAAAAAGTAATTTACTAATTATTCTGATAAGTATCTGATGTCTCCTCATTTGTGATAGATTTATATTAGGATGAGACATCATTTTTAGTGATTTAGAAGTCATAATAGTCGATTTTCTTGAGAAATAGTGCACTTTCCTATTTCGAGTCTTGATTTAGTAAAATAATATTTTTAGAGCATATTGGGTTTAATTATTTATTTAGTGTGTAGCTTTAAAGATAATTATTGAGATTAATTAGAGTCCAAGTCAAAGACTACAAGATATGGAAAGAGATTAGCATGGTAATTGGAGATAAAGGAAACAAAAGCTAAAATTATGGAAAAGGAAAAGCTACCTAAATCTGAATTTCTGCAGCTACGCCTAAAGAAGTGGTGATAACTCCAAAAGGAAGCCGATTTTGGAAGATTCCTTCTATAGGGACGTAGATAATTCTGTGAAGATTCTTTTGGTATATTGTGGAGCAAAAACCGACTAATAACAAAGAAGATATGCTCAAAACAGTTCAGCAGTAATTATCTTTATTTCCATACGAATTTGAGTTGGGCTTGGAGTCCATTACCTTACCTCTCCCTCAAGAAAACGAATTAGGTCTTCTAAACACCTATTAATACACCCTTATATGACTTGTAAATCATCATTGCCTCATAGTAATTAGTTCTTAAGGTTTTTCTTCCAGTTTATTGTAGAGAGCAAGATGATGTCTTTTGTAATTTCTTTTAGTTTATGTCCTTCAGGTATGAACTAAACCTCCCATAGCTTGGGTTTTGCATCATGTATAATCTATGAATTCTAATTCTTCTATCTAAGTTTCTTTGGTACTTACATGTTTTAAATTGATATTAGCTGCTTACTCTTATATTTGTTTATGTGTTTTGATCTGATGAATGTTTTCCTTGCGGTGCGCAATGTTTAGGATTACCTTAATAGTAGTTAGATGATCACCTTAGATGGGTGTCTAACACCACATAACGTCTAGTGTCAATATTAGTCCTGACAAAACTGATTCTAACGAGATAGTCATTAGGGTATAATTTAATTACCATATCACCAATTGAATGAATTGTTTGCTTAGGGCCTTAGTAGCGTTTGATAACCCTATTTAAAACATCTTCTTGGTTGTTCCGTAGCCCCCTTAGTCGCTCTCAAGGTCTAAGGAATGGGAATTTAGAATACTAACCAAGTATACAAGAGCTAATATTCTCCCTTATTAACTACATCTAATAGAAAGAATTAGAAGGATTAGTGCATACTAGCAAAACCTAAGCTATACTTCTCATCTCATATTCTTAGTATTTTACTTTATTGTCTTTTAATTTTCTTAATTTAATTAATTTCGATTTTTTCTTCTCTTTAATTTTCTGTCTTTAATTAATTATTGCTTACTCGTTATTGCTACCCGTTCGTATAACACACTTAAGTCCCTGAGAACGAACTCAACTTATCAACTAAAACTTGCATACATCCTGTAATACTTGCAGTACTGTGCCTGTCTAGGGTGAGAGTGCGTAGTTTTCTAGACTTTATTTTATCATATTTTTATCACACCCTAGGCGACACCAGTATCTTTCTCAAATGTTTCATATGTTTGGGCCTCTAGATTATTTATGAGGGGCTGCAAAACGAAAGAAGATAAAGTTAGAATGTAACTCATTCCCTTATTGTATAACCAAAGGGTGTATAGTAGATTCAAGACTTACCTGAAGTGGTATGCTATTAGACGATATTTCTGAATACCTAATATACAATATTATGATCAAAATCTAAACTAAGTAAACATATGTTTAACTTAATCAGCCACGTGTTAAAAAGACACAGTATAGCCCCTCCCTTGCTACTTATATACAAACTTACCCTCGACTACCACTTATGTTTGAATCCGTGATGAGGAGATTATGCATCGATTCCCCAGAAATCACAAACTGAATAAGATATATCAAGAAAAAAAGAATGTGATATTAAGCTTATATAAGGACCTGCAGTGCAATTTTAGAACTAGGTTATGATGGTTTTTTACTTTTTACAGATTGATCAATTCTACATATATATGTTTTGTTTGGAAACAGGTTAAAGTTTGTGATACCTATGGAGATGTGGGTCTTGAAAAGTTACTTGCTATATGTAATTTGTAAGGTCCATAAACGTGAGAATCTTATTCCTATTTTCCAAAGATGTTAAATTGCCAACTCAACTAACAGTCCGAACTGTTAGGAGGAGGCATTATATTAATGAGATTTTATATCTCAACACGCCCCCTCACGTGCAAGCTTAGTAGAGAAGAGAGCCCATAGAAGGCTTAGGAGAAGAGCTTGCACGTGCAGAATAAAGTGGGTGGCGGTCGAGAGACTCGAACCCGTGACCTCTCCAACACGCCCCCTCACGTGCAAGCTCTCAAGAAGCACGTGCAGATTTTTTAAGTGGGTGGCGGTGGAGAGACTCGAACCCGTGACCACGGTCTACCGTGGAGCTCTGATACCATGTTAAATTGCCAACTCAACTAACAGTCCGAACTGTTAGGAGGAGGCATTATATTAATGAGATTTTATATCTCAACAAAAGACACACGTAGTGTATAAGTATTTTCTAATTTACAAGTAAATAGTGCATTTACAAGTAAGTACCTTGATTTTGGATATAAAGAACCTTCTGGACTTGACCTGCCAAGGTGTGTCCTATATGATTAAGAATATGACTGTAGTTGAAGTTTGTAGAAACTCCATGGATGTGCACGAGGCTGTGATGATATGTAATATTCTTTGAAAGCTATTTAATTGATGGAGAGCCAAATGAGAAGATCCGACCCATATCTTAGCGAGGCAACTTGCACAATGATGTTAATTGTTGGGTTTGCAACCAGAGTGTGGTTTGATTCTATCTATTTGGCTCCACATGATAACAGATCTGAGCCTTTCGCCATTAAAATTTTAATGACCGCTTTATGTATTTGTGTTTCTTTTGAAAGACAAAGTTATATATTTGGGATAAATTGCACCATTGGTCCTTTCTTGAAGCTTACATGGTTTTGATAGTGATATGTGCACAAGGCTGTGATGATATATCATTGGGCAATGGTATTGGGATTGGCTGGGCAATCCTGGTTTTACAGCTATGGCACATCCGAATCTTGCTCAACCAATAAAAGATCTGAGCCTTGCCTATAATTTAACCATAGTTAAATAATCCAATTTAAACGTAACCATTGCCATCCCTACTAAAATGGTCCCTAACTCGAGTCATGTGGACTCTTGGATACAATTAGGCGATGATAATAAGATATCGAGTTTCGTTAGGCATGGAGTTACGCAACCCATATCTTGGCTGGGCAAACCAGATGTCATTATTATTAATTATGCAACTGGGAATAGTGTTTTTGTTTATCTCTTTTGCCTCATCATATTAATATTATTACCATTCCGAGCCTCAAATTCTATTGTCGGGAACTGAACCCTGGGTGAAAGCTAGATATCCTAGCTGGATTGAACATGCAACCTTCAGATCTTCTGTGTGAAGTCTGCACCAAATAAATTGCACCATTAGTCTTGTTCTGAAGCTTTAACATGCTGGTGATAATAGTATGCACGAGGCTATAATGATATTTAATTTTCTTCTGTAGCTATTTAATGGATAGCCAAATGAGAAGATTTGACCCATATCTTGGCAGGGCAACCTATATGATGGTCATTTATCGGATTTGCAGTCATGGTGTGGTTAGACTCTCTTTATTTGGCTCCACTTAACGAATCTGAACCTCCCACCTTGAAAATTTTAATGAAAATTGATTTTAGTTCTATTTTGGGTAAGGCGAGGCTATTTTTTGTCTGGATGTTTTTTTCGTAATATGGATTTTTACTTTTGTTTCCACTACTCTGAATAAGCTTCAGGTACGTGTAATTGCGTTATAGGTCTTTATATTATGCAGTATTTGCACTATAGGCCCCTAATCTTAGTTATACCATAGGCTTAGAGGAAGGATGACTAAACTAAATGTATACATAAAGTTCACAAATTATTTGGTTGTAGTAATATTTTCACTTTAGGTCTTATGACAGAATGTTTTCCCTAAGATTCTTTAAGGTGATAAGTTAGAGTCTCTTCTCTATATTTTTGTTGAAGATGGAAAGAAATTTAGCTGGAGTCAAGATTTCCATTCCAAGGTAAAAACTTAATTACATGTATCTGTAACTGTAATTTAAAGCTAACCAGTAAATTTATGGTTAGGTACTTGAAGCTGCGAAACATCTCCATTTGAAGGAACACACTATATCTGATGGATCTGGGACTGTTTATAAATCAGCTGCACCAATTGAATATAAAGAAATTGTTGGTAGTGATGACAAGTAATTAATATTATTTTACCGTCTATGTAGAGCTTTACTTAGTGTAAATTCATATTTATTTTATCTTTATCTGTTAGTCAGGCAATATCTCTTGGACTTGATGAGAGTTACACCTCGAGTTGCTAACTATACTGAACGTGGTTCAAGATATTGTATCCTGAGACCTGAATTAATTAATGCATTTTGGCAAATAAGCTTTGGTTTACTGTTTGACTTATATTGTCTCAGCTTACTTTTCATGTACTTAATGTCCGTTCCAAAAAAAGTCTCAAGTGCAGCTGTAACGAGTTGATGGTGTTGTGCTGCTGTTTTCTTCAAAATTGAGTGGCCACCTGAGACTAAGCAAGTACTATATGTAGTTGGTTTATTGATCTGATAAAGAAACTTCATATCTACGTTAAAAAATAGTGTAGCTCATTATTCTCATTAATAAAATTCTTCTTCATCTTCTAGTCGATCATTTCTCACCTAAAATCTCTTCAATTTATGTAAATATGCACATTTATAACCGAAGAACGAGATTCGACACCATTAGTAAAAGAAAGGCGAAAACGTTACGAAAAGCATATCAAATCATAATTTTGCATTACTTAATTAAGCAAAAAGAAAATCCACCTAATTATACCTCATCACATATTAAATTGTATCAAGTAAGATAAGATAATTAAATTTCATATGATCCAAACATGAAATAGAAGCTTACATCTTGATAAGCTTTTGCCTCATTTGTGCCATCATGCACAATCAAACCCCTCTAACAGTCGTCGTAACCCAATGTCAATCCTTCAGCATCAAACCCATGCTTCAATGTATATCTATTTTAAGTAATATAAAATATTATGTGAGTCTCACATTAATATATATCCAAATCTATATTAAATTATGAATTTTGCACAATATATTATAATTTTTTAAATTCATTTTAGCCCAACTACCTTCAGGTACGGGGCATTTCTAGTGTGTGTGTATATATATATATATATCATATTTTATGATACCTACTTATTGTTTGTTATTTTACAACAAAAAAAATTAAAATATATAAACAATACAAAAATGCATCAAAAAAGAAGAACAGATTGAGATATGGAAAAATTTCAAAAATTCAAAAATTCAAATTGTTCATCAAATTATAGGTAAAAGACATAATAATATGGTATATAGCACATTTATGATACATATTTATTGTTTGTTACTTCAAAAACAATTAAAAAAACTAAAATATATAAACAATGAAAAAATGAAGCAAAAAAGAAGAAGAATTTGAGTTATAGAAAAATTCCTAAAACTCAGAATCTAAGATTTAGGAATTTTTCCAAAAGGTCAAACTATTATTCAAAGGTAAAACACAGAAATATGGTGTGTATATATAAATCATATTTTATGAGATGACTGATGTATAGAAAATTTAGGAAATGACTCCGCAAGCTCATCCTTGGCTCCTCCTAGTATATCATCTGCAAAATCTACAAGGGGAATTCTTACAAATATTGCACCAATTACTAATGTAATTGTAAGATAATAACTCTTGTTTATAGTAGTAATATTATCAAGTTTCTTTCACGTTATAAATGATTTCATTAATGGTGATTTCAGGAATCCTTGCTCAACGAGATTTTGAAAGTGATTTATCACTTTACTTTGTTCTAAAATCTTGCAAGCGATCTATCACAGCTTCGGTCAAATTTGATTATTTTTTATAGCTTTGTTTATTTTTTGTTATACGTGCTTTGTTTATTGATAGTGTTACTATGACCGTTATGATTAAAAAAGGACAAAAAAGGAAACAAGCAAATGTATATTGACTTTTACGTAAGGATAAACGACGCCTGTAGTTAGAGGGATAAATAATAGCATAAGGGGGTTATTGGGCATTAATCCTTATACACCTCACCATCATGATGTTATTAGTGACTATTTGGAATGAAATTGTGTAAATTATTAGCCAATTATCTTAAAAATAATG
The DNA here is from genome assembly GCA_029959085.1 of Nemophila menziesii. Classification (NCBI taxonomy): domain Eukaryota; kingdom Viridiplantae; phylum Streptophyta; class Magnoliopsida; order Boraginales; family Hydrophyllaceae; genus Nemophila; species Nemophila menziesii. The sequence continues at coordinate 13,548,003 of JARWIR010000001.1, read as the reverse complement.
TAGTTTTAAAAAAAGATCATTGAATTTTTCACCACATCTTTAAAATCAAGAGCAAATTGATTCTTAGATATGAAATTAAATTAAACGGATAACCTGCTTAGATAACTTCAATCATGTATGAATTTCTTGACGTTGTATTTAGGGCTACTCAAAAAAACCCATCGATCCAGCAAAACCGTACGACCTGTCCCCACCTGATCCTAGACAAACCGAACCTGCACACTTGAGGGCTCAATAGGGTCTAAATATTTCTTTTGGGTTTGGGCCGGTCCACAGTTTGGGACCAGCCCAATCTACAGGTTATAAGACCTGAATCGTAGGATGGCATATTCCATTTTGTTTATGTTCAACTCTTTAGCCCATATAGTATATGTTCGTGCTGGGCCACTTGCTTTATTTGTTTTTTGAAGTTTAGTTGGCCCATTTGCTTTGTTTGTGAACTTTGTGTAGCTTAATCTCTCTGGCACGCCTCATTAACACATACCTACGAAATCTTATCTCTTCTCTCTATATCTCTCTCTCATTACTCAGAAACCCCATCTTGTCGAATCTCACATTCCCTGTCTAATCCAACTGGCTAATTTTGGTAAAAATGGGCGGGAGAGTACACCACATTTAAGACCCCTCACCTAAATACTTGGTCCACATTTATTACCCTCTTTTGAGCTCTAACAATTGTATTCTAGTTAATATTTCTTACCATGGTTAAGGGTATTTAATCCTTGGTTACTAGGTTTATTGGGTTAAAAAATGCCTATAAAAGGCACGAACTTAGGTTTCTGAATCTCAAAACCCTCTTTTAGGTATAACTTTTTTGTAAACCCTTATTATTTTTATCCCGATTGTTAGCCAAACTAATTGCATGTGTAATTCTGTTATATATGTAGTTGTATTTTGTTTTATTTTTTTAATATTTTCTGAGATTCAATTTTTTTTTTTTTTTGTATCAGTCCACTATAATACTCTGATTTGTAGTCAATAAGCAAAAAAGGGGAAAATACATCTTTTAATTACTTGAAAGTTAAATTCAAATTGTCTTGACCCATGTACTATATGATTGCATCTCCTTCTTTCTTCCCATGATTAATTAAGTTGATTATAAGTGTGAAGTACATAGTTGAGAATTTGAGATTGTGTACTCTATACTATGTTATGGCATGAGGAAGTCTTGTCGAGTTGACACATATTATGACTGAGCTCTTTGTTATTGAATACTTGTAGGTTTTAAAATTTGACTCTTGTCCCAAGTTGTCCCATGTCCCTAAGTATATAGAGCCAGTGAAGATGTCAAATTTGAGGCATATACATTTTTATGCCAATGATAAAAATATAATTTGAGGCAATGTACTAAATTATCTTTTTTCATCTTTAGTGTGTAATTATAAGATTTTTGAGACACTTCATGTACATTTTGGAAGCAATCAAGCAAATACAATCTTTCATGTACATTTTGGAAGTTATTTTGCACATCTGAGGTTACATAAGTTGTATTTTGTGAGCAAATTGTAACTTGTATTTCAAACTTTGTGTATTTTATGTAATCTTTTAGGAAAGATATGTAACTTTAAACTTGTGTATTTCTATTTTTGGATTATTGTATTAAGTAAGGTAGTTAAATTTTGAAATTTCATGTTTTTTCAGATATATTTAGCAGTTTAACCTAAAATTGACTAAAATCGAACTCGACCCAAACCGCATCAACCCAAACTGAAATAATATAGCCTTTTAGGGTTGGGTTTATGGTTTTGAGTTGTTAAACCCAAATCCTTAGGGTTGGGTTTAGGGTAACACCCTTAGGGTGGAAGCAATCAAGCAAATGCAACCTTTCATGTACATTTTAGAAGTTATTTTGCACATCTGAGGTTGCATAAGTTGTATTTTTTGAGCAAATTGTAACTTGCATTTCAGACTTTGTGTATTTTATGTAATCTTTGGATTCCTGTATTCTTGTACTATGTAAAGTAGTTAATCAGTGAAATTGCACGTTATTCAAATTTATTTAGTAGTCTAACCTAAAATTGACTAAAACCAAACCCAACTCAAATCGCATCAACCCAAACCGAGATGATTTAGCCTTTTAAGGTTGGTTTAGGGTTTTAAGTTGTTAAACTTGAAGCCTTAGGGTTGGGTTTAGAGTAACAGACCTAGATAAGTTAATCGACCGTGATCAACGCTAGTTCTTTATAGTGTCCCGATAATATTGATTGAGTTCCTTAATAGCTTAAATTTTAACCCTTTATTTTTGTAAGTAGTTTGTATGTTTAACATTATATTATTTTAAACATACTACTATTGATATTGTATAATTGATACAATGGTCAATGAGTAGGGTACATTTTTTCAAATCGAAAAGGACTATATATAAAATTGAAGTATTGCAAAAAAGTAAATTAAATGGAAGGTGCACATTTATTTATAGAGTAATCATATTTGTCACCTTTTTTTAGATTTACCTTTATATCAATCGTGTCACCTTATATGTTATTAAATATAATAAAGAAAAAATAATTAAAAAATAAAATATTTTGATTGGTGTTTACTCCCTCCGTTCCACTTAAATTGTCCACTTAGCTTTTCACATATATTAAGGAACATAATAAATGCATTTACCATTACAAAAATACCCCTAATAAAGTATCTAGATATCTTAAATGTGTATTGGAAATATAAATTTCAATATTTTAATAAGGGTAATAGTGGAAAACGTAGAAAAAAAGTGTCTTGAACACCTAAGTGGACAATATATTTGGAACATTATTTTTAGTAAATGGACAATTTGAGTGGAACGGAGGGAGTAAAACTTTACATAAAAGGTTATATAAAGGTGAACAAAAAAGGGTAACAAGTATCATTACTTTTATTTATATTGTATTTTTTTTTTGGTCGAAGAAATCTTTTTATTTTAAAATTTGAAATACACACTACAAGACACTGCCATCCTAGATTTTGAAAACATAAAAAAAGGTAATAAATAGAGATAAGAAAAAGTAGGAGTAATAAAAGAAACGCACTTTTTTATTTATAATTAATAATAATATTTTGAAATAAATATAGGAGGGGGGACATTTGGGCAGGGAACAACTTTAAGCCACTCCCTTTACCTTTCCCACCCTCCTCCTCTAAATCACTTCATTTCCTCTCTCTTTTTCTATCTTCTTCTTCAATGCTTTACCGAACTCACCACCACCCTTTTCTCTTCCCTTTCAACTCTTTTACTTCCTCTTCTAATAACTCTCCCTTTCCTATCCTTTCCTCTCCCCCTCCTTCGCTTTCTAACCCTCAGGTTTCTTTCTTTTTCCTTCAATTTTTACCCTATATGTATACTGCATGTAATATATCATATACGTGTGATTTTTTATTTCTTATGTAGGCGGCGGCTGAACAAAAAATGGACGGAGCGTTGAAGAGCAGTTTTGGTCCGGAAGCGGCGGTGAAAACGGCCCAAAACCACCATAACACCAACAACGATGACGTGTGGGCTGGTCAAACTGGTGAAGAATTTTCCGTTGACGACTTACTTGACTTCTCTAACGACGTCGTTCAGCCCCATTTTGAAGATGAACAGGATAAACATCCCCACCCACATGAAGAGCAGCAAAAACAACAAGAGGGTAATAGCGTAATTTACACCACAGACACCTTTAGCGTAACTGACGATTTTGGCTCACTTACTGTTCCGGTAAGTTTCTTAAAAATTTAATATTTATTCTTCCTTTTTATTTTTGTAAGTAATACAGATGAAAACTTTATTTTTTATTTTATTTTATTCGTAGGCGGATGATTTGGAGAGTCTAGAATGGTTATCTCATTTTGTGGAGGATTCATTTTCTGGGCACTCGTTAACTTATAACCCAGCAGCGCTAAAGCCAAAGCCGGTGCCAGAAGAAACCCGGTCGGAACCGGAAACAGTGGTTCACGAAAAGAGTACTTTCGTAACACCGGTTCAAACCAAAGCTAGAACCAAGCGGCCAAGGGGTGGTCCGGGTGGAGTGCGTGTTTGGTCACTTGGGTCGCCTTCATTGACGGAGTCTTCACCCACTTCTTCATCCTCTTCGTACTCATCCACGACGTCGTTCCCTAACATGAGTAATCCTTGGGCCGTTTATTCTGCTCCGGTTCAGAGGCAGACCGTCGAGTCTTTCAAACCTCCGGCGAAGAAGAAGAAAAAACTGGGTAATGAGTTTGGTACGGTGGCGCAGCAGCCTCGTAGGTGCAGCCATTGCGGTGTTCAGAAGACCCCACAGTGGCGAGCTGGGCCGCTTGGTGCTAAAACACTTTGTAACGCTTGTGGTGTCCGTTTTAAATCGGGTCGGCTTTTACCCGAATACCGACCTGCTTGCAGCCCAACTTTCTCCACTGAGTTGCACTCAAATAACCACCGGAAAGTTTTGGAGATGAGGAAAAAGAAGGAGGTAGAACCCGATTCAGCATCACCGGTCCAGAGTTTTTGAAGAATTGAAGTTAGAAAAAAATTCGGTAGTTTTAGATGATAGAAATGTCTTGAACCGGAGAAGCAAACCTGGGTTTAGTTAGACCAACCCCGGTTTAGATGTAAATTCATTTTCATGGACCAGTTGGTGTTAGTATGGTAGGTTAAGGTTAGTGTAACTGATTAAGAGAAACTTTATTGTACTCTTAAATTATTTACCTTTAATGTAGTTTCTTTTATCTATTCCTTCACTCTACTTATTTATTTTTAAAAATATTTGGGAATTTTACACTAGTATAATCGTTAGGAGTATCTTAATCTAAGATAAGCCTTTCTTGTTTAAAACGGTTCAAGCTTTTTGGTGCAAGGGAGTGGGCTGGGCAGGGCAGGCCGTTGAAAAGTGTAGAGAAAATGAGGTAAGCACGAGAGAGGTCACGAGAGAATGGTGAGGAAGAAAAGAAAATGTTAATGGCGTGGGATTTAAGCATTCTTCAATATCCCATTGGATGGTTTTGCTTTACTAGCAATTTGTACAAATTAATAAATATTTTTACTTTTATTATGTACTCCTATTTATTGTCACACTCAAGTCACACTCAAGTCAGTGACTAAGAGTCCTTTTTTGGAGTATCTTTGAGCTATTGAATATTGGGATGTTGATGTGGACCACCCTTGTTGGACATTAGGAAGGATCACCAGTTTTCTGCCAAAGGCATCTACATTTCGATATTAGCAATACTTTTCTTCCACTTTTTTCAATTTTCTTCATTTGTGAAATCCAACAAGAGAAGTCGTGCATTTTCCACCTACGGAGTGGAATTTTTGTTCGAGTAAACGTCAGATTTCAGGCAAAAACTTGGGTAAACATATACCACATTAAAATAATAATATTCTTCAATTTATTAAATTGGAGATAGAAACATAAATTCTTTTGTGATTCTTTTTTCCAAAGTTACCTAGTATATGTGAGAAGAGAAATAAGAATAATTTTTTTTTTTTATAATTTTAGTGTCTGTTTGGAAGTGTTTTTTTAAAAAAGTATTTAAAAGTGTTTTTAAATGTTAAAAAGTGTTTTAGATTCTGGAAAACACGTTTAGAAAAAACACCAAATATGTGCTTGTTAAAAAAAGTATTTAAAGTGATCCTAGATTTCAAAATTATTTTTAATAATTATTTAAATATAAATTTTATTCTAAAAACGTCTTTTTACTCTAAACTAAACACTTCGATACAAGCCCTTAATTTCTTTTTGTAATTCTAAGCATTAGTACTAGAACAAAAAAAAAATCTAAGTATTATTAGAACTAAATAAAGTTAAAGGTTATCAAATTAAAATGTAAGGTTATAAACAAAACAAGTAGTTCGCAAACACCTCGAGGTTACTTTAGAAAAATCTTGTCGAAACTCGTTCGTATATTTAAACCAACAAAATCAGGTTTGATTAAAATTTGTTGAGAAAAATAGTTTGTCCGAACTTCTTTATGAATTGTTTATTTATATTTGTAAATTAGTATTTTAAATACCTAATAAATATTTTTGAACGGAGCTCATCTTCAATACTCCACCATCAAATCTCAAAGCTTAGGAAAATGAGTTAAGGAATGTAGATTTTCCTGTGCAGGAGAGCTAGAACGGAGCGAGCTTCAGACCAGCGAACAGAGCAAAGCTTCATACCGGGGAACAGAGGTCACAGCCTCTAGCACGAGCAAATCCGGCAGCAGCCATGACTAGTTCGAACTCTAAATAGAGCTCCTGGTCCCCTTTCTAGAGGCAGCAGTTTCCTTGACATCGGTTTCCATGGTGCCATGGCGGTTTCTGACGTGAGTTTCGTGTTGCCGGAGAAGGCGAGCCCTGCCGGAGAAAAAGAGAAAACGGGAGAGCGGTTGAGTTAATATGAAAAGAAAGATAGAGGAGGAAGTGATGTTTTTAGGTTTAGACAAATGATGAAATAAAAAAGGTATATATATAAAGTTAAAAAACAAAAAAGAAGTAAAATTGCAATCGAGTTTTTGAATTATATTGGAGATCTAATTTGAGGTTTTTAGTAAGAAGAGAAAAGAAGTGGGGTTAAGAATGAAAATAGGGGAGTGTCTTCAAGACCCCTTAAGTAAAAAATCTTTAAAAACAAAAATTTCAATCGAAAAATTCCGATCAATTCCGATCCGTTTTTGTTCCTCCTTTTTATATACCGACCCGATCCAGTTTAAACCCAAAAAACCGATTATGGCTTTCCAAATTGATTCGGATTGACTGCTTTAAAAATATGATTTTGTACAAACTTATCCAATAAAAGTTGAATCTAGTCCGATCTAAAAAAATTAAATCCCTTAGAAATTGGTTCGATCCGGACCCGTGGACAGCCCGAGAACCATGTCTTCAGATTTTTTTTTATTTCAAGAAGATTCAAAATGAGAAAAACACTAATTTTGTTTTGGGTAAATTAATGTTTGAAGCCCAAAGGCATGCCACTCTTCTATTAAAGTCCTAAAAGCAACTAACCTATAATCATCCGTAAGAAGCTAACTAAGAAGGGGAGAAAGACCAAAAACACCCCCTCTCTTATATTCCTTTTCTTATACACGGTGAAGAAACCAAAACAAAAAAAAAGCCTATTAGGGTTTTGAATCCAAAAAATCTTTCCCCTCTCTGTAGCTTCCCTCTCTATACCCTGGACCACCCACCTTCCTCCACCCACCGCCCCTACGCCTCCCTCTTCCCTCCTTCACCCACCACCATCGAAGATCACCTTCCCTCCTTCACCCACCACTGGCCAAACTGCAACACCAACCCATCCCAACCACCATCAACGATGCCGCTGCCTTGATGCTGCTGCGAGGAGAGACCCAGTTCGTGGCCAACCACCAATTAGACCACCGCCATCCGTCGAGCTGTTCCCGGTGATGATTTGCGATCCGTCGAGCTCTTCACAGATCCAGCAACAGATCCGTCGAGCCTCCTTAACCTCGTTCACAGATCCGTCGAGCCTCCTTAACCTCGTTCACAGATCCGTCGAGCCTTCTTACCCTCGTTCCTCTTCCCACCTAAGCCATGCTCATCTCTTCTCCTCCGAAGCCACGAAGCCATGCTCATTTCTTCTCCGAAGCTGCGCTGCAGATCTGAAGACCACCATCACTCCGATCTGCTGTGAAGAGCCACGAAGAGCAACCACCACGAAGAGCCACAACCGAGCCACCACCACAACAGATGTTCCAGCCCTTTCTTTCTCCAGCCCACCATTCTGTCATCGAGATCTCGACGAGATCTCTTCTCGCCACCAAGAACTCTTCTCGCCACCAAGATCTCAGCCCCACCACATACGAACTCAGCCCCACCACAGATCTTGGTCCAGGTCCATGTTAGTCCAGGTCCATGTTGGTCCAGATCTTTTCATTCTTTTTTAAACGTGTCCAGCCCATTTGGGCTGCATCTTCCTTTTTTTTAAAACATGTCCAAACATTTGTTTTGTATCTCCTAATTTTTAAAACGTGTCAAAACATTTTTGGGCCATTTTGGGCTGTGTCCAGCCCTTTTTGGTTTTTTCCTTTCTTTGTTTTTTCCATTTTTGGTCCAGACTTGTTGGGCAAGGACACAATGTGTCCAGACCTGATGGGCTCAGCCAATAAATTTTTATTTTTTTTAAACCGTGTCTTATTTTTCTCTAATCTATTTTGTTAATTTTGTAGGTGAAACCTAAACACTAATTATACACTAAACTTGAGGAATCCATATAAATATGGACACTAATTACAGCCCCTCCAATATATTAATGGACACATTAGCATAAATATGGACAAACAGTGACTTGTGTACGGACCATTAGGTACACGGACTTGGACATGCCTGAGAAAATGAACATGTACAAAATAAAACAATCGGAACAAACACACCTTAAAAACGTTAAAAAAAATATATGTCTGTACACAATAGTATATATGTCTGTACACATTTAATATAGGTCCGTACCCATGGGTACGGATCCATTCGTTTAAAGAAAATATGATAAAGAATAAAAATGAATTTCTGGAAAAAAAAATTGAAAAGGGTATAGCTGGAAAAAATCCAAGCCAAACATATAACTAGGCTTTATAATGAAGGTTTTAGTAGTTAGGCTTTAAAAACACCTTTAGTTGCCATTTAAGCTTTATTTTGTAGAATCCTCTTTTGTTTTATTTTTTGATAGAAAAAAACACTAATTAAATTCAAACTTTTTAGGAAAATATCTTTATTTTGTTGATGAGTTTGTTGTCTCTTTGTAATGATCATCGAGGACAACCGTATGCATGCTTTAGAAAGCAAAGAGTGCATACGTAGAACAACCGAATGTACTTGTGGCCCAGTTTTTGTCTCCATTTAAACTTAATTTTTTTTTTTTTTAAAATACATGAGAGAGCCACTTTGGATTCAGAGTAAATGACTCCAATGAGATTCGATCCCAGGACCTCTTGGTCTCTACGGAGTAACCTAAGCACTATGCCAACTATCGATCTCAATTATTCTTTCTCACCCCTTAAGTGCCCGTTTGGGATTGCTTTTCAAAATAATCACTTAAAAAGTGATTTTATATTCATAGCAATATTTCAAAATTCTTAAAATCACTTTTAGGAAAAGCACTAGATTAGTGATTGATTATTAATATAATCACTTAAAGTGATTTTAGATGTCAATATATTTATTAATATTTTTTACAAATAATTTAATTTTAATCAAAAAGCACTTTTAGATCTAAAATAATCAATCCCAAACGGGCTCTAAGTCTTCTAACACAAATTAGAACTAATCACTTACCACAAGGCCAATTTAGGAACATAAATATAAGTGGGGTTGCGAATTCTGGATGTCGATTTTGGAAACTTAGAGTTACGAACTTTGGCTAGCATTCATTCAAATACGTTCTAGCTACCGAGGCTAATGAGATGTAAACGTGCTATTAAAATTTTACAATATAAAAATCGAAACTATTGAACACTACTTATTTGTGTATCCAATAGAGCAATTTTGTATGTTTCACCGATGAGTTTACCAGCTTGTTTTATGGTTTAATCTTTGCAAGGCCGGTCTTAGAGAGAAGTCAAGAAAACCATGGTCTTGGCTTTCTTTCCAATTCTTAAAATTTAAAATTCCTTAATATTTTTATGTATAAAAAATATAGGTTATAGCATAAGCTTTTAAAAGACTGAACTTTAGTTTAGCTTAACCCAAAACAAACAAAAAAAATACTGCCTATATATATGCTATTATGCTAATGTTGTAAGTTAATTAAATTATAACTATCTTGTTAACCAAGTCATCAACTATATATATAAAGATTATGACCCAAAGGATCTTAAACATCCATCCTCTAGTCCTAACTTAATTCCCTTCTTTGTTCTTCTTATTAGAGACTCCAATAAAATTTTAACACTATAAGCTAAATCTCCATTTACAAAATTACCCCCTTTTGTTTTTTATTTCCTATATATATTGTTTTTTAATTTCATAAATCATTTTATTAAACCCTAATACTCTCATCTCTCTCTCTCTCCCTCCCTCCCTCTCTCCCTCCCTCCCTCCCTCTCCCTCTCTCTCTCTCTCTCTCTCTCTCTCTCTCTCTCTCTCTCTCTCTCTCTCTCTCTCTCTCTCTCTCTCTCTCTCTCTCTCTCTCTCTCTCTCTCTCTCTCTCTCTCTCTCTCTCTCTCTCTCTCTCTCGTTTAACAGCATGTCCTCTCACCCATGGCCCTCAATTTTTTCCGACAAAAACTGCCGAGCACCACCACTTCTGCCATGACTCCGTTCGGCGATGGAGAGAGACCCGCCATCTTCCTGCACGAGCCGCCGGAGTTGCTCCGGTTAGATCTCCACATGCTGCTTCCGCCAGGAGCTCCCGCTCCACCTCTGTTCGAGTAGGGTTCGTAAAGCGAGATCCACCTCCATGAGTTCGCGTTTTGAGCCTAAGAAGAAGCTCGAAGCTCCGACGAGCCAGAGACCTTTGCTATGTGTCTAACGCCGTTCGTGAGACCAGATCTCCCCTTGCTGCTTCCGCCATTGCTCCACCTCTATTCGAGCAGCGTGAGCTTCGAGCTCTGCTTCTTCTTCGACCCAGTTCGAGCTTTTCGTTCGTTGCAGTGGTGGTGGTGCTCGGCGATGATGCGAACCGCGCGCTTTCTCCGACGAGATCTGCAAATCGTGTTGGTGGAGAAGATTTCCATTTCCTTTCGTTCCTTTGAGAAGTGCCGTTTTTTTTTATTTAGCTTACATTGTACGCATAAAGTTAGTTTTTTTATTTTATTATTAGTTCGATTGTTTGGTCAAACCAGATAGGCTAGTTTGTTTTTTTTTTAATTATTTTAGCTAGTTTCTTGTAAATTGTAATAATGAATTGTAAAGTGATATTCAACTTTTTTTTTAATAATACTTAATCTTTTTTTATGAATACTCACCTTTTTTATGAATACTCACCTTTGTTTATGAATACTCATCAATTTTTATGAATACTCAACATTTTTTATGGAATACTCATCAATTTTTAGAGAGTACTCATCATTTTTTTTAAACTCATCATTTTATGAAACTCATCAATTTTTTTCCCGGGGACCGGAGGTCGGTGGTCGGTGGTCGGTGGTCGGAGGTAGTAGAGAGATGAACAATGACATCACTATTTTGTCTTTTAGTGTTAGTAAGGGTATTATAGTATTTGGTGATGATTGAGATCACTTTAAAGAAATAAAATTCTACTAATCTCTTTAGGTCAAAAATCTAGAGTCTAAAACCTTATAGGTCAATCACATATATATATATATATATATATATATATATATATATATATATATATATATATATATATATATATATATATGTATATATATATATATATAGAGAAGGGATAGGTCAATTAAATATTTAAATTGGTAATTTTTTAATTATATTTTAAATTTTTTATTTATGTAAATTCTAATTTTTTCTAGAACTCGCTTTTTTAAATTTACTTTAGGCTTTCAAAATATAATGACCAGCCTTGTATATCTAATTCAGTACCATTAGGTGGATATTATGGGATAAACATTATGGAAATACTAACAACTATAGTCTGACGTGTTAAATAAAGTAAAAAGTGATTTTTTCGTTAAAAAAATCATTTTTTATTTATTTATTTACTTATCAAAGTTAACATATATTCATAAAAGCTAAAGGTAGCTATCAGTTGGAACAAAAAAAAAAAGGTAGCTATCAGGGCCGACTCCAAGGTAGATACTTTAGATTTTATTTTATTTTTGATAAAAAAGTCTCACTTTTATTAAAATAATTTTTGTAAAGTAAATAAAACTATAAAAAAATGTCTTTTAGGTAAGCTGCCATATTTTGTTTTCTTGGGAGGTTCTGTATACTATTACTTACTAATATTTACAAGGTTGTTGCTCTATTGCTATTTTAGAGATTGTAAGTAAATTCTTCTTGTTATTATCATTTCATTGATTTGGAGTTCGTTGTTTAGTTAGTTTTGCTAAATGATCGGCTATACTATTTATCGTTCTTGGATATGTCGAAAGGTAATATGAGATTCCAAATCCGCAATTTTCTTAAGCGACTGGACTGCCTGACTTGCCTGCTAGGAGACCTCTGACTCATATTAATCTAGGGTTGTTTGAATTTATATTCGTCCGTCTATCTTTGTTTAACATTGCCTCCTTAGTCCTTTTAAGGATTGTCATGGCTTCCAATTTCTTGGTGTTTAAAAAAAAGGTTTTAGTGTATTCAATGTTATAAAAGGCGCTAGGTGAGAGGTCGACCATATTCGAGCGCCTAGGAGCTTAGGCGGAGTCTAGGCGTTTTCTTGGTAGGCAGTTCTGAATAATAATCAATAATATTTGAATATTTTTTTAATTTATATAATTTTTAAAATAGGTTTATATTATTTCTTTATGTCAAAAAATGAATTATTTTTTATTTTTGTGTACTAAAAAATAGATTTGTTACAATATTTAGCCTCCAGACCGCCTAGTCCAGCCTGGTCCATTTCTGGAAGGTACACTATCTTTTAGCGCCTAGGCCGATTTTTAGAACTGTGAGTGTATTGCTCTTGGCTTCCATTGACATTATCCTTTTTAATGATGGTTATCCCTGCATGTTCATTAATTTTTATAAAGGATACATCAGACAAGAATTCAACCTCAACATCTGTGCTCGGAACATGGCTGCATTTTCCTCTGTTTGATCTCAATTATGTTATCTTGTTGATCCCTTTTAATGCTCTGGTCATCCCCGAACAGTTCAGTCATTTGCTGTTTGATGGATCTAATAATCTGATCAATATCAATTTTTCCCTTCGTGATATCGTATCATTTTCTCTCTCCATATATTCCACATTGTAAACATGATACAGGATGTCATGATCTTCTTTCTCCATCTTTCCATTTTCCATAATTAAACGGTTTTAGATAGCCACTCCAGAAGTTTGATGTTTCTTTGACACTGCACTCCAACTTCCACTTATATTGTATGTAAAATTATCTGTGTATCATCTGTCAATTCTTTATTCACCAATTTCTTCTTTTTCGTCAATTATTTTTTTAACGAAAAAATCTCTTGAACTAAACTTTCATGGTCTAAGAGTTTGTTAGACCTATATGAGTTAAATCCCTCCACTCCTTCTCTCTCTAATTTGATATATGACATAGTACCCTAATAAATGGTGTTGTGATTCATAAAAAAGGTAGATGTAGGCATTAGATTGTCATTCCCTTATCTAAAACGTCATATTGAGTATTAGACTTATCGACTGCGAGATCTTTTATAATTGCTCCAACTCAAGACTACTTATTCTTTCTTTTTTTCCAAACACAAGGCTAGTTATTTAGACATGTATCTTTGTAATATTTTATCTGATATAGTTTCTCTTGGTAATAATTGTAGTTTAGTTTTCTCCCACATTTCGAGATTGCTTGATATTCTTGTTGATTGGGAATTCATATAACAACAACAAAATTATTGTTTGGTGATTGATTGACGAGGTTATCGGTCGCAATATAATGGAAAATATGAATACAAGAATACAAGAATTAATATGACTCAAATACTATACTTGTATTTCTCAAGAGGAATTTTATAGGCTACGCACTTTTATTTTCTTTTACTTGGTTAGGTAAACGATCTCATTAAAGTATAAAGAAGAACTATACAATGTACATAAGTTTCTCCTACCTTGGCCGGAAAGCTTACGGTACTAGCTATCAATGCACTATTTTTTGTCTCATTGTGTTACAATTAAAAATACTCTATCATCCAAGAAGGCATGATGTGGGTACAAAGTGAAAAGAATAGAAAACGTGCATCATTTAATCTTCTTTTAAAACCATCTCCTTTTCGAGTGATTCTCTTCTCAAAGCAAGATTGTTCGGCACTCTCCAAATATGATAAATAGTGGCTCCAAAAGAAACTCTCCATGTTTTTCTCCTCCGATTCTCGTGGGCCTTTAGTTTTGTAATAAATTTAAGCACATTCAAAATCAACTCATATCCTTCTCAATAGCCAACCATTTATTTACCTCATTCCAAACATCCCTTGTAACGGTACATTCAGAAAATAGATGCTTATCTGATTCAAAGTTTTCACCACATAACTCATAAAAATGGTCTGACTCTACGTATATCATTCTATATTTAGTCTGAAACCTCTCTTGTATCGTCATCGATACAATGATTTCATGTTTAGGAGTAACACAAGAATCACAAAATCTTTGCTCAAGTTTTGACAAAAGAACAACGACAAAAACATCATAAGGACTTTTATATAGGGCATAATACTCGCTACTCAGAAGATCATTAACTGTGGATAGATCATTGGCGGAGGAGAACCATCTTGACAAGATCTTCTCATCTCCCTTATCACCAAGTGAAGTTCTCACATTTCAACTTCCAAATTTGTTTCAAAAGAGGCGACTTTGTTTTTTTCACTTGGCGCAACCAAACACTCTTTTCTTTAAGTATTCCCTATGTATCCACCTAATCCAAAGAAAGTCTTTCTTATCAACAATCTTCCAATCTCCCAACTCCTTGAGACCAAGTTCTCCTTCATCTATCGGAGTACATATCGGTTTCCAATTAATTTGTAGAGATTTCTCATTCCAATAAAAATTCCTAGAAATACTCGTAATACTCTCACATACATAAATTGGACCCAAATAATCAACAACCACAAATATACTTCCCTTTGAAGCACCAATCTAATGAGTTTCAATCGACCTGCATATGAAATCAAATGAGTGTTCCAAGATCTAACATAACTCTCCAAATTTTCTGTCAGAGAACTTAATTGCCACGTCACTTGAAACATCACATCACTTTATTGACGAACCTTCCATGTACGGAAATAGTCGAATTTAATATCCTATCGAAGTTGAGACTGAGTAGATAGAATGCTTGTACAAAACTTGGCAAGAACTGAACGTTTGTACATTTGATTCATAAGAATATTGTGGATACCATCGATAAGCTTATATATAGGAAGCTCACGCTTAAGCTTAATCTGATTATTAAATGACTCGGAAACGTTTCATGTTATCTCACCATAATGTTTATCAAGAAAAAGAATTTGAGTATTTCTCTTTAAGGAGTCTTTCGAGAAATATAATCGATAGGAGTACTCTAACCTCTATAAATATGAAATCAACCTTGTCATAATCAACTAAATTTGTGGCGCGAGCATATTTTATCAAGAAGTTGTGGCATAGACTCAGTAAAACGTTACCATATTTACATTTGATCTACAAGTTTTTATCGAGATGAAGCATACAAAAGGAATGATGAGATTTTGGGAATACCCAGCTCATAGTTGTTGCAGTACCATGATGTTGGTCTATAACGAAAGTCATACCACGATCATTTAGATGAGGGTGCAAAAATTAGAGAAAGCTTTCCCAGCTAACAATATCTTTTGCACGACATATTGGAAATAAAATTTGGGAACAATCCTGAGGAAAAAGTAACACAAACTCAGTGAAATATACAAGTATTAGCTATGGAAAAATTACAATAACTCAGTGAAAAATATAAACAAGGTTTAACAATCAGTCAAAAAGATATAAAAATCATATTATATAGCTTAACAATGTAATAGATACAAAAAAGGAAGACACACAAAAAGATAATATGATTCTATTCATGATAAGTAAAAGTAAAAGGTGAAAATACAAAAATAATTTGAGTTACAGGATTCCCATAACTCGGTTAAGCATTCGAATATGAAAAAAGCCCTAGTAATGAAATTATAGAATAAGATTTTAAATTAAATTATACAAAAAAACTAAAAACAATAATAAAATTACATGATTGGATGCAAAAAATGTGACAAAAAAATTGGAAAACTTGATAACAATAGTTATGGGAATATTCCAAAAAATTAAAAAGGTACCCCTTTTAGCATCTTTTCCAGTTATAGCAAGTTGATGACATTTCAACTTAGAATTTAAAAATTTGCCATTGAAAAACAAAATAGGACAAGAGGAAACAAAAACAATCAAGACAAACACCAAAAGCAACATGGAAACGCTAAAATGCACGAGTTTCAGGGTCAAAATTAAGATGAACCTACGAAGTTGGGTCTATGGATTTAACGTTGTTTTAATATCCTAGAATTTGGTTATAAGACAAAGTAGTATCTCCATATACCTCATCATGCGCTTTGTTCAACGCAAAAAAAAAACAGTTCTATAGCTAATATCACAAACATAATAACATTTGATTTGGTTTACAACTTCACTTACATTCTGAGAAGTCCTACACTAGGACTCATCATTTATAACATCTTTAATAATATCCATAGATAAGCGATCATTGGACAATTATCTATTGGGTTCACCACATGTATAATCTTTGATGGAGGATTTGAGATACAACTTATTATCGGCCTTCTCGTATGACGCATAAACATACCAAGGACATCTTGATTCTTTACGTTTTTTTGCAGTATGCACCATTACGTTTACCCTCAGTGTGACAATAATCAATAAGATAACTGGTTTCACAAGCAAATGTGGACAATACACATATAAAATTCTTTCAAACCACCATGAAATAACTGCCCAATATATTAAATGCCATTTTCCACATGCTTCTTTGGTATACAATATCTTTATGGTGATAATCTTCTTAATCATCTTTGATTGGAAAAATATTGGTATTAACTTCAAGACCAGCATGCGATGAGGCAATAAATGAACTAGAATTCAATTGAAAAATAGAATTGGTAACAATAAGCTCAACAGTATCTTCACCATCTCGTTCGAAAAACCAAAGAAGAGTGGCGTAATCGTAATCACATACCATTTTGCAATATAATGGATATCGAAAATTACATGATTCGGATCATCCTATCTTTTAGTCACATAATGTTTACTAGACTTAAACAAATCAAAAAACTCAAAAGGTTACATTGCACTTTGTTATCCGTACTTTAGAAGAGCCAATATTTTAGGAATCATTACAATGTATGTACTTTATCGAAAAATAAAATTAAATAATATTAGAGAAATGACACGTGTAGTATACAAAACGAATGTTAAACATGGCGAGTCATGGATTTTTTTCCATAACTGAAATTACTATTAATCCACTGCACATTCATTTGTAAGCCCAGTTATGAAAAAAATATTATAACTAACCATAAAGTTATAAGAATTGTAGTAGATGGTTCAGTTATGAGAATTTTCCCATAACTCATAAAAAATATAATATTTGTAGAAATTCTTTTATTTAAAAAAAGGAAAATTATATATAATATTATAAGTAATTTAAAAATCCTTCATATTAAGTTGATTATGGGAAAATTTCATAACTAACAATAAATTTCAAGAAAATTGTAATATATGTTAAGTTATAGAAGTTTTTCTGTTACTCAAAATTCTATGAATTTTAGTAAATTGTTGAGATATAAAACTTTAATAATTGAACTTGTTATTCATTCATTACACATTCATAGTAAGCTCAGATATGGGAAAACAACAAGAATTACAATAAACTGTTGAAAATCGTGAAATTTGTTGAAATTCTTAGATTCTATTGAAATTTTTGTTAAAAAAAGTAGAAGAAATGTAAAAATAATTCGTATTAAGTTTTATTATGGGAAAAAAATCAATAATTGGTCATAAATTTCAAGAAAATTGCAATATATGGTGAATTAAAGGAATTTTTCCATAACTCAATACACTATAAAATTTAGTAAATTGTTGATGTAGAAGAATTTCCCTATAACTAAGCTTACTATTTATCCATCACACATTCATAATAAACCCAGTTATAAGAAATTACTTAACTAAACATAAAACTACAAAAAATGTACTAGATAGTTAAAATTATGAAAAGTTTCTCATAACTCAATATATTTGTCAAAAAGAAGAAAAAACCACAAATACTTATACATTAAAAAAAAAATAGATTGAAACAAGAAAACAAAATAAATACAATTGTTTTTACTTGTGACGCGTCCTTTACACATTCACACCTCCCAACCGGGATTAGGGTTGTTCATATCAATAAGGAGGACGACTGTCGGATTGGTTACATGAAAACAGTTACCTGCAACATCATCAAAGAGGGGGAAGCTCACGCTATCATTACAACACTCGAGATCGGGAGACAATGGCCGAACAAAGAGAAGACGGTTTTCTCTGATAACCTTGACCTCATTCAACGCTCATACTCATTGGGTAATTTATGACCAATACCACACTAATATGTGATGTGACGATCGTATTTATATTCATATTGATGAATTTATATATGTGAATCATTTCATGTGAATATCATCTCATCAAAGAGTAATATATTAAAATTAATCTCTTGACATGGGGGACTGAACCCGGATAAAATCGTGTCTAAATTTTGAGATGAATGACACGAAATAGAAATATCATGCAAATTACGAGATGTGCTGTTTTTCTTGGCTATAAAAGGTTTAATATCATGCAAGACGAGATTCATATTGCTTTTAGTCAATTATGATTTATAAATTGAAGCAAACATTCAGTTGCTTATTTTCGTCATTGTTTAAAACAATTGTAATTGCTTTTTTTTTTCAAGCAAACTTATACAATTTCAAGGTGAATTTTCTCTTTCAAATTATATATTTGAAGAGTTATGTGAGTTTTTTATGAATCTTTACTCTCTTTTGGAATAGTTTTCTAAAAAGAGATAAAGTGATCAGTTATATTATAATATAATATGAAACAATAAAAGATTCATAAAAAAATAGATCTTACCTCAAGAATTACTTACCTCTATATAACAATAAAATAAATTTTACGAAAAGTCTCAGATCACATTAGCTCGGTTGGTAAAGTCATGCTGATAACGTGTTATGAACTTGAATATAAAGTAAGGATATATAGACAAGAGAGAAAGAGTATAATCTTATTGAGAGTCAAAGAGTGTAAGGATTACAAAGTAGAGACTTCTATTTATAGAGAATAGGTAACCCTAAACTCTAGTATTCATGGGTTAGACTGCATGTCAATGTACATGGCTAAATATCCACTAGGAGTTTATAACATTGGTATTATAAGTGGAAAATTATTTGGAAACTAAAGATTTAGCAAGTGAATATTTATTTAGGAATGGAGAGAGTATTTACTACTACTCCCTCCGTTTCAAAATGTTTGTCCACTTTGCTTTTCACACGAATTAAGAAAATTAATGATTACAATCCCTATTACAAAATTACCCTTCATAAAGTGTCTTGATATCTTAAATGTGTATTGGAAATATAAATTTTAATTTTTTAATACGGGTAGTAATGGAAAAAATTGGAAAAAAGTGTCTTGAAATACTAAGTGGACAAACATTTTGAAACACCAATTTTAGTAAGTGGACAAATATTTTGAAACGGAAGGAGTATTATATATGGAAATAAGTACTCATATTTGAACCTTTGTTTCGTATATCTAACGAAATGCCTTGATAAGAGTTATTATTATCTCATTATAAAGATTTACATTCATAAGAGAAGTGAAACTTTAATTAAGAATCACCGAAATAATTAAACCAAATATGCAATGAAAGTGTAACTACCTATATATTTGTAATTGTTAAACAATGATCAATGTGGTCTTTATTTTAGATCTAAAAATCAAATTTTAAACCTAATTTGAAGACTCGTTAAATTAAGATTTTTAAAACAATGTCAACGCCAATGAAGTAATTATAAAATTGAATTTTTATAGTATACTCATTACTAATTATATATATTACATTTATTATACGTTATGTATGTAACTAAATAGATTTAGTATTGAAAAATTATTTTAAAAATATAATATGCCAATAACTTTAGTTAGATTTGATAAAAAAATGAAAATAAAATCTTTATTTTCAACTTTAACAAGTTTTTAAATATCATTCTTATTATTTTTTTTTTTCTCGTTTTAGATCTTAAAAGTAACTTTTAAAACCTATGCCCTTACGCGCATTATCACTGAAATTGTAGATTTTATCAAACCATTGATCACTAAAAACATGAATAAAACCCTTTCAAAACCTATTGAGATTTTAAAAATTGAAAATGCTATACATGAAGTATGGGCAAATAAGGCCCCTTGGACCTAATGGTTACCCAGGGTCCTTTTATACAAAATACTGGAGCATTATTAAACTGGAAGTTATGAAAGTAATTAACAATTTTTGGTATAATAATGGGAGTCTTAAGGATATTAATCAAACTTTTATTTCACTTATACCCAAAATTGATAACCCTGGCACTATAAAACACTTTAGACCAATCAGTATGTTTAATTTTATCTATAAAATTATTGCCATAATTCTAGTGATTAGGCTTTTACCCCTTATGAAATGTATAATTGAGGAAAACCAATCAACCATTGTCCTTGGTATACATATACAATAAAATTCTATGATTGCACATAGAAAATAGAATAACTAATGATTATAAATGATATCCAAAGGCCTATGAGTTTGTGGAATGGAGTTTCCTAAACTATCTTATGGAAAAAATAGATTTTGATGGAAAATGGTGTAAAAAAGTGATAAATTGTGTATCTTCTGTGTCCTCTAAATGTTTATTAGTGGTCAATCTCATAAGATTAGTAAACCACAAATAGGGATAAGGCAGGGTGACCCTTTGCCTCCCCCCCCCTCTTATTCTATATTGTTACACAAACTCTATAAACTTAAATACCGAAGAATGTGTATGATGGTTTGCTGGAAGGTATTAAAATTGCAAAACATTGTCCTAGTATGGCCCACTTGCTATTCTCAAATGACATTGTGTTCTTTCTAAATGTTAATTATGAAGAAATAAACAGATTTAATGACATTATAAATAGGTATGCATACTCATTACTCAATAGTACTTATACTCAACTTGAATAAGCGTCGGCAAGGGCGGATCCAGAAGATAAATTGAGGGGGGACTTCAAATATATGGGAGTTCAGAGGTCAACGTTTCCTGAATATTTTTAATATAAAAATAGGATACATAAATATATAATTAGTAATGTCAAAATGCAAATATGAGAATCCACACCATTACATTTATAAATAATAAGTATTACTATTTTCAAACTCAAAATCGAGACTTGTATAAAAGAATTTAAATATTTAATAAGTCGGTCTAATGAAAGTTGACGAGTTTATAACTTAAATTTACTATATTGATGAACAGGATCTTTTTTATAACGTTAAATCATGTTTTGATTTATTTTGTAAAAAAATATTATTATATTTAGAAAAAAGATAAACCAAATGCTAAGATTCTAACCCTAACCTCTATTCTATCCTACAATGTATAAAGATATTAAACCACTAAGCCAGAATAACTTATATATCTTTTAGAGCATGCAAGTTTTACATAAATGTTTAGAGAGGGTTAATTAATTTGTGGAACAAAATTATAATTATGTATGATAAAATTTATGGGTTTAGGGGGGGATTGGGCCCCCCTGGCCTATATAAGATCCGCCCCTGAGCGTCTGGTAAAGTTTAGTACAAATGCACTTGATTATATAAATTTTATCATGTCTTTAGACTGAATACGAAGATTACTAATAACTTAGGTAACTACCTAGGAGTACCCACTGAGTGGAGATGGTATAAAGTGAGGGACCTAAATTTGTTAGTAGAAAAGACTTTGAAGAGAATTAATAACTGGAAAAACTTTATTTATCTGAACCTCGAAAAGAAAACCTCATTAAATGTATATTACAAATCATCCCAAACTACTTCATGTCCTCTTACTTATTGCCTAACAAGGTATGTGATCTTATATCTTCTCAAATTGCCAAATCCTGGTGCAGTAATAAAGGATAAAAAGGTATTCACTTGAGAACAACCACTCCCTAACCCAAAGTAAATATAATGTAGGGTTTAGGGTTTAGGGACTTGAACCTTATGAATTTGGCCTTACACGGCAATTAGGCTGGGAACTTAATGTCTAACATTGTATCATTTTTGTATAAAGGTAAATACTTTCATGGTTGCTCTTTGAGTGAAGCTTTAGTGGGAAACTCACCCTCATGGGGTTAGAGAAGTCTCATAGCTGGGAGAGAGGTTATGAAAAAATATATTAAATGGAAAGTGATAAATGGATTGAATAAAAACCTCCATAAAGACGTTTGGATCACAAAATTTGATGAGATTATCAAAACTTGGAATGATAATTTAATCAAAGTAAGTGATTTAATAATTGTGGGGAAGGGAAATGAGATTTAAAGATTATTAAAGACAAATTTCCTCTAATCATTACCTAAAAATAATTAAACATTTATTCATATGGTTGATGTCTCCCTAATTGTTCTTATTTTCGACCCTTGGGAGACATCATTTTTGATGTTTAATTAAATATTTTGACAGACATTTTAGTTAAAAATGCAATAATTCGGAATTCCCATTTTATTTCTAGTATTTTTGATTTATTAAACTTTTGCGCGTGATCTTGTGTATTTTAGTGAAAAGTTTGTAGGTTTTAAATATTAGCTAGGAATGGAATCCGGGAAGAGAGTCAAAGATCGTGATATGGAGTCAAGACTTGAAGATAAATCCCGAAAGAATTTGATTTTGGAGCTGCAAATCTGGAAAACAGGCCAAAGATTGCTGATTTCGAGGCACTTAAGAGATGATTTAGCCGCTTACCTATGAAGATAATATATTTCTTATCGAGTTACGGAACTTTAGCAAGTAATTTCAGGTCAATCGGAGTTATAACGAAGCGGCTAGAGCCGTTTTAGTGAAGGTGGTGCAGCAGTTATGGAATTTCGGGTTTAGAAAATGGGCTTGGACTTTTAATTAGGGTTTTATTCTTAGGTCCAAGGCCTAATCCGAATTTCACCTTATAAAAGGAGCTCTTAACTTCTATTTTTCACACAATTCACTTTTTACAAAATAAAACATCAGAGAGAAGAAGCAGAAGGAAGAAAGAAGAAGCTGTAGAGCTGGAGAGAGTCTATATCTCCATTCTCAGCCAAATCCAATTCCGGAAATTAGGTCTTTCTTATTTTTAATTATGTAAAACATTATGAATTCCATTTCTTTTAATTCAGTTTTCTTTTTAATTAGTATGAGCTAATTCCTTTATAGTACTTGAGAATGCTCTATGGGTGAATCCCGATTCTATTGAATTTCTATGTCTGAATTTAGGTTTCTGTTAAATTAAATTAAATTGGGTCTTTTACTCTTTTCGATAAATTGAGATTATTTACTGGTTTTGGAGTCATGAACTAAGAACAGGTATTAGTCCTAGGCTATTCCACATATGTGGCGTGTGGATCATCCTGACGGAGGGTTTAGGTACGGACTTATTTATTCAATCTAAAATAGAAGCTACTGATTCTGACGAACTTCGCTAATTTTAGGGCCAATGTGGTAATTTACTTAATCATCTAAAAGTGGATCATATTTACCCTGACGGGACTAGTGACACTCTAGGATAGCCTTATAGTCCACCCTGACGGGGGTATAAGGAATTTAGAATCCCGACCATTGTAATTGACCGATTTAACCCTTAAACATCATAGGTTATGAAATAGGATTAGGAGGATCCCTTGCGTTCTCAATTGCTACCTTCTCATATTTGCGTTTCACATTTATTTACTTGCGTTTTAGTTTTTAATTGCATTTTCCATTTAGTCTTTCATTACTTAGAAATAATAAAAACAAACAATCAATCATTATATCTTTACTTGCTTTCCTAAGTGCAACCATTCATTATTCGATAAGCATTGTAGTTAACCAAACCGTCCCTGCGAACGATCCTAGAATCACTTATTACTACTTGGGACAACCGTACACTTGCGGTTGTGGTTCGATTACTTTTGCGTTTATTTTAGAACACACAAAGGACCACCAATGGTCCAGTATTAAGATAGTATATTTTTATATCTTATTGAAGATGGGGTATATTCAGTTAAGATTGTCTATCATTATCTGAAACAAAAGCAAGAGAATATGGAAAAATCACTTGAAATCTTCCTCTTCTCATTTTATTTAGCCTGAGGTTTGGAAAATAATATGGAAAATGGAAACACCTCCTAAAGTCCAAAACTTGATGTGGAAAGCCATAAAAAATTTACTCCCCTCAAATGAAAAACTATATGAGGGGAGTAACTGATAGTATGTGTTGTAATATTTGTAAAAGGGAGTCTGGAAATATTGAACACATACTCTTTGTTTCCCCTAGGCTAAAGTTGAGTGGTTTCCTTCACCCCTTAACTTCAAGACTAGCAACCAATACTTTACCAAGATAGATAACAAAACCTTAAAGAGGTTAGTAAAAGTGTTGAGAAAGGCAGCATGCTTGTTGTAAAAGAAGGTATAATTGATTGACAAATATGGAAGGATAAGAATGGGTTTATGTTAAATAACACTGCCCTTTCCCCATTGGTTACCTTTCAGCAAGTTATGTCCGTGTGGGAAAAACAAAAGAATATTATATATCATAAGGATGACAAAGTCTGAAGGTATTGCAAGGTAAAAACACGTTAGAAAATATATCTCCTAAGGATGACACTGGGTGTCTAAAGGAGAAGAGGGTCGGACCCACTGAGATCAAAGTGTTTTATTTTTAGGTGGAAATTGGAAGTTCTTTAAAAATGACATGGAAAATCATAAGACCGGTGTTAGAAACTTGATTACACCTCAAATCCATGTGACTGAAAGATACGCGTGTAGCATTGATTTTGGTGCTTCTAGTAAAACTAACAAAGTGATTAGTAAATCCCCCCCTCCTTTTTTATGAACTGTTTTAAAATTAATTGTGATGCATCATTTAAAAATAATAAATCTGCTACTTTTTGTATTATTATGAACAATATAGGAGTGGTTATTAAATGCAAGGGTGAATGAGACATAGGGTCTTGGAGACAGATTTTATTCTTTATAAGGAAGAGAATAAATCTTAATTCTTTCAAGGGACCTCAAGGATGACCAAATACTAAAATACTCTTACTAACACTAAAAGATAAAAAAGTGATGTCACTGTTCATCTCTCTCAACTACCCACTTACCTCCGACCACTGACCACCGACCACCGACCTCCGACCTCCGGTCACCGGAAAAACATAAAGTATCGGAATAATCTAATGAGTATCGGAATAAAATATGGAGTACTCTATAAATTTTGATGAGTACTACATACAGTTTAATAAGTACTCCGATAAATCTGATGAGTACTCCGATAAATTTGATTAGTACTTTATAAAGTTGATGAGTACTCTGATAAAGTTGATGAGTACTTTATAAATTTGATGAGTATTATTAAAAATCAAAGAATAGATAGCCAAAATAATAATCATTTATTCACTTTTCAATCCTTTTTATACATTTTCAAATGAATTACAACGTAAATAACAATTCAAACTAATAAAAAAAACTAGCTAAATTCGTGTTTGACCAGATTTGGCCAAAGCAGATCTGAAACAAAAAACTACACTCGCGTACTGTGTACGCTAATCAACAAAAAAACCATCTTCTCACGCTCGAACGGAACGCGAATGGAGCTTGTCTCCTTCTCTGGCGGTCTCGAAACTGGAACACGGCGGTAGAATCTCAGTCAAAGCTAGATTGCAGCCACCGGAGTTGTCATGGAGGTTGGAGAAGAAACCGCGCTGGAGAAGACCACCACCACTCCGGCGAGAAGAAACGACGCTGGAAAGACGAAAGGAGTCGTGGTGTACGCTGCCTTCTCCGGTAATCTTCTGCTCCGGTGTACGCTGCCTTCTTCGGTAATCTTCTGCTTCGGTTTACAGATCTCAACGAGCACTGCTGCCTTCTTCTCCAGCACTCGAGCACTGCTGCCTTCTTCTCTGGCGCTCGAGCACTCATCCATGGAGCTCGAACTCATCCAAGGTTTTCCATTACAACTGTGTGAGAAGGCCTGCAGCTCCGACGAAGAAAGAAGCTTATCCGTGGAGCAATGGACCCTTAAGGTCAAAACGAGCACCACCACAAGTCATTTGACCTCGCTCCTGCACAGATCTGAGGCATGCATCTCCAACGAGGCCAGATATGGAGAGAGTTGCTTGGATTTTTATGGAGAGAGAGCTGATGTGAAGCTTGATGGAGTATATTAGGAAATGTGAGGCGTGAGAAGAGAGAGAATAGGTTTTAGGTTTTAGAAATGTAATATTTAGTATATATAGGAAAAATAAAACAAAAGGGGGTATAAATGTTATTGGTTTTTTTGGATTTTTGTGTAAAATTTGATTTGAGCTCTTTAGTAAGAAGAAAAGGAAAGTGGCGTTGGAATTGGAAAGAGGGGGTGCCTTCAAGTCCCTATGTCTCATTATCTCTAAGTGCAAAGCTTGAGAGATTGATGTTCAGAGTGTTATGGAGGCTAAAACTTTTGAAATATTAAATGCATGTCTATGGACGAGAGATCACAAGACACAAATACATTATAGAGAACGATGGAAAAGTCTTAATGGTTCCTCAGGCAAACAATTTTAGTATAGTTAGACGAAATATTTGTAATGTCATGCATAGTCTTTATTTTGTTTTTGAAATTTGTAATTCTAATTTCTCTTTTGTTACGAGAGAAAAAACTCTTGTCGATTGGGTGGTGGTGTGGCCTAAGGTGTGATAAAAAGATGTATAAAATAAGTGCAAATAAACACCCTAAGCTAACACGGTACTGCAAGTATTACAGGACGTATGCAAGTTTTAATGATAAGAAGATTCGTTCTTCAGGGACTGACGAAAGTTAGAGAGAACTTATGCAACTTATCAAGTGCAGATATTAAAGATAGATAATAATACGCAAGTAGAAAGAAGAGAAAGATAGATATTTATTTGGTTTTTAATAAGAAAACTAAACTACTAAATTAAAGACAGAAAATAAATAACAGAAAAGAAAAGAAGATAGTATGAACGATATAACTTAGGTTTTACTAGTATGCACTAATCCTTCTAATTCTATCTATTAGATCTAATTTATAAGGGAGAATATTAGCTCTTGGTATACTTAGTCAGGATTCTAAATTCCACTACCTTAGACCTTGAGAGCGACTAAGGGGGCTACGGCACAACCAAGACGAGGACTCAAATAGGGTTATCAAACGCCACTAAGGCCCTATCCAGCACACTACAATCAATTGGTGATATGGTGGTTAAAACAAACCTTAATGACTATCTAGTTAGAAGTATGTTTTGTCAGAACTGCTATCGACACTAGACGTTATGTGGTGGTTCAATAGTTAAACACACTGTCAAGGAGACCATCTAACTACTATTAAGGTAATCCTATACGCATGCATTCGCAAGGAAAACAATCATTAAATCAAAACACATAATCAAATATAAAGGTAAGTAGCTAATATCAGATTAAAACATATAATTCCCAAAGAACTTAGATAGAAGAATTAGAATTCATAGATTATACATTATGTAAAACCTAAACTAAGAGAATTAGTTCATACAAAGAAAAGAAGAAGAAAGAATTACAAAATAAGAGGATGAAGGAGACATGATTGATGCACAGCTCCTTCCAGACTTCTTCTCTTGTGTTGCAGCTTCCTCTTGGCCTTAGGGTCTGGCTAAGGATGATTTAAGAGTGTTAAGAGGCTGTATTTATAGGGTATAGGTTGACCTAATTCGTTTCTTGGAGATAACTTCAAGTAATGGGCTCCTGGCCAACCCAAATTCGTAAGATAAACACTGCTGCGTTGTTTTGAGTGTATCTTCTTCGTTATTGGTCTGATTTTGCTCCACAAGATACCAAAAGAATCGCAACAGAATTATCTAGGCCCTTTAGAAGGAAATTACCAAATTCGGCCTATTTCCTAGGTAAAAACACCAATCTTTGGACGTGTACTGCAGAATCCCAGATTTAGGCAGTTTTTCCTTTTCTTATTTGAACTCAGTTTCCTTCTATCTCCAATTTCCATGCATATCTCTTTCCATAAGTTGTAATCTTTGACTTGGACTCTAATTAATCTCCATAATTATCTTTAAAACTTCACACTAAATAAACAATTAAACCCAATATGCTCTAAAAATAATAATTCTACAAATCAAGACTCAAAATAGGAAAGTGCACTAAATTAAGCTAAGATCGACCTATAAACTAATAAATAAGCCTAAAATGATGTCTCATGAGTGTATTTTACTATCACAAATGAGGAGACATCAGGTGGTCACGATTATACTATGGGTCAATTACCTAAAGGGTCTTCAAGAATATTATAGTGCTACATAGAAGCTGTCTAATTCCTCTCTCCTTCTTAGAGGCCAATAAGATGTCCAATGTCATAACTACCCTTCTAGTGCATATAAGACAAAAAAATAGATTCTTTCTCTCTCCTCCACTACCATTACCCTCTCTCCTCCATTACCATTAATCTCTCTCCTCCTTTATCATTTTTTCTCTCTCCTTCATTAATTATCAAATAATTTCCAGCTCCGACCACAACTACCGATCACCGTCGGCCACCTCCGGCCACCGCCGGAAAAAGTTCTGAGCGTGGAATAAAGTTCAGAGTGTAGAATAAAGTTCTGAGCGTAAAATAAAGTTCTGAGAGTAGAATAAAGTTCTGAGCGTGAAAAAAAATTCTGAGTCTGGGGTACTGGACATGGAAAAAGTACTGAGCATGGGCTATTGAGCATGAAAAAAGTTGCTGATTATCGGAAAAAAGTTCTGAGTGTCGAAAAAAGTTGCTGAGTATTCGAATTTTTTATTGACTTTACTGAGCATGCTCGTTTTCTCAGTATCTTTACTGAGCATGCTCAGTAACTTGCTGGGTGTTTCTCGTAAAATCAGTAAAAGTGCTGAGCACTCCTCGTATAATCAGTAAAAGTGCTGAGCATTTCTCGTATAATTAAATAATTTTCTTTGATTCAAAAATACACTTAGAAATTATTGTACTGAAATAAAGAAATTAATTTACAAATAAAGAAATTGTAAAATTAAAGTGTTTTGCTGAGCACCAGTTGATATGTCGTCCATGAAAAGCATTGTCACGGGTCCCACAAGCATCTTTTCTTTTGCGACTCATTTTATTTGTCCTCCAAAGATTCATTTCTGCAATTGATTTTCAAATGATATATCCAGTCCTAATATCTGCAATACATGATCGTATTTCATAAGAAATTGATTTTCTTTTCCAAATAATATCTTACGCTTAAATTTGTACCTTAAGAACATAATTTGTTAATATAATCAAGATAAAGCATATAAAATATAATCAAGATAAAGCACCACCATCAATTATTATAATCAAGATAAAGTAGATAAAATATAAACCTTCATGAAGACATCAAGATCAGGATCTGGCCGTGAACACCACAAGCTTCCGGCCGTTAAGTTGTTCGACAGATTTGTCCAGAGCACCTCCATCTCGAAACTACCTGAAACCATCGCATCACAGGTCTGAGCGGACACCAAAGACGCTCTTTGTAACTCCAGTAACGAATTATTGTTGGATCTGTCTGGAGCACCACCATCTCGAACGAAGGATCGGAGAAGAGTGTGGCGGAGCTTCCATTAACGAAACACCGGAGAAGAAGGCGGCGGAGCATCACTCCTTCTCACCATGGTGAGTCCGACGACGCTTGGCCGGATGAAACAAATCTCAGCACCTCGCCTGAGATTCGCGAACAGATGACATGGTCTCGCCTGGAGACCGTACAAGAACGCGACCTGCTCCTCGCCTGAGATTCGCGAACGACGCTCTGCGAACCACCTTGACTTGACTGGAACTCGTACAAGAACACCGGAGCTCGAACTCTTCCACGGTGACTCTTCTTCCTCGTCGTCGGAGCTTAAACTCAGCAGGCCCGAAGCTATCTTCGCAGGATCTGTGCGTCAAGCCTTCGAAAATGATGGCTTCCATGGCTTTTTTAACCAGTGTTGCTGTTTTGCAGCCATGGATAAGGGAGAGGCTTTAACGTGAAAAGAAAGAGGAGGAGAAAAAGAGAAGATAATGATTAGGGTTTAAAAAAAATTGATATAAATTATAATATATAGGAAAATAAAAAATAAAAAAGAGTAAAATAGTAATTGGGAAAATAGGTTTATAGTGTTAAAATTAATTTGTACCCTTTAGTAAGAAGAGAGTAAAGAGCCGGTCTTGTTAGGTAACGAGACGGTGTTTTCAAGACCCTTTGGGTGATAATCTCTTATGTTATTGAACAATTGTTTTGGAAATGAATGAATCGCATTTCTAACTCAATTAGCGAAACTGTTAGAATTTGGTGTTCAGAAATTGGCTAAATAATTTGCAATTTTCCGTAATTAATAAAAAACGTTTAAAGACAAAAGAAGAAGATATTGGTGTTCGTTCGTACGCCTAAACATTATTGAATTGAATTAGACAATGGCATTATTGAAACGATAAACCAAATAAAACTAAATATGAAATGGATACAATTACTTAGAGACAAAATCTGTACATGATAATTTTTTTTTTTGCATACATAAGAGGCTTAAAAGCCGTTAAGAAAAAACATTACATGAAAGAAACAAGGTTCTTATTAGGACTCAAGAACAACTCTAGCAGTTGCTCTTTCACACCTATCTTTTGTAATAAAATTCCATAAAAAATCTGGTGGCTCATCAAAGTCAATTGTGGGTGTTTCCAAACTTGCGCCTTCTTTAGCTAACTTATCCGCACATGAGTTCGCTTCACGATATATATGCATTAAGACAAAACTTGGAAAGTTGCGCAATATTGTCCAGCATTCTCTTGCAATTGAAACGACGTGACTTCTTGAGTTCCCACCGCCCTTCACTAGCGCGTGGAACTCCTTCGAGTCCAAGTAACCAGTTGATAAACTCCCACCGCCCTTCACTAGCGCGTGGAGTTCCTCCGAGTCCGTTTCAATGCACAAATCATTTAATCCTTTCTTGATTGCCCATTTTAACCCATAGTGTAATGCTAGCATTTCTGAAGCAAATGGTGAATCATACAAACATGGACCCATAAATCCAGCAATACATGTACCAAGGGGATCACGTAACACCCCTCCAATACCTGCTATACCTTTCATTTCAATAAAACATCCATCAATATTTAACTTCACACCCTTAGAAGGTTTTACCCAATTGACCATTACGCAAGATGATAGCTTAATAATACCACCGTCAAATCTTTTACCCCAAGCAAGTACAAACGATTTAGCTAGGGAGAAAACCTCACTTCTGATCGCACATTCATGCGGTAAAGATGGTTCCTCAGTATGCAAAGCATTGTTGCGTTTATTCCATATTATCGAAATAGCCGCCACGAAAAGGAGTGGCCATTCAATTCCCGCTATTTTTGTCTTCAATCGAAGGTGGCTTTCAAGCCATCTTTTAATGCCTGTGATGTCACGCCTGGAATCCATCTCTGCTGCAGGTGTATTAACAGCACGAGACCCCCGCGCAGGAGCTGCATTTTCTGCAGAAAATGCTGTTGCAGTCACAGCTCCTCGGGATGTTGCAGCAGCTCGGTCTTGGACTTCCGCAGCTTGCAGTCTTCGCGCCACAGCAGGTTCTTGAGCTCCGCCTCCAACAGCTGCTCGCCTAGACCTGTTCCGTCCACCAGCAGGTTCCAAGACATCCCTCTCCAGCCGCCAAGCTTCATTAATCTGCAGAATTTCCTCCCTGCCTCGCCCATTGATCCATGCCTTTTCAAGTCCAGAAATTCCAGCTCCAATTCCAGCTTCTCCACCGCTACTAGCAGCTGTAAATACTCCTGGAGCGAGTCTCTGATTTCCACCTGAAACAAGACCACACGATTGCCAAAAAATAAATGCAAATTTGCAACTTACCAAGGCATGATAGAGATCTTCCTTAGCTGCTCCACACAACCCACATTCCATGGAATCCACCACTTTTCTTCTATAAAGATTAACCGCGGTTGGTAATCTATTTAACGCAACTCTCCATAGGAGTATTCGGGTCTTTTGAGAACATTTTAGCTTCCAAATAAGCTCCCACGGAAAAGAATTATCAACCTCCGGCACTTCCATATTATTCACAGCTGATTTGACCGAGAATAGACCTGAATTCTCAAACCGCCAAGTCACCTTTACCCCTGAACTAGTTCTTTGCTCAACCACCCCATCACGAAGGGCCTTAGTTCCCTCAATGATGGCCTTACAAACACCCGAGTCATATGGCTTTTGAACACGATTTAGTAATCCCCCTTTGAAATATTTATTTGTAATTATGTCCACCCACGCAACTTCCCGGTCTTGTTGCAATATTCTCCAACCTAGCTTTGCCAAGAGAGCCAGATTGTACTTCTCCGCACTTCTAAGACCTAGTCCACCTTCTTTTTTTGACTTACAAAGTTGCTCCCATGCCACCCAGTGAAGTTTTCTCTCATTCGGAGAGGAACCCCATATGAAATCCCTAGTTATTTTATCCACTTCCTTACATACATACTTTGGAAGCTTCATCACTTGCATCTGATACACCGGAATCGCGTTTAACACCGATTGAGCAAGCGTAATACGACCGGCTAAAGATAAGGTCCTAGCTTTCCATGTAGCAAGTTTCCCTCTCATTCTCTCCATAATACCCTTGTAGAATCCTTTTGGGAGCCTACCCGAATGAATGGGGATTCCAAGATAGGTTCCAAATGATGAACTGAGGCAAAAACCACTTGATTCGGCTAGCTCCTTTTTTAGCTCCCCGGAAATGTTCTTCGAGAAGTAAATAAGGGATTTTTCCTCACTAACACTCTGTCCAGATTCTTTACAGAATAGATTTAGCGCCTCTTTCATGACCTGTACCTGTGCCAAAGATGCTTCACCAAACAAGATTAGATCGTCAGCGAAAAATAAATGTGATAACTTAGGACCTTGACGACCGATCTTTATTTCCTTCCACTCTCCAGACACGCAAAGCTTCTGAATAAGAATTGATAATCTTTCCATGCACATTACGAATATGTAGGGGGAAAGGGGATCCCCTTGCCGAATGCCCCTAAAAGGCGCAAACGGAGGAAGGGGTTCTCCATTCCAAAGTACCCTCATCTCGTTATCCCTCATGCTAGACATAATCAATGTTACCCAGCTATCCGGTATTCCAAAGTGACTAATCGTGTCTCTAATAAATTCCCAGCGGATTCTATCATAAGCTTTTGTTAAATCTATCTTCATTGCTAAAATTCCACATTTCCCTTGCATATGGCGCATTTTGTGATCCACCTCCCTTAGAAGGACCACATTATCAATTGTAGAGCGACCTGGTAAGAAGCTACTTTGACAAGGACCAATAACGTTAGCGAGTATCGGCCTTAGTCTGTCGACCATGGCCTTCATTATAAATTTAACCGGACAATTAATAAGACTAATAGGGCGAAAAGAACGTACCTGAATCGGGTCTGAAGTTTTAGGAATAAGATGTATTAGTGTACCGTTCAGACCCGATGGAAGGAGACCTTTGCTTACCGCTTCACGAACCATATTACATACTGAGGGACCAACCGTTACCCAGCATTTTTGATAGAAGGCAGCTGACATTCCATCCGGCCCTGGTGCTTTAGTCGGATTGGACTGAAATACTACTTTCCGTATTTCCTCATCTGAAAAGGGCCTTTCCAACTCTCGTGTTATTTCTTGACTAATTGGCTCAATGTGAGGTAATAAATATTCCTCTGTATGGTCCGGAGGTTTTTCATATAATGTTTCATAGTAATCACGAACCATCGTTTTAAGCTCATCCTCATCCTCTATCCAGATGTCCAAATCATTCATCAAACGCGTACAAAATGCATTTTTCTTCCTCGTAGATACAGCCAAGTGGTAATATCTGGTATTCCTATCACCCGATTCAACCCATTTTTCTTTTGATTTCTGAAAACACATAACCTCCTCTTGCTCCAAGATACTATCATATTCCTTCACAAACCGAATCCCCATTTGACGTAGTGAAGAATTATATGAATTTTGTAACGATCTCTGTATACCTCTAATCCTTGCGCTCAATTCTCTTTTTTTCCGATTCAAATCCCCAAATACCTCTACCCTCCATTTTTTTAGACATTCCTGAATTTTTGCAATACCATTTCCAAACCCAACTCTATTCCCATCCCAATTGTTTTCGATAAAATCTTTAAACTCCTTGTGTAAACACCAAGCAGCTTCGAACCTAAATCTGCGAGGATTTTCCTTCATTCTATCTTTCGGGCACAACTGTATTAGTATTGGCATATGATCAGAGTGCACCCTTGCTAAATGAACAACTCGGATCGAAGGAAAAAGGAGTTGCATCTCTACATTACCATAGGCCCTATCCAATCGTTCCATTATTTTTTGTCCCGTATTCCATGAGTCGGACCAAGTATACCGAGGTCCCACAAATCCCA
Source organism: Nemophila menziesii (assembly GCA_029959085.1). Classification (NCBI taxonomy): domain Eukaryota; kingdom Viridiplantae; phylum Streptophyta; class Magnoliopsida; order Boraginales; family Hydrophyllaceae; genus Nemophila; species Nemophila menziesii. The sequence continues at coordinate 13,513,810 of JARWIR010000001.1, read as the reverse complement.
AATCACTTAAACCGCAATTATTTCTCCATTCTTCAAACCTCTCCATTCTTCTCGATACCCCAGTAACCCCACCTCTCTTATCTATCTCAAGACCCACTTGATTAAAGTCACCAGCCACCAACCAAGGACTCTTAAGATCGTGAAAAGCTTGATATAATGCATCCCATAAGACCTCCCTCTGTTTATAATCTGGGCTTGCATACAAGGCCGAAAATATCCAACTTTCACAACCATCTTGACTTACTTCGATATTCACTACTTGACGGCCTGCTGATAATACTCTAATGTTTATATTTGAGTCATTCCATAAGAGCCAAATACCCCCACTGTAGCATTCCGAATCAACACGTACCGAATTATCCTTTTCTAGAGAGTTAATGATTTTGCTAGCATTAGTGCCACTAACCCTTGGTTCAACGATTACCGTTAGCCAGACTTTGTTACTAATCATCATCTCTCGAACTACACTCCGAAATCTGGGTTTAGCCGCGCCATAACAATTCCAAATTAATATATTTAGTGGGACTTTTGAGGTGCCCCATTCCTTTCCTGTATTACTTGAACAACACATTAAATATAAATGAAATTAACAAAGGGTTAAGAAATACCTCGCGGCGCCTCAAGCGCGAGCTTCCATCACAATATCCCCTTCATCTTGCCCAACTAAATGCTCCTGTTGCTGTGCTTCTGTAACGGAATCTGCCACTTGGCTGTAGAGCCACATGTCGCCATCTTGGTCATCCTCCCAACACGGGTCAGGGGGTCTCGCTGCCAAGATTTCCTCCACGCGGCTAGGGGCTTCACCAGGAGGATCAGGCGCGGCTTCAGGAGGCTGCAGCGCTTCAGCTCCTGCCTCGGCAGTAGCATAAGTTCCTGCCCCAATAATTTCTGTTATTGCACTTTGGTCCCTGTGACCATTTGTGTTAATAACAACCTCCACATCCACCAAACCACTTTCACTAATTGCACCATCAGGCCCTACATTCTCCTTATTAGCCCCAAAATGCTCACTATTATTAACAATATTACTATTAGCACTTTTATTAGTTTTAGCACCCCCGGTCCTTCTTCTTCTTTGCCCGCTTACTTCCGCTCTATTGATTTCTTCCGAAGATGCCTCAATGACCTCTACAATGTCATCAAGTTTCTTTCTTTGCTCAAAATTAGGAGTCGAGATTACATTGTGTCCCTTAGCACTATTTCCATTTTTGTTATTCGAAACGGCCCAATTGACACTTTTACCTTTATTATTACCATTCTTGGTTCCCGAGCTTTGGCCTTTACTAAATACTCCAAAGTTTGGTCTTTTAGGATCATAATTGTTCTCCTCCATACGTAGAGCTTCAAACCTCGTGCCTAAGTTGTTTTGTATCACAGACCTTGAGTTGGAAGTGGTTGAACCCCTTCCACTACCCCTATTCCCACGCCTGACTGTCATCCACTCCCCGTATTTCTCTTTATTAATCGGAGCTTCTGTATTGCTTTCATTTGGTTTTTCCGGAGCTGTTGATCTCAATGTATCTTCTTCCATTCGAGTCGCTACATTCGGAGGACAATTCTCTTTTTTGTGACCAAATTTACCGCACCCGAAGCAAATTAAATGCAGGCCCTCATATTCAACTTTGCAAACTTCAGTACCTATTCTAACTTCAGGCTCAAGAGGCTTCTTAAGATCGAGTTCAATAGCTAATCTAGCGTAGTTACCTCTAAGCCTCCCTTTTGTCATTGGATCTATTTTAATTGTTCGTCCAAGTTTATCACCAATTTTCCGTAGGATTCGAGCCGTGTAATTATGCATTCCGACATTTGATATTCTTACCCAAGCCGTGGTGGTTGTTATAGAATTTGTTAGCGCATTAAAATTCGGATTCCATTCCCTAACTATTAAGTAATGATCCAAAACCATCCATGGGCCACCAGATAATGCAAAATTAAAATCATCTCTTTCCGCGAATTTAACTAAGTAGTATCCATTTCCCACATCAACTAGTTCCAAATGACCAACTGGATTCCATATTTGTCTTAGTTTTGAGGACAAATAAGTGAACCCAACCTCCCTTCCTAACAATCTAACCACTACCGTATTCCTCCAGAGTCTAATTCCCTCCTGAATTTCATCTCTAGTGCGGAGAACAGTTGGAATAGAATCATCTGATAATTCCACATCATCTTCTATTAACTCCTCCTGTTCTAAGAATTGTTCCTCCCCCAACACATTAACATTTGGTTTTTCATTTAAATCCTCAATAATCGGAATAACAAGGTTGTTTCCCGTCACCGTTCCCTTCCAACCATTCAAAAGAGGTCTAGCAAAAGATTTCGCGTTGTTACCTGTGTTTAATGGAGCATGACCTGTCGCTACAGTTGTTGGTAGGGAGGCAGGTGCGTTGATCAGTGTTTGGTTTCCACTCGGTTCCATTACAGACCTTGTTTCATTTACTGAGTTGGCCGCAGTTTCAGTTGCTGCAATTCTATGTCTTTTCCCAGCTCTTTGGCCTAGGTTTGCAGCGTTCAAATCAGGAAATTCCGTGGGGGAGAGATGCTGTGTGCGAGAAGGCTTAATTGAATCAGGGTTGGGCTGCGCTTCTGCAGCCACCATCTCGTGATCATGGTAAGAATCCGGTGGCTGATCGACGCCGGCCATGAGCGGCGGCGTGGCTGTGGTGTCCATGTTACCGTTGTGATGATCTTTTGTTGTTCCTATATTTGTGGAGCAATTTGACAGAGTCGTATTTAATTGAATTAAAAATAAATGAACTTCTGTACATGATAATTTCAACAAAGAATAAAAACATTGAAAATTTATTACACAACTCAAGGAAGACCAAATGCTCTACACTCCCTCATTGATTTTTGTTCCCCGCCCTCACATAGAAAAAACCTCAATGGGCATCGGTACAGGCAATTATCGCCTAACCGCACCATAACTGAACCCGGTTTGAGATCCAACCACGAACCAGGTATTGGCCCGTATAAATAGTTCCCGACTAGCAATAGGCGCTCGAATTGAGCTATCCCTTGACCCGGTATTATTATCTTCATTGCATATTCGACGGGTATAAAGCCCGAGACTTTATTATTTTCGAAGGACAAAGCGGACAATCGGGGCATTAGACCCATGAATCCGGGTAAGAACCCACGAATTTCATTATTGCTCAAATCTATAGCAATGAGTTGGCTACTTAGACTCGTGGTACCCGGGTCTTTAACCGACTCGAATTGGTTATAAGAAAGGGTGAGTTGTTGAAGAGATGGGTGAGTGAACAGACTCGGTGGTACTGACCCACTGAGTCGGTTGTGACTCAGATCCAGAACTTGTAGATAAGCTAAGTTAACCACACTAAGTGGAATAGTCCCTTCAATGCTGTTATTCCTCATTGATAGCTCGACGAGTGATGCTGGAAAATTCCCTGGGAGCTTCCCTGATATTGCATTGTCGCTTGCATAAAGAAAATAAAGGCTACTGAGTTGACTCAGGTTAGGAAACTCGCCACTAAATCTGTTGCCTTGAATCTCGAGCCTTTTTAAATTCTTTAGACCGTTGAGACTTAACGGTATTGTTCCTTCCAGGCTGTTACCGTCTAAATACAACTCCTCCAAGCTAGATAACTCACCAAGCGAGTCTGGAACCAAGCCCGAGAACGTGTTACGCGACAGCCCAAGTCTCTTCAACCGGGGCAACCCAGAAAACGACTCAGGTACAGAACCATAAAAGTAATTACTAGAAAAATCTAGAATTTCAAGGTACGGAAGATCCCATGAAACAGAAGTCAGTGACCCAGAATAACCCGCTTGGTCGAGACTGAGTTCAGTGACTCGGTAAGAGGAAGATTCAACAGCATCACATCTGAAACCACATGTGAACTTATCACTGAAGAGATTATCACATGGGTCTATTGCAAAGTCCCATGAACTGACACAGGAGCCAGAACTGACTGAGTTGGGTTGAAGGCTTGCTTTGAGTTGCTTCAAGACTTGTATATCTTGCCAATGCGTCTTTGAGCATGCATGCAAGATGAAAAAGTGTATAATGAATAAAGAGAAAGAAGTGAAAGCAGCCATTAAATCAAATAGTTGAAATTAATTCAACTGTATTATTTTGGTGAGGTTTTGAAGATAAGAAAGCAAGAATGGAAGAGATAAAAAAAGATGAGAGAGAGAGAGAGAGATAACATTTTGAGTGATTTTTCTTATGGTTATGGTAGAAAATTATCGTCACGAGAGAGGGGTGTCAGAAAGTAATTACGAGTTTTCATGATGATGATGATAGCAGACTGCAGAGGAGACATGTAGGGAAAGAAAGGACACCAGGCTTTAGCTTGTTTGGGCCGTGTGTCTTGTGACTATCAGTCGTCCTTATTTTATGTACTTCTCTATTCATTTTTCTCGGAAAAGAAGTATAGGAGTACTTTTTCTTTCTTTTTTGACAACGCAGAAAAGAAGTATAGGAGTACTTTTTCTTTCTTTTTTGACAACGCAGAAGTTTAGTGAGTACTTTAATTGATTTAAATACTGTATTACAAAATCTAGCTTACACACAAGATCTGTTTTTTTTTCAAAAAACAAAAGATCTATTCACCCCAAGTGGTTTTACAAAAAAGAGAGTCATTAGCTTTCTATAAGGCTAAGTCCAACAGCTTTCCAATTTATTTGCCGAAATTGGAAGTCAAACCCATGTTCTCTATCAAATATTAACCTCGTAAAATAACTCTACTCCAACAGCTTCCCAATTATAACCTCTCAATTTCAAAAAAAACTATATTTTAATTTTTCCTAACAATTTATTTTAATTAATTAATATGTTTTTAAATCCTCACATAATTATTTATTTATTATTTTATTTTCAAATTTATTACAAAAAATATATAATGTTGATATATGTTAAAATATTTAAATCATAATTTTAAAATAATAAAAAATACTAAATATTAATATCTAATATTTTTTTATATAAAATACAAAATTAAGAATATATTTAAAATCAAGAAAAAACAAAATATTTTTAGGTTTATACAAAATTAATATTAATTTCGTATAAAAAATATAAAAAATCATATAATCATACAAAACTAATTATTATAAAAAATAAACATAGATTAAAAAACAAAAACAAATTTATATAAAGAATAAAAAAAATTAAAAAAAAAGACAATAGGGAATAACTCAAGTTAGCTACATGTGTTGATAAATTCTCTTGAATTGGGATCCCTACAATTAGGATCCCTACAATTAGGAAGCTATTGGAGATAGAAAAGAAGGTCGTCAACCCCCAATTGTAGCAAAAAGCTACAATAGAGAGCCTATTGGAGTTAGCCTAAGACCTAAGATAAGGTTGGATTTCGATTTTAAAGCCCACTAATAAGTGAGTACTAAATTATTCTTACTTTTTTACATAACTTTTTTTTAGTCAAACCAGCTTATATAAATTAAATTAAAAGATTACAAAGATGACCAACCAAACATAAAAAATAAAAACACAACGATAAACTAAAACAATAAACAAGCTACAATAACAAAAGAGGGTGCGAGGTATACTCAAGCAGAATATGAACCAGAACCAAATGTGCCACCAAAGTAGCAGGCGGGGACCACTGAGGGTCAAAGGACCATGACCAATAAGAAGGATAATTTCAAGCCTCGGAGAGAGGGGAAGAAGATCGACTACCATTTCAATGATATATGGGATAGTCAACTCAAAGACCGAGGCGGCAGTTGCGGTGCCGAAAATTTTGGTAATCCTCTGATCAAAGGAGATATCACTAGCCCAAGTGATAAAAACGGAACTCGAGACTAGACGGACCGAAAGAGTAACCACGCACCCAAAAGACAAAGACAAAACCTACTTCTCTACCCAATCCAAACGAGCGCAAGCCAAAGCAATCAAACAAAATAAATCTGAACACAAAAAACTCCAAATGAACGGCAAACACTCAAAGTTTCTCAAGTCAAATTCAATTGAATGAAAACATGTGGCCAAAGGTGAATCACCACCAACGAAAGAGGGGATATGATATGAGCAGGATAAACAACACAAGAACGGAAAAACCCACCCTTTAAGCCATTCTAACCAAGGATAGGTCAAACTAATCAACCAGAGAAAACTCAAGCAGTGGGAATCAAGATAGATTTTGCAGAAAGTAGCTTTATTACTTTTAGTTAATTAGGCTGTAGTGTAAATTTTCGTTTCAAAATAAATAAATAATGAAAAGTTTTCGTTTTGATGTCGTATTACTATTTTACCCTTAGTACCTAGTGTATTTTTTCGTTCATTAGTATGCGTTAGTTTTCGTTATTTCGTCGTTGTAGTACGTTTTTTGTTTTGAAAATATTAGAGTTGGATTTCATCACATTTTGGTCTTAATGCCACGTGTCTGATCGATGGAGTTTTGAATCTTTTTTTCTTTTCTACCTTACACACGTGAGACGCACGTGACCTAGGTGGGTCACCTCTCTCTCCTTTGTCCGATCAACATCATTTCACTCCCTCTCTCCAAAATTTCCTCTCTCTTTCTCCCCTTTTCCTCTCTCTATTTTGCCGTCCGCCACCTCCACCGTCACCTCCGGTTTGACTCACAACCTTCACCCTCTCCTCGCCTCACTCTCTCTTCGGCTCTCTCACCATTTCTTCCCCTCTCTTCGCCTCTTTCTCTATTTCTTCACCTCTCAGTCTAAAACGACATTCTTAATCGCCCTCACCACCATTACACCGGTCACCGCCGTCTCCATTGATGTTCGTGGAAGGATATTTACCTCCTTACCGTTAGTGAAACCAAGCGAAACACCCATCATCTTCATTACCAATTTGGGTACTACCAAAACCGAGCTCGAATCATGTCTTCTTCGTCATCGAAATCGAAGAGGAGGAGCTCATCTTCGAAAAAAAGGTAACCCTCTAATTTCTATTTTTTTTTAATTACCGAAAATGGGTTAGGTTTTATTATGTATTTAAAAGGTTAATCCGAAGTTACTGGCTATTAGTTTTGAGTCAATTTATATTTTTATTGATTTAGTGAAATGGTTGTGATGAATTAGGTGTTATTGTTGATTTAGGGTGTAATATATCTCTAATTTGTTTGATTTGTCTAGCATTCTTTGTTGAATTAGTTGATTTTATTGTAACAGTGTAATGGTTATAGCGAATTAGGGTTTTTTTCGTATTTAAGTGTAGTATTCTTAGTTAAGGGTGTGTAATATCGAATTTACAGCTATACTCGCTTGTGATTAGTGGTGTGTAATCTCGAATTTACTTTGATTTGTGTAATGTTGTATGTTAAATAATTGGGGAATTTAGTGTACCTATTCAAGTGTTTAAAAGGGTTGTTGTTGTGCACTAATTGTATTGATTTAAGTTCATGTAGGTCAAAGAATCAAGCCAGGGACTTCCATATTAGCGGGGTTGATTATTATGTGTAAGTGTATAGCTTATTTACTGTGTTGTTATGTATATGTTTGGTATTTTTTATTACACCTACTCATCAATTTTTTTCTCTTGTTTGTATGTATTAAGAAATTTAATGGAGAACGAGTTCAGGGGCAATTTTTCCGGACATGCCCTTGAACTTGGATTCCATCAGGAATAGGTTCTATGATTTGCCCCCTCGTGAAAGGGAAGTCTATGATAAAGCCACAAGAGAAAGCAGTCTCAATCTCGATATGGGCAGTGCGTCAAAGAATCTGGATGAATCGGATGACGATAGCGAGGTGAGTTTATTTGTTATTTGTCCCAATCCTTTGTTAATTAAGCTATTTTGTTTATAGTAAAGTAAAATATTGTATATTAGTCTAGTGATTAATTTATTTTCGTATTTGTACAGGAGGTGAAGCTTGTAACCAAGCTTTCATTGCCTAAGATGACAAAACTTTGTGTTGGTTTGACCCCCGAGCAGCGTGAAGCCGTGGAGGAAATTGGGTTTGGAGCTTTTCTAGATTTTCCAAAGACTGTCCTTAAATACCAAGTCTGCCAATTCATGGTAGATATATTTGACGTAGCCTCTAGCAGTTTCAATTTATATGGTAGTCTTTATCGTTTCTCGGTGTTAGATGTCCATAGGGTTCTTGGTTTGCCAATGAGAGGTGAGACCCCCCCACTAGATGGCATTCCTTGTGAGGTTTTTAGAGAGTTGCAGATTCTGTTTAGTGGTCATTGGGTTAGTGGTTGTGTGGTTAAGATGGATAGGATAGAGGAGCTTTTTAAAGGGTGTAGGAGTCACGGGGACTTGTTTAAGCAATTGTTGGTTTTGTATGTGTACGGTTATTTCCTCTTCCCCACGAGCACTCACGGGGTAGATGAAGCTGTCTTCTTTGCTATAAGGGATGTAAATTTGATCCCAACCTATAATTGGTCCCAGCTCGTATATAGTGGCATTATTCAAGGTATTACTGATTTCAAGTTGGCGGACCCTGAATCGAAATCAAAATACTTCAGTGGGTGTGTTTACGTGCTTCAGGTAATCTCATTATCCCTTTGTTTTTTGTTTTCATCAGTGTTTTAATTGTTAACTTTTTTTTTCAGTTTACTTGAAAAGCAAGGAGGGGATACCTTCTCGAAGTGTACATTCCATGTTTCGGGTAACATTTTGGTGGAGAACCGGTTGCGAGAAGAGCGCGTAAACGAAGAAGGATCGGCTTCTCAAACGGGTAAAGGCAAGAAGGATCCGAAAGACGAGTACGTGCGGAGAGAGGACTTGGACGAGTTGAAGGGAATGCTGCAGATTTTGGTGGAGGCCCAAGCCCGTAGAGGTGTTCCTATCCCCGAGCCCATGGACATCAGTAACGAAGTTCGCACTCCTCGGAGGACTGTATCGATGGCGGGCTCATCGGGAGCAACCCCCTCAGTCCGTGGGACCCCCATTACACCCCGTCTCGATTCCCCCATCCATCCCACACACGAGTCCCCCTTTGCCACTCCTCGCGAGTCCCCTATCATTACCCTTCACGATTCCCCCATTCGATCTCCGATAATCCCTCAAGCTGAAGTTGGTTCAAGTTCGAGGCGCGGACGTAATCAAGGTAGAGGATATGTAAGTGGTGCCGGTGACGATTTCACCCCTTTCTGTAGGAAGCTGATGGTGGATAATAACCTGTTGCGCAAATTCCTCATGGATCGGAAGTCCTCCCCTGAGTAAGTGTTTCTTTATATTTACTTTAGTGTTCATGTATTTTATATACGTAACGTGTTTATTGTAATTTGTGTACGGGCAGGCAATATGTGGTGATGTACGACCATTATCACGTGTCTAGGAAACATATTCGAGAACTTATGGAACCCGGATCGTTTGTTTCGGCCGATGTGAGTATTTATCTTTATCGATAATTTTATTAGTCTAATTTTTTATTTTGCCTTTTGAAATAAATTTTGTGATATTGCAGGTTATTGATTGCTGTGTTGAGCAACTTTGCCTTGAAGAGAGGCTAAACAACGTCAAATGCCCTCGTTGGTTTATGCCCACCTATTTTGCAGTTAAGATCCATCGCATTAGTTATGTTTATATAATTTATTGATTTTTCGATTGTGATGGCTAATTTTGTTTCTCAATTTTGCAGACACATCTTCTCAACGGGACTAAGAAACCAAGCGAGTTAACTTCTATGTATTTCGGGGTTCATAGGTTCACGAGGGAAGTTACGGACGTGAAACAGGTACGTTTGAGTTTTATTTATAGTAGGGGACAAATTGTAATTTCTATAATGTTTAGGGCCTGAAAATGCAATTACCATAATAATATGGGTTTTAACATATATTTTATGTATATTTTAGGTACCAAAATTGAAATTATGCATATTTTAGGGGCGAAATTGAATTTTAATATAGTATATGGAACTAAAGTTCAAATTTTTTGTGCTAAATATAATTTATATAGTCCAGGGACATTTTAGTGCAATTAGGTATACCTTTAGGGTGCTAAACTTATATGTAAATAGTCCAGGGACCGTTTATTGCAATTATTTATACTTTAGGGGGATAAACTTATATTTAAAAAGTCCAGGGACCTTTTTGTGCAATTATTTGCTAAATTTATATTGAGGGTGCAATTATTACTTTTTTTTTAAAAGCTTACTATGCTTATTACTGTTATTTTTAATATTTTTACAGATATTCATCCCCATTAACACCGGAGATAGTCACTGGTTGCTTTACGTTGTTGATTTTCAAAACACGAAGCTCATTACCTGTGACACTTTGCCGCCGCGTACGGTGCCGGGAGTGAGGTACACGAGGATGTTTGCTACTGTGGTAAGTTTGGTAAATTAGTTAGTCAAATATATGATTTCGAGTTGTTGACGTAAATTAACTACCCTGGCTTTGAATTTGTAAGTGGACGTGCTACAGGTTTGGCTTGATAGTCTCCACGCTAGGTATCGAGTGCCGCGTCTTAGAAGCTTTGGTCCCGTAACTGCTGATTGGGCACCTCTTCAAGGCGACATGATGGATTGCGCCATCCATGTATGTACTATGATGCGGTGGCCATTTAAACGGATTGAGTGGAAGAATGCGGAATCCCAGGAGAGGCGGTTCGAGTTGGCGGCTTACTTGTTCAGGTCGGATAGTAACCAGTTGCGAAATTGGACGGAGGCTTGACTTTAGTTGACTTAATTATAATTTGGGTTTTGTAATATAATTTTACTACTTCCTACTTTTATGTTTTAAATTTAGTTGTTGGATGGGTTATTGTGATGGGTACTTTTTAAACATCCAGGGTAGTTGTCTTTCAAAAAGGGCAATGTGTACGAGTTATGGGCTGGAAGTGCAAGGCTCCTGGCTGATTTGCGTGCCGTTACCCAGTTCATCGGGGTGACATAACGAAATCAGTTTCTAGTGTCGAACCGAGCCTTCTCGTACCGACTCGCTACCTTTGCTAATTTGTAAAGACAACATTGCTTATCCCGGGTTTACTAAGTATCAACAAGTAAATTACTATTGTGTTATCTATAATTGTTGGACTTTTGGACTTTGACTTTTGTACTTTGGACTAGGACAAATTTATTGCTTGGTTTTGGACTTGGACAATTTGGACAGAAATATTAATATGGCTTTAAGTTAAGTTATCTTTTATTTTTAATACCATTAGGATTTGGTATTGATTAAGCCTTTTTTGGATTCTAAATTCTAGGTCATAGGTAAGAAGGATAGTTTATTCATTTTCCTCAAGTAAAAAAAACGATCTTATATATGTTTACTATATTTTTTTTTTCAAGGTAATTTGCGATACACATTTAAGTTTTTTTTGTAATATATAATCCTGTATATTCTAGTTTATTTTATTTTTCTCAATTAAATATAATGCAAGTTTATAATTCTAATATATTATTTCCCCAAGGTAATTTGTGAACCACGTTAATATATTTTTTTACTTATAAACCATTATTTCGAAACCAACAATGCCATACAAATTGATTTCAAAGCAAGCTATCAAACATCCATTATAAACAAACAACTAACAACCAACATTAACATTAAAACTAGAAACTAGAAACCAAAACAATACTTAGACTTGTAAATAGGATACCATATCTTAAAAAAAGTAAACACACACACTACATTGTGTTTAAACCAACAAACAAACACATGCAACAACACTAACCACCACTATTTAACCAAATGCTTCTTGATGATGTCCACCTCTTTTTCTAGACGAGCTACACTTTCTAGTAGTTGTTTCAAAATCCCAAACAATACCCCTTCTCCACCGAGGTCATGTACTAGCCGATCAACCCCTTCATCCCGTATAGGCACATTTCCCTTTTTAACTTGATGAAGAATAAAATCTCCATTGGTGGGATTTGAAGGTGTGGACTTTGAAGATATGCTCATTGTTGAAAATGATACTAGTTCCTCCTTGACCTCATGCATTAAAATTTCATCGGAGGAAGAAGATGTCGATATAGTTTCGTGGGAAGGTTGATAAGAAGACTCACTTAGAGGTGTGGTAGTGCTAGTGGTTACCAAGTCTTCTTCTTCAATCAATTTTTTTGCCCTACCATGTGATAGCCTTGTTAATGGGCGGTTTGGGTAGGTATCCTCCTCCAAGTGGTCATCATTGGAGCTCGAAATTTTTTTTCCTAGATGAAGAAAAGTTGCTACCCTTTTTTGGTGTTTTTTTGTTGGCTTTGAAATTCAATCTCCTTAGAGTTAAGGATTTTCGAGTATTGTAATCCCTAGTTAGTCAAGGTCTCAACAAGTGTGCATGTGATTTTGGTATTGGTATCATTTTTTATGGGTTATGAATTTTTTTTTGAAGGTATGAAGATGGAAGAGAAAGGAGAAGGAAGAATGGTGTAGTGGTTGATGGAAGGAAGGAAAGAAGGGTTATATTGGAGGGGAGAGAGGTGGCGTGTGGTTGGGGGGTGTAGGGGTTCCTTTTTTGCATGTAAATTGTGTTCCCAAGAAAAACACAAATATTTAAAAAATAATCCACTATTCCCAACGGTTATTTTTTCATTTGCTATAAAAATTAGCTTGTTGTGTACAACCTTCCACAACTAAGTAAAGAAAATCCATTGAAGAACATTGAGGTTAGTATTGTTGCTCATATATATCTTTCATTTACTTATTTTGTAATTTAAATTGTGGTAATTAGTTTTAATTTAATCTTTACAAATATTGGTACTAGATGGCTTCCTCCTTTAACCACGGTGTAGACGATCTAGTTCGTGTTGTTCCCGTGAAATGCAATTGCACACCTCCACGGTTTTTGCACCCGTTCGTCACGTTAGGACAAGATAAGGGTAACTACGGGGCTCTTTATTTTTCTTGTTGGAAATGTGGCTTTTTCCAATAGGGTCGTCAGTTCGGGTCCACTAATGAAGCATCGTCCTCCACCGCGGTTCCTTTATTCGAAGAAGTACCACGTCCTAGGGAGGTTCCTAGAAACGTGGTAAACTTGGATGATATGAAAATGGTTATTTATTTTTTTTGTTTCGTTTTAGTTGTGTTGTTAGCGATTATTGCTATGAAATAAGAAGGTGTCGCTGTGGTTTGCACTAAAATAAAATTATTTAGCTATTTGGGACATAATAATTAATTTGTTTTTTTTTTTATTAATTTGGTAAACTTTAGAATAATAAATCTGTTTTTCCTAAACAAATTTTCTTCGTCTTGTTAATTCTTTTTCGTTCGTGTATTTTTTTGAGTAGAAGAGAATAAATTTGAATCAACTAACATTTTTTTTTGAATCAATATTGAATCGACTAACATTTTTTTAAAATTAATTTTATCATTCGTGTATTTTTTGAAGTAGAAGAGAATAAATTTTACGCAACAATTTCTTAAAACGAAACAAAAAACACAAATATTACCATTACCATTAATCCATCAACACAACATTACATTGAAATTACATATGAAATTGAATATATATATATATATATATATATATATATATATATATATATATATATATAACGGGTGGTGTGGTGGTGTTGGTGAAGAAACAAAGAAGAAGGAGTGTATTGGTGGTGGCCATATATTCTTCCAGTTTCTTTTTAAAACCCTACCAGCAAAATTCCACCATTAAAGAAAAAAAACCAGTACATACTACTAATAATATCTCAAAACAAACATAAACACTAAATTATCCTCACATTAAACCCTAGCCAAATCCCCACTTATTTACCTTTATGTGGGGCTTTTGTCTCCTCCCATCCTTCACGTTTTCTGGGTCCGTGGTCCATGGTAGCGCTAGGGTTAGTGTTGAAGTCGATGGAAGGGCGAGTGGTGTTGGTGTAGTGGATGGCAGTGCAAGTGTGGGCGGTGGATCAAGCCATGGAAGCTCTAGGGTTTCCACTTCAAAATCAAGTATGGCTTCGTTGGTATACACAACATGAAGTTGGGTGGGAACTACTACCGGTGATATGTCCATGGGCGGTGCTTCGAAGATACGTCTTTTCTTCCGTGGAGCGGTGGCCTTCCGCCGAGTTCTCCTAACAAGCTTCTTCAACGAATCACCGTCTTCTTCCATGGATGTTGTTTCAGAATCGGAAGCATATAACTTGGACATGGTGGTGGATGTTTTTAGGGTTTTCGGTGGAAGGAGAGTGAGAGGAGTGGGGTTGTTGTGGGGTAGATTGGATTAATACACCAACTTTCAGCTTTTTCATCTTCCAAAGCTTGAAGATACACCCAATCTGCTCGAAATGATTGAGTAGACCTTTTGGAGGCTCTATTTTTTTTAATTAAATACTACAACGAAAAATAGGCTAGCTTTTGGTTGATAGTGTTTGAGCGTGGCTTTTAGGCTTGCTTGTTTGTTAACAAATGCAATGACAAAAAAAATTAAATATTTTGAGAGATAAATTAATATGTGATATATTAAATTTTTAATGTAAAAATAAAAATCAAAACTTGTAATTAGATGATATTAGAAAATATTACACTAAGTTACCATAACACGGAATAAAGAACAACAAGTACAAAGCTTAATATCCGCCGGACCAAGACAAAAAGCAAAATCGTCCGTAAAACATAACGGGATAATAGTACACGACACTTAAAATAAAATTTCTAAAATTATTGCAATCAATATGACGATAACCACCACTAAAAACCCGGTTATACGGTTTGAGGCGAAACGTTCGGCTTCGGGAATGATACGTTCCTCTTCGTGAAACATAGGTCGGCCACCGTAGTTGTTTACGGCACTCCCCTCCGAAACCAAACGTCCCCTATCCATATAGTAAGGTTGGGCCCAACAAACAAACCCGTGATGGAGACAACCATGGTATAACTCGTCGTGGTTCCCGTGTACGTACTCGTCTATGTCGGTCAAGTAGAGGTTGCACATTTTTCCACAACGACAACGGGTGTATTTGTAACGTAATACCATGTTAGCTTCGTAAGAGTTGACTCCTTCACACCAAACGTGATCACTCGAGCTTCCATTTCTTGTCGACGACTCCATTGCCTAAATATTACGATCATAAAGAACATTAAACTCTATATTATTTATACAAGTATTATTTATAAAAAACTAAAAATATTATACGTATTAATATAATGTATTCATGTATCTATATATATTGTATTAATTTATATATATATATATGTATACAAAATAATATATTTTATTAATCAAATCTATATAATGTGAGAATACAATATTTTATATAATTATAATATTAAATAAAGTATAATAAATCTTCCATGCATGCTAACCATGCGTTGGAAGTAATATAGTTGAATGGAAATTGAATGTAGCAACACCACCTTTATTTGCATGCAAAATTAACAATTGTGTGCATTAAATAGTTCATTAATGCTATGAAAATAAGCTTACTTGAAGGAGGTTTTCTTCCTTGCGTAAAAAAGGTGTATGATTTGTTTGTTGAGTTGTGAATATGAATAAAGTCACACGCTTTATTTATAGTAGGAATATCATTTAGTGTGATGGGAAGCAAATATTGGAGAAGATCTTATATTAAAGCTTCCAAATTTATTAGTAGGGTAGAAGTAAAAGAGGTAGTTAGAATTAAATTATAAGATTGACACAAACCAATAATATTTAAACCAACTACTAGTTTATCACAATAGGTATGCCAAACTATTTGGTTAAAGAAAAGAAATACAAACGTGTTATCCCACGGATCAAGCGAAAAATCAAAATAGTCCATATCAAGTAACGGGATGTAGTACACAACACCTAAAATACCAACTTCAAGATTATTGCAAACATGATTAAAATCACCCCCAACAAGAAACCGGTGATTCGGTTTGACCCAAAACGGTCGGCTTCGGGTATTATTTGTCTATCACCGTAGTTGTTCACGTCACTACTATCGTTCAAAAAACTTCCCCAGTCAATATGGTAAGGGTGAGCCCACCTTACGAAGCCGTGAGTGGGACATCGGTGGTACAACTTGTCATGGTTGACGTGACTGTCTAAGTCGGAGACGTGGATGTTGCATTTTTTGTCACAACGGCAATAGCCGTAATTGTAACGGAGCGTCACGTTCTTTTCATACGAGCTCCATCCGACCCGCAAGTAGTCGTTCGGGTAAGCTTGTGCCGAGGAGTCAATTTCCTACATAAATTGAGCAAGAAAAAAAATTAATCCAACTTCTTTTTAAACATTTGTGTACTAAACCCCAAAAATTAAAAAAAAAAGGACAAATAGTTGATTTAATTCTTAAGCTTCCATGCATGTGCTATGTACACCATCTCGGCCACCTTTACTAACGAAAACAGAGGATACCAAAAAAAAAAAACAAGTAACTACTCCAACGTGCATGTAAATGATAAAAACAAACTAATTAGTGAAACTAGAATATATTACATGGTGAGCCATTTTCTTCTTTGCTTGGTAGGTTGAATGTAATGGAAGGAACTTAATGTGATAAGTTATAGGGAGAGTTAGTATATTTATAGAAGGGTTAGCATTTAGTTTGATTGATAGCAAATATTGTACAAGATCTTGTGTTAAATGAGTAGTAAGTTAAAAGGGGGAGGTAGTAGTAAATTAAGGAATAAATTTGGTTGGTATACTTCAAGTCTAAGACAAGACTAAATATTTAATTTTTTTAAACATATAATTTAGCTTTTTATAATTAAACTTACAAGAAATTCTCATTCCGGTTTTGTAAAGTTTAGTCTCGTTCCCTCCGGCACCTCCGTGACAAGTATTTAAAAAAAAATCTAGAATCAAAATATTTAAAATATTGGCTAAGATTCAAAATACTTATACGATAATGAAATACGGGATTACAATAAAGGAGGCCAACATAGTACTTAGAAAATATTACAAGCCGGTAAAGATACGGTACAAAATAAACCTAATAGTTATAAGATAATCCACGTCGGGATTTAAAACACTTAATTCTCAAAATAAGGGTAGCTCTTGCGTACTAGGACCAGTGCCGTTGTTTCCCGTACCGGCAGGAGGCAAGTTTCTAGGACAGTTATTCTTTTGATGCCCTGGTAACCTACATAGGCCGCAACGGCGCGGTGCTTTTGTGGCTGTGCCCTTTGGGCGGGCAGTCTCGGGGTCATCCACGTCAAACAAACTAGTGACTGGAGGAACATTTAGAATAGTACCGTCGTCGCTCGGGTAGTTGCTGACTCGTGCCGCTATGTTCGTTAACCCTTCAAGGGCATCGTTATAACCCCGCTCGCTACGGGAAGCATGGAACCGCACATCCTTCCACTTTGCATTCAAGAACCCCATCCTCGCAATCTCCTTGTCTGTTGGATTGTATTCCGACAGACACTTCTCCTTCAAGGTCAAACTACTACTAGGTGTCCACCGATATTTAATGAAACTATCTGGTATCTCTCTAACACCTTCAGTTTCATCACGTAGAACATATGCCGACATGGAATTCCGTGCGATTCGAATAGTAGACAAGAACACTCCATAAGCAACCTTGACCCATCCCAAGTAATGACCACCTTCAATTCAGAATCAGCATGTTTGTGTGAAGCAACCGTGTAGATACGCGAGTTAAACCGTTGCTCGAATCCACCCCTATTATGTATGACACCTTGGTTGACCAACTCTTTCCGTACCTTAAAAAAGCTTCCCTCGTAAATTGCTTTATTGCCTGTAGCTCGATATCATCTAAGAGAGTCACAGGTACGGGTGTAGTGTGGTTTGTGACGTACTCTTCTTGGTTCGCGTTATCCCTAACTCTAACCATACCGAACAGGAACACTTTCACTAGTTCGATGAACTTTTTACTTTTATTCAAGAACCTGTTAATGAACGCGTTCATACTCTCACAGCGCTGGGTGGACTTGAGGAACCCGAAGAACTTTCCACGTAGATAAGCCTCGGCCCACATCTCCCTTTTCTCATACGTTTCTATGATCCACCTATCCTCGTGTAGACCGTTGGCGTTTACCATCTTCCACCAAGCATCTTCAAACATCTCAATAGTGTAAGGAAAGGACATAAGGTGTTTGAAATTGCACCAAAACCGTCTACCTTTACGTTGGTAACGGCGTTAGGGTTAAGGTGCCAGGAGCACAACCGATGTGCCGCAGAAGGGTAAATGATTTCGATAGCGGCAGCCATTGATCTGTCACCGTCAGTTAAGACAGATTTAGGTTTCTATCCATTCATCGTCGCTGTCAAAGTTTCGAGGACCCACACATACGCATCGGTCGTCTCGTTCTTCACAAAAGCAATACCGAATACACAAGTCCTACGGTGGTTGTTGACACCCGCTAGCACAATTAGAGGGAAACAATACGCATTTGTCCGGTAAGTGGCATCGAATACGAGTACGTCGCCGAAAACCGCAAACTCCCTCCTCGATCTCCCGTCACAGAAGAATAGCTTGTCTAGGCGATTTTCTTCGTCAACCGTGTGCTTAGAAACAAACAACGGATCACTAACGCACCTACCCTCCAAGTAAGCCAAAGCCACGTTCACATCCCCCTCGCTGATTTCGTCAGACCTTATCCTGCCCAATACGTTGTACAGATCCTTCCGCATAAAACTGATATCTTTATACCCTCCTACCTCTTTTGCGAAAACGTCCATTATCTGGCATGTTCTTACCCCAGCATTCTAAAGAGAACGGGCTTGTTCGAGGTGACCTTCGTCTATCTTCCTATGAGATCGTATGTAATGGTCGCGGAATCAGGGGTTAACTCGTGGTTGTGCTCTGCATGAAAGTCAGCCACCACGTAACACTCAAACTCGTTATCGTACTTGATACGAAGTCTCGCCCTACAGTTGCATCTTGTCTCAGCCCTGTGGTCTCTAACCCTGTCCTTCATCTCTAAGTATTTTTTTCCCTCAAACCAACACAAGAACACAAAAATATCCGGCTAATTACCAAACCACCACTCCTGCTTGACTTTTCTACCCGATCCTTCCTGACCCCAAATCCTAAAGCACGACCGTACATGTTGTAGAACATGTATGCTTCCTCCTCGGACGAAAACCGAAGTTCCATGACATTTGCCCTGGTGAGGGATCTCAGCGCCTCAGCCCCACCAAAATCAACCTCCTTATCTGTATCTACCTCTACACTCGGAGCACCTACAGAAATGAGTTATTCGTAAAAATAAAGTTTAGTCTTACATATAGTTAGTTAACCATTATATTTAACAATCATATACTATAAACCTATACCACAAATCTTATTTAGAGTCACAACCACCCGAGTTTGACCAAAAGTCAACTAAACTTGACAGAAAGTCTCCTAACCTTCCCTAATGGCCATTTAACTAGTAAACACCTCAGTTTGAGTCAAAACCACCCGAGTTTGACCAAAAGTCAACTAACATTGACCGAAAGTCTCCTAACCTTCCCTAATGGCCATTTAGCTAGTAAACACCTTATTTAAAGTCAAAACCGGTCGAGTTTGACCAAAAGTCAACTAACCTTGACCGAAAGTCTCCTAACCTTCCCTATTGCCATTTAACTAGTAAATACCTTAGTTTGAGTCAAAACCACCCGAGTTTGACCAAAAGTCAACTAACCTTGACCGAAAGTCTCCTAACCTTCCCTAATGGCCATTTAACTAGTAAACACCTTATTTAAAGTCAAACCCACCCAAGTTTGACCAAAAGTCAACTAAACTTGACCGATTGTCTCCTAACCTTCCCTAATGGCCATTTAAGTAGTAAACACCTTGGTTTGAGTCAAAACCACCCAATTACTTCACTAATGAATCATAAACCATAAGTCTAACCCGTAATCCTTTAACAATTAACCTATAAAAAATACCATATCCAATTAACCTAGCCTTATCCCCTAACCATATTACTTCAAATTTACATATATCATGCGATATATTAAATACTAGCCAAACACTAACGTAAATAAAAATCATTACGAGAGCTTCAAATTTAAATCATGCACTCGTAAAATATTAACATACCTAGAAGATTAAGCACGTTCATCGTAAAATTTACAACATGCAAAACGAGATTATAAAGTAACTAACCGTATAGCCTTACTTGTAACCGTAACTCTTACCTGTAACCCTTTAACGTATACCTTTACCATATAAAAACACCTAACTATATACCATTAACCTTGACTTCGTAATTCAAATTTATACATTTCTTAATCATAACATAACATACAATCATTACGATAACTTCAAAACATCATATGTCATGCGATAAATCAAAGACTAGCCAAACAATAATTTAACTTAATATCAATACGAGAAGTTCAAATTTACAACATGCAATCGTAAAATATTAAAATAACTATAAAATTAAAAACATTCATCGTAAAATTAACAACATGCAAAAACGAGATATGATAGTAACTAACCGTTCGAGTCCATCTCGTTTGCTCGTAACACTCCCGGTTCACGATCTCCCGACTATATTAACCCGAGTACTACCGACTATATAACTTAACAACGAGATTGGATACTTCTTCAAATTAACCTCTCCACCCTCATTTTATAGACTCGGATTTAAGCGGTAGGTGATATACCATTAACCAAACTAAATAACTCCTAACTACTACTTCAACCATCAACCATATCTTTCTTATCACCACTAATGAATATAAATTCTATTTTTTTTTTTAAAATTAAATTTACATTATCATCTTTACAAGGTGTTTAATATCTATCTTACTTTTTTTTCGAAAAAAAAAATTAACCGTAGTTAAAAGTGGGGGGTTTTATGCCCGGTCTAAATAAAAATGATAATTTACACTACCGTCCACAACAAATAATAACGAAAAATTAAACTATCCCATTAACACCACAAAGAGGAAAAGTAAGCTTGGACATGACATTTAATAAAGTATTCCAAAATATTCAGGTGATGACACGTTGCAAACTTTCAAAATTGGAGCATTTTCTACGTTTGCAAAATTCACAACGAAAATTACACACAGCCGCCTTTCACAACGAAATATTGAACACGAATTTTTACATGGAAAACAATTCAATAACGAAAAAAGCAAATCTGGAAACTAATTGCCACACTATTCATGATTAGACAACACAGTAAAAGTAGCTTTATGTCTAACTATTCAATGAATGACCCCTACTTAAAATGACGGTAAGGGCAAAACGGTAAGATCCTTCATTCAATAAAAAAACAATATAATCTTCTGCGGCTATGATTCATCCACGTCACCTTCCCCTTACCACGTGGCTTCATCTACTTTGGGCGCACCTACACCCCAGGTATGGGAGAATTACGCGTACTTTTTCTTTTCTTTTTTGACAACACAGAAGTTTAGTACTTTAATTGATTTAAATACTGTATTACAAAATCTAGCTTAAACACAAGATCTGTTTTTTTGTTCAAAAAACAAAAGATCTATTCACCCCAAGTGGTTTTACAAAAAAGAGGGTCATTAGCTTTCTATAAGACCTAAGATAAGGTTGGACTTCGATTTTAAAGCCCACTAATAAGTGAGTACTAAATTATTCTTACTTTTTTACATAACTTTTTTTTTAGTCAAACCAGCTTATATAAATTAAATTAAAAGATTACAAAGATGACCAACCAAACATAAAAAATAAAAACACAACGATAAACTAAAACAATAAACAAGCTACAATAACAAAAGAGGGTGCGAGGTATACTCAAGCAGAATATGAACCAGAACCAAATGTGCCACCAAAGTAGCAGGCGAGGACCACTGAGGGTCAAAGGACCATGACCAATAAGAAGGATAATTTCAAGCCTCGGAGAGAGGGGAAGAAGATCGACTACCATTTCAATGATATATGGGATAGTCAACTCAAAGGCCGAGGCGGCAGTTGCGGTGCCGAAAATTTTGGTAATCCTCTGATCAAAGGAGATATCACTAGCCCAAGTGATAAAAATGGAACTCGAGACAAGACGGACCGAAAGAGTAACCACGCACCCAAAAGACAAAGACAAAACCTACTTCTCTACCCAATCCAAACGAGCGCAAGCCAAAACAATCAAACAAAATAAATCTGAACACAAAAAACTCCAAATGAACGGCAAACACTCAAAGTTTCTCAAGTCAAATTCAATTGAATGAAAACATGTGGCCAAAGGTGAATCACCACCAAAGAAAGAGGGGATCTGATATGAGCAGGATAAACAACACAAGAACGGAAAAACCCACCCTTTAAGCCATTCTAACCAAGGATAGGTCAAACTAATCAACCAGAGAAAACTCAAGCAGTGGAAATGGAGAGTAAACGGCAAACACTCGGATCTCTAAAGGACGAGAACCAGTGATAAAGTTACAATAACCCACAGTGTATGACCACAATCCCTTTGAGAATAAGCACTAAAGAAGTGGCGCAAAAACCAAACCACCACCGTAACCTCAACAAGACAGTATCCAGCCTACAAAGCGAGAAAAACTCTGTGAAAAACGAACTCACAAACCCCTCCAACAACCAAAGGGACACAACCAACAGTACGTCCTCCCCTTGTACAGCTTCAGAAACCAAAAACCAAAGGATAATTTTCCCATAAAAATTGGAAAGACCAGGTTCGTGACTCCAGAACTTACCTCTGCAGCCCTGAAGGTCTGAACCCAACAATCCCACAAGACCAAGGAAGAAAGGAAAAAGAACACGAAATAGAAATAGAGAAACCAGACTTTTGTAACGGGCCCGCGAAAAGGAGAAGATTAGCCAAAGGGCCTGAAAATGGGCCAAAGCAGGATGAAGCGAGGGACTGGTCTTGGAAATTGAAGGAGGGGCAGTAGTCATAGCCACTGTGAGAATCATATCCAAAGAATGAGAGATAATTTTGTGGAGGTGAAGCAATATCGACTTCTGGGAGTGGATTCCAGCGGTAGAGGAACGAGGATGGAGTCGGGAAAATAAAAACGACATGGAATGGAAGAAAAAGGAAGCAAAATGAAAGAGAATGGGGGGACTCCATCACAAGCAAAAGGCCACCGGTGACAAAGGCCTGATTTGGTTATTAAAGAAAAGTGTTTCGCGTTTTGGTTGAGAGAGGAGAGAGTAGGCTTGATGTTTAATAATTTTATGCTGGAATCCAGTTTGAATGTCCATAACTCTTTTCATATTGTCCTTTCTATAGTAGTACTCTTTTTCTTCCATTTCATTTTCAATTAATCTTAACAAACACAAAAAATTAAAAAAAAAATATCATACCTAAAAAAATTATACATAAAACTGGACCTGCTATCTCAATGAATCCATTAACCTATGTCATTTTCTTCTTCGTCTTCATATTTTCTAAAATACCCACAACTTTTAAACGACTATAACAGAAGATCTTATTGAAGTTGTCGTTGATTTTGCAGCAAATAAGGTATAACATATACGAGTTAAAACTATTTTATAGTGATTTGTTGATTGGGTACAAGAAATTTTGTGGGTTTTTTTAATTGATGTTTGTTTCAATTAATAAAGTTTGGGTGTTCTGAAAAATGCGCCTGAAGGAACTATCAGAAGCAAGCTTTATGGGTAATTTTGATTAATTTTTGTTGGCATCTTGAATTAAAGTTTGGGTGTTCTGAAAAATACGCCTGAATGGTGTAGTGGTCGACGTTATTGAGATACGACAAGTTGCATATAATGTGGTATCGTTCCAAGCTATTCAAGATGAGTTTTCTATAAAAGTTCCAACATTCGATATGGTTTTCAAATTGCCACTCCAAACATTCATGACTTGTTTATTTGATGCGTATAAGTGTTATATTATCCATTTGACTCTAAATGCTTTACCAAAAATAGTTTGATTTATATCATTTGTCGGATATAGTGTAATTTACACCTTCGACGAGGCTATTTATAGCATGTTATATGCTTCAACAATATTTTTAACTCACTAAGGAGGAGGTACAAACTTACTCCTTGGCCTAATGTCATTCCCTAGATATTGGATAAGTTTCAATCTACCCATAGAGAATGGTATGATTGTCTTTTTTGTAAACACGAATTGACTAACCTATTCACACCAAGGGGGAAATTGCCCCCCTACGATAAGATGTTTCTTTCATTGCTTCCTAATTTTAATATGACAAGCTCTCTTAGTAGGATAATGCATTTGATATCAAATAATGAATGTGAAAATATTTCGGGTGCACCCTACCACCATCATTAAAGTAGCTCGGTGTAGGGAAATTTATATTCACTAGTTGACATCATCTTTTTATTATTATTTCGATGACATATATGGGTTATTCCTTCAAAATATAAAGGTATAATACTATATTTTTTCTGTCTAAGGTAAAATACTGTTACAAAACTACAAGTTAAGCAATTCCCCTTTTCTTATACAAATTATTAAGGAAAATAATAGACTATGTCATATTTGTCGCACTCCATTAATTGAAATCATAGTCTTGTCTCACTGCCTTGGCTGCCAAATCTGAAATTTGGATATTGACTCTTCTAGTGTAGCGGAATCTCCAATTAGGAAATCGATTCATCCACTTTATGATTTAAGAAACCATTGGGCGGATTATCAATTCGATGTCTTCTTTTTATAATATACCTTGAGTAACTTCAAGGTTATCTGAATAGAAAGAACAGCTCAGAATATTCATTTCAGCTGCCACTCTCATTGTTAAGAGGATAACCCATATTTCACCTTCTATTGCCGACTCAACTTTACATCTTCTCATATTTTTTAAAACAATCTCACTGCTTTGATTAACACCCAGGGCAACAATACAGTCGGCTCCCTTAGTTTGGTATGCGATGCATCATTTAACCAAATGATCTCGGCGATGTCTTCATTATTCCATCATTTTCATCATTATCTTCATTTCCTTTCTCAGTAGTGATTATAACCTTATTTTTGCAATTCTCCGATTTGTTGAATAGTTCATAAATAAGTTTCCTTGTCCTGTTGGAGATGCATCCAATGTTCCATTCTTTTTTTTTCAAACCTTCTTGTCCATTTTCGCTTTCCAAATATTTCAAATTGTGACAAAAATAAAAGTTGTAATTAGATTTTCCCCCATCCATTGCTTGTGTAAGCCCCGATAACATCGAAAAGCCAATCCTTCATTGACCCTTGGTACCTGTGATCGACTTTGATTTGAGGATTTGAATTGGACCAAACCGCACAACTGAAAGGACATTTGAGAAATAAATGGGTAATGGATTCGGTCTCATGTTCACCACATTCGCATTTTGATAAAGTTGAACACTTTTTCTTGTGCAAATTCTCTTTTGTCGGAATCGCTTGGTTACAAATTTTTCAAATGAAGTTTCGAATTTTACAGGGGACATTTTAGTGCCATATGGTTTTCCATAGTTTTCCATCTTCCATTTCACCCGCCTGAGATGTTTGCGAAACATTTGCACTTTCATTTTCCACCAAACAATGATAGCCAAATAATTACCGTTTTTAGTATATGGCCAAATAAATTCATCTTCGCGATCCAGTTGAAAAATTAGAATTTTTTATATTTTCGCAAATTCCCTTTACGTACAAATACTTCATAAGAGCTGAGTGTTCCAACCCGTAATATTTTTCATTAATCTGCCACTTTATTGATATTATGAAGATTAGACTTTTTTAATTTATGACCTTGGTGAACCATGAGTCCTCATATATATATCTGCTTCAAAACTGTCTCCAATTTGCCATACACGTACTTTTTTGAGGAATTAGAGCCCTTTTAAAAGGGTTCCCCAACTCCATGATTTCGTCTTCTTGAGATTTGCGTTCCAGAAATTAGAATTTGGAAAATAGATTCCTTTCTAAAATTTTGCAACCATTTCAAGCCTGGTTAGCTAACATAGCAAGATTCATTTTATGAAAATCTCTAAACCCGATTACCCCTATTATTTTAGCATTGGCAATTCTTTTCCAGGCTACCCAATGAATTCTTTTTTTGTCACCGCATGCCACAAGAAATTAGCAACAATTGACGATAATTTCCTACAAAATTGTTTTGGGAATTCGAAGATCGTCATCGCGTAGTTTGGTATAAATTGGAGAACTGTTTGATAAGCGTTTCTTACCATTATCCGACAGAAGTTTGGCAATCCAATTTTCTGATTTAGATTTCTAATGTAATTAAGATTTTCTGACTTTGATCATTTAAGACTGAAAGGAATACCAAGATATTTACCGAGATAATTCACATTGCAAATGTTTAACATTTTAGAGATATTTCCTTTGACATCGTCCGGTGTTCCATTGCTAAATAAAATCGCAGATTTCGAGCAATTAATTTTTTGTCCAGACGCTTTGCTATAATTCGATATAATTTGTTTGAAATTATCAATTTCCTTTTTCTTAGCTTCCATAAAATATAACGCATCATCCGCGAATAAAATATGAGATTCTTGAGGGGATACCCGTCCCTGAGGATAAGATGGCGAGGAAAATTCCTAGTAATCGATAAACCCTTAATATTTCCTTCTCGACAATGATAGTTAATGAGGCCAATAAGTGTGTCCGTATTGAAAAACGAAGAGGGGATAAAGGATCTCCTTGTCTTATACCTTGTGACGACTTGACTTTATCTAATCTTAACCTTGACTTGAATGGAGACCGTTGAGATACAATTATATATCATATTTCTCCATTTGTCACTAAATCCTAGACTCTTGAATACCTTAAAAAAATCCCAATTAATTTGGCCGTAAGCTTTCGCCATGTCCACTTTGATAGTCGTGTAGTGTTTCTTAGATTTCATTTTGGTTTTTAGTAAAATAAAACTTCCTGAGCAATAAGAATGTTGTCATGTATAATTCTGCCTTTAATAAATGTCGATTGGGTTAGAGATATTAGATCATTCATGATCGGTTGGAAACGATTGGCCAATTTTTTTAAAATAATCTTGTAACTAAAATTAATACATGCAATCGGACTATAATTACCCACCGTTTCTGGAACATTACCTTTAGGAATAAGAGAGAAAATAGTATCATTGATGTCATCAAGTGGAATATTATGAGAAAAGATGTCCACCACTAATTTGATGATATTTTCTTCCAAAATATCTCAAACTTTATAATAAAAAATTTCAGTAAGGTCGTCTGGTCCCAGAGCTTTGGTTCCTAAAAGACTAAATATCGCGCTCTTGATTTCTTCTACATCTAGAATTTTGGTCAATTCTTCATTCATTATTAATGTTATTATATTAGGAATATGTGTCGATACTTCCTCAATATCATCCACCTTGGTGTTGTCAAATATATTTTTGTAAAAAACTTGAATTGTCTTCTTAATATATTCCATTGTCGGTCCAATTATTATTTTCATCTTCGAGTGTGCGGATACGGTTAATATTTCTTCATCTAATAGCAGAAGTATGAAAATAACTAGTTTTCCAGTCTCCCTTTCTAATCCACAAGTCCCTAGCTCGGTCTACCTAATAAGACTCCTCTTTGTTCCATCTAGACTCGATTTATTCCATAATTTTATTTATCTCTTGTTGAGAACTAATTGTACTAGGCCATTTTGAGATTCACAAGTATTTCTTGTAATTCATTTATTATTTTCCTATTGTTTAAAACGATTTTCCGACACCATCCCGATAGAGCTAAACAAGTCGTATCTTTCTTATTGATGAAATCTTAAATATTTTCAATCATATGATTCGATTCCCATACATTTTTCACAACTACTCTACATCCCAAATTTTCTAACCGCCTCGACTCAAACATGAAATACTTTTTATTACTTACTTTTGTAGCATTCTTTTGTACAATTAGGGGGTTATGATCTAATCTGATAGCTGACGGTATTTTAACGATATCATTAGGAAAGTAGTGAACCAATTATACGAAGCTAAATCTTGTCTAATATTTCCTTAATATTTTCCTTGCCGGATCTTTTATTGTTCCAAGTAAAAAACAACCCTTAGAGACAATTTCACTTAGACAGTTGTCATTGATGAATCCATTAAAGCGGATCATTCTATCAAGATTAGGAGAACATTTACCTTGCTTTTCCGAAGATCTGGAGATTTTATTAAAGTCGCCAATACATAGAATGGGATCCGAGATTTTAGCCTTCAAAATAGAGAGATTACTCCATAATTTTTCTTTTTCCGTAATATCATTCGGAGCATAAACAAATATTGGTTACCATCGACAAATACTAGATTCGTTAATTTCACAAACTACAAAAGAAAAACACGAAGAGACGACTTGAAGATTGACGCAATCCTTCCAGGCCACTAGTATCCCCCCACACCTAAACGCTATGCCTCTGGAAGCACTACATGCACATTATTAAAAGATTTCAAAGGCATACAACTTCTAACATATTTTCATTAAACTTATAAATGAGTGACTTAAGACTTGTATTCGTCAAGGGTTCCCTAACGCCTTGACAGTTCAAAACAATGAAATTATCCATCAACCCCGGCCATCTTAGAGGATTGGCCTCCATCCTTTAGTCCAGCAATGATGTCGCTTCTTACCAGTACAACCTGGGAATTGGCATCATCCTCAGTCTTCGAATCACTAGCATTTTCCTTCTCAAAGTGCCCTCCATACTCAATACCCTTACAATAGTATAACTTCTTGTAACCCGAATTTTCGTAAAACCCTTGATTTCTTTCATTCTCGTATAAGCCTTCACTCACCATGAATTGGTGCCTAACATCACAAAGACTCGCATTGAGGTCATCCATAAACACTTGGATTTCCCCAATTCTTTTCTCCAAAACATCAAAATCCTCACGAAGATGCTTCTTAAACTTATCTTGGTCTTCTATGTAAAAAGAAACTGATTTCCTCTTGTGTTCATTAGTCCATGAGAAGATTTGCGCAGGTCCTTGCATTCTCATCCTAGCCGTATTGCGCCAAACTTGAGATGGTTCATCTTCTGGTCTAGTGTGTCTAATGGGGTGGAATTATTGAGAGTTTGGTGTGACCTCAGTAGGCTCGAAAGTCTAATCGAAGTCATAACCAGAACTAGTATTCAAAACATTATCATTTCTTTGCGTTGTTCTTCGTTCTCTATCCCAACTGGTTTCTATAATAGCCATATCCTTCCTATCTGAAAAATTAACCTTTCCTTCCATAGTTTTGTTCATAATATGTTGTTCATCAGTGGTAAATTTCCTATAAAGCATGTCAATGTCCATATCTCTCGCATTCAAAACTTCTTTAACTGTTTCATTATCAACCACTAAGCTCTTCTCTCCAACACCAAGTTCTTCTGGAAATATCTTGTAAATACCAGGAAACTTACTTGAAGAGATTTCAAAAGATTCGTTCTCCAAATTTGTGTAGCTAGGAATGTCTTCCAACAAAACTGTATTTTCTCTTTTTCTTTTCCCAGTTTCATCGCCTTCTTTCTTAGATGTCTCACCAGTGTCTTTATTGGCTGATGATGGTATATTAATCTTGATTGTGCCTATGTTGAAACTACTATTGTTGAACACCGCTCCACCATAAAAGTTGTCTTTGTCTTTGTGATCCTTGTCCTAATCTTGCATTCGAAAAGGAAAGAATCTAACCACTTCATCAAAAACTCCCCATATGTCTCTCCTTCTTATGACATGCATCACATTATATTCACTGCTCATGGATGTTTCACGACTCCAATTGAAATAACGTGCGGCGTTATCATTCCATCGAGGTCAGACCGTACTCGTTTGACAAGCAGTTTTATTATACCCTAGCCTTCCGCAGTTGTAGCAGTAAAGACCTATGCTTTCATAAGTAAAGGATGCCTAGGCGGTACCTTCAAGATGTTCAATATATACCATCGTCTTAAGTGTCTATCTCGTGTCAAATTTTACCCAAAATCTAATGAACTTAATCTCATCGTTGTCAACAATTGGATGGTCAATTTCATTGACCTCGCCGATGAAGTTACTGAGTGCTTCAATAGAATTGATGGTACATTGTTTCCCATCTAACTAGTAGACACAAACCTAAGCGTATGAGCTAACCAAATCCAGTTCTACAAATTTTTTCACCTTCATTCCATGCACAAACAAGCACATGCATTGTCTGAGCTAGGCAAGGCCTGATAAAATAAAATTGATTAGCTTCATCTCCAGAGTCAAAGGTGAGTTTAAAGACGTTTTCTCACATTTATTTGAAATATTATACGACATTTAATTCCCCAGTTGTCAAGAACAACTTTGCTAAACACCACTAGAGGGAAAACCCCGTCTGAAATGACTTTAGCAATAAAGTTGAATTCCGTATGAATGATGCGTATAGCGGAAGTTTTTGAACCTAGAGAAAGAACAACCAGTTTCTCCATAGTATCATTGTGCAATTTTGCAATTGGTAAGGCGTGGTTATTTCTTGAGGACGTGGTTATGGGTTGGAATGTAAACGTGAATGCAGAGGTTATAAGGATAGTAATCTGCACCTCATCATCATATATAAAGGCAGAATAGGAAGCCCATGCGTTGTTTTGGAATGAGAATTTGTTGCATGCGTAACGGTGAATAGATGAAATATATCGCACAATTGTATAAAACAATAATAGAAGAAGCGTGTAGCAGTAGGAAAATATCAAAAGAGACCCTAACCTATACCTTTCAAAGTTTATTAGAAAGGAAGGAGAAGCCTTGATCACATAAATCACCTAAAGTATGCTGTTGGAATTCGAAATCGAATCTTTTTTATGTTTAAAATACTCAAGGTGAAAGATTGTGTATATCAAAGTGTTGCTTCCAAAAAAAGTAGTTGATCTTCTTCCAATTGTTTAGATGAATAATATAATTACAATGGAAAAGATGAAAAGTAAACGAATTCTTCCAAATAAACCTTTTAGACCTGCAACTTGGCGAGCACAAGACTCTAACCAAGGGCCAATAATGCCATAAAAATAAAATCAATGGAGCGAGTACCTTGATCACGTTAATATTATATTGATTCTTGAGATGGAAGGTGGTGGGGCCTAGGGTGTGATAAAATAAGATATAAAATAAGTGCAAAAACACCCTAGAACTACACGGTTCTGCAAGTATACAGATCGTATGCAAGTTTTAGATAAAGATTCGTTCCGCAGAGACTACAGAGGTTAGAGGAATCTTATGCAAATAGCAAGTGCAAATAATTAAAGCTAGAACAACTAAACGCATATAAAAGTAAAGATAAATAGATTTTTGTTTGGTTTTCTACTAAACTAAATTAAAACTAAGAATTAAAAGACAGTAAAATAAATATGAAAGAGAAGAATATGAGAAAATAGCTTAAGTTATTAGCATGTAATCCCCACTAGTTTTGCCGTTCTAAACATGTAAGGGTGAATTATGTAGTATTTCCCTAATCGGTCCCAATATGCTATCGGTAGTTTCAAATAGGATTTACCTGTGTCAATAAGGCTTCCTAAGCAAACTTTTCCTGTAATTGGTAAATAGTCAAAAAGACTAAACCATAGTGATTATCTAGCTAGGATGGGTTGTCAGATCAAACCTAAAACTAAACGTTATGTGCTAAACATGCAATTAAACACCGTTGTCAATGGTATCCTAATTACTAGATGGTAATTCTAATGGCTGCAGTCCACAAGAACACAGAATATAAATCCAAACACATAAACAGAGAATAAAAACTATAATTCTATTTAAAACATTAAATTCCCAAATTAGATAGATGTCAATCAAAACTAGGGTTCATACATTAATGCTAAAACTTAAGCTAAAGAAATTTAGTTCATGAAAGAAAAGAAAGAAATTACAAATTTAAAGGTAGAAGAAGACATAATGATGAACAGCTCTTTCCAGACTTCTCTCTTGTGTTGTAAGCTTCCTCTTGGCTTAAGGTTTCACCAAGGATGATTTTAGAGTGTTAAGAGGCTGTATTTATAGGTTATAGGAAGACCTAATTCGTTTTCTTGAAGGAGAAGGAAAGTAATGGACTCCTAGTCCAACTCAAATTCGTAAGGAAATAAAGATAAACACTGCTGGACCGTTTTGAGCATATCTTCTTCGTTATTGGTCGGTTTGAGCTCCATAAGATACCAAAAGAATCGCAACAGAATTATCTAGACCCTGTAGAAGGAAATTACCAAATTCGGCCTATTTCTTAGGTAAAAACGAATATCTTTGGACGTGTATGCGGAATCCCAGATTTAGGCAGCTTTTCCTTTTCCATCTTTTTAGCCTTTGTTTCCTTATCTCCAATTTCCATGCAAATCTCTTTCCATAAGTTGTAGTCTTTGACTTGGACTCTAATTAATCTCCATAATTATCTTTAAAGCTTCACACTAAATAAACAATTAAACCCAATATGCTCTAAAAATAATAATTCTACAAATCAAGACTCAAAATAGGAAAGTGCACTAAATTAAGCTAAGATCAACCTATAAACTAATAAATAAGCCTAAAATGATGTATCTGAAGTATATTATATTATCACAAATGAGGAGACATCAGAAGGGTCTCTCGTGAGATGGATATTGTCACATTCGGGGAATCTTCTCATGTTATTACTTAGTCTCAGCTGCCTCAGGCCTTCCAAATAGCTTATAAGTCTGGGTTATATGAACAGGTAGTATTCACGTTGAATCGTATATTCTGACATGTAGTATGTTTCTTGATTTTCTTATAGTTGGATTTATTTTATTCTATTGTTTATTACCCTTATGTTTTATTTAGGTGGAAGCGGATGATGTCTCCTCATTTGTGATAATAAAATCTATCTCTGAGACATCATTTTAGGCTTATTTATTAGTTTATAGGTTGAATTTAGCTTAATTTAGTGCACTTTCCTATTTTGAGTCTTGATTTAGTAACATAATATTTTTAGAGCATATTGGGTTTAATTGTTTATTTAGTGTGAAGCTTTAAAGATAATTATGGAGATTAACTAGAGTCCAAGTCAAAGACTACAAGATATGGAAATAGATAAACATGGAAATTGGAGATAAAGGTAACAAAGGCTAAAAACATGGAAAAGGAAAAGCTGCCTAAATCTGAATTTCTGCATCAATGCCTAAAGAAGTGGTGATAACTCCAAAAGGAAGCCGATTTTGGAAGATTCTTTTCATAGGGACGTAGATAATTCGCTGAGGATTCTTTTGGTATATTGTGGAGCAAAAACTGACCAATAACGAATAAGATATGCTCAAAACAGTTCAGCATTAATTATCCATACGAATTTGAGTTGGGCTTGGAGTCCATTACTTAACCTTATCTCCAAGAAACGAATTTGGTCAACCTATACACTATAAATACAGCCTCTTAACACTCTTAAATCATCCTTGGTGAAACCTTAAACTAAGAGGAAGCTTACAACACAAGAAAAGAAGTATGGAAGGAGCTGTCATCAACAATGTCTTCTTCTACCTTTAAATTTGTAATTTCTTTCTTTTCTTTTATGAACTAAATTTCTTTAGCTTGAGTTTTAGCATATATGTATGAACCCTAGTTTTGGTTGACATCTATCTAATTTGGGAACTTAATGTTTTAAATTGAATTATAGTTTTTATTCTCTGTTTATGTGTTTGCATTTATATTCTGTGTTCTTGTGGACGGCCGCCATATAGAATTACCATCTAGTAGTTAGGTCACCATTGACAACGGTGTTTAATTACATGTTTAGCACATAACGTCTAGTATACGGTTTAGATTTGACAAATCAACCTAACTAGATAATCACTATGGTTTAGTTCTTGTGACTATTTACCAATTACAGGAAAAGTTTGCTT
This sequence comes from Nemophila menziesii, assembly GCA_029959085.1. Taxonomy (NCBI): domain Eukaryota; kingdom Viridiplantae; phylum Streptophyta; class Magnoliopsida; order Boraginales; family Hydrophyllaceae; genus Nemophila; species Nemophila menziesii. The sequence continues at coordinate 13,480,335 of JARWIR010000001.1, read as the reverse complement.
AGGAAGCCTTATTGACACAGGTAAATCTTATTTAAAACTACCCAGCGTAATTGGAACCGATTATTGAAATACTACATAATTCACCCTTACATGTTTAGAACGGCAAAACTAGTGAGGATTACATGCTAGTGACTCAAGCTATATTCTCATATTACTTCTCTTTCGTATTTATTTCCTGTCTTTAAATTCTTAGTTTTAATTAGTTTAATTAGAAAACCAAATAAATATCTATTGTCTTTACTTTTATTGCATTTTATTTGTTCTAGCTTTGATTATTTGCACTTGATACTTGCATAAGATTCCCCTAACTTTCGTAGTCTCTGCGGAACGAATCTTACTTATTTTCTAAAACTTGCCTACGATCTGTATACTTGCAGAACCGTGCTCAGTCTAGGGTGATTATTTGCTCTTTATTTATATCTTATTTTATCACACCCTAAGCCCCACCAGCGGACATGACATCATTAGGTTTGTAGGTCCTTCACTGGTCTCGTGATGAGATTGGCCATCTACATATGTAGGTAGAGGTCTTCGTGGAAAAGGTTAAGAAGTCCATTAATGTCAAGAAGAAAAATAAAAACAACGTCAAGTCACTGTCGGCCAAACTTAAATGTTAAAATGATGCCTTAGACATGTTAGGACACTTTGGTCGATGAGAGGAAAAAGCAGACAACCAATATCACATGGATTTTCTATGATGCACAAATTGTCAAAGATAGTTGCATACATGAGACATTTACAAGATCTATAAAATATTTTCACGTATCAGAGGTACATGAAGAGCAGCGTATTATGTGGGCCGACTCTCCTTTTCTAAGCGCCAATGTATTGGCATATAGACGGTGTTGAAGGTATCCAAGGGAGGTGCCTAGTCTTAGCCAGGAGGGTGATATAGGAGGTCGTTGACATTCTGATTAACCTAAAGGTAGAGGCTGCAAATAACAAGGTTTGGAACGAGCAAATGGAGCATTAGAAAACCAACAGGGAAATATATAATCGAAGCCAATTTAATGATGTGTTACTTGACCTCTTTTTTTCTTTACATTAATGTACCCTAAGCCATAGTTTCTTATAAAGATATATTTCTAGATGGGTCGAATATCGTATATTTGGGTATTTTCGTGATGTCATATATTTGCGCCTAAGGCATTATATAATATTAATATACGTGTCTACTTTGTTAGTACTAATTCAAGTATTCCTATCTGGACCTTAATTAATTAGTTGGGTTACACATATAAATTAGTCCATTCTTGTAATTTATTATTCTTTTGGTCCATATTCAAGGCTATGTGATTAATAGGGTAATAAATATTGCATAATGTGTTATAGCACTATTAGAGTTAAAAATACAAATTCAGGATAAAGAGACACAATTGAGATTAAGATCGTAGGTACTAATGGCATGTGTCCAAAAACTCTTTAAATAAGAGAGTATGCTAACTATTGTAGTCAATGAAGGGTTTTGTTTAGTTCTTAAAACTTACATGATTTCATCACTATCTAAAAATACTATAGGAAGAAACTCTCTCTAGGAAAAGTAGCAACTCGTGATAAGGTCGAATCTTCAAGCACTCTCTAAAAATACGTTAGGATGAAACACTATTTAGTGTTTTGGTATGTATTATTTGAATTGGTCGATTTTTTTCTTTTATTATTTGTATGTATACCTTCAGAGAGGATATAACATGAATTCATTTGACAACATAAGATCTTATAAGGCATGCTTGCACGAATTCATGTACTTTCAAAATTGTACGAAAACAACTAATTCAGAAAACTTATCTGTCTTCCGAAGCATGAAAAAAATTTATTCAAAATATTCTTAACATGTCCATACTTTGATTCATACACCCTTTTCTCATTGAAATTAACAGATTCGTAAAATTGTACTAAAAATATATCGTACTAAGTATATTAGATCTGAAAGCTTTTTGCCTTATATTTTTGCGTTTTCACTGATTCCACACACTTTACACAATTTTTAAATTAGGTAATTATCCCTCACATCAACCAAAGAGCATGTTCTTCTACTTGGTTGCACGTCATGACTCATAAGCACATTTATAATTTATAAAATAAAAAGCCTTTTTAGTACAAGATTATGTATAATCAAGAGTTGATGTGTGGTTGTGTAGGTCGGTGGTGGGTGGCTGAGCAGCTAAGGTGGTGTGGTGTTATCATAATGTCTCTCTGTATATAATATGTATGCGCTATGTGTATATATAATGGGAAGAAGATGAGGGTAAATGGGTAAAATAACATGTCAAAAAGTTTAAAAAATGACTTTAAGATGTATCCACATCTAATTTCAGGCGAGTGAGGATTACTCTCTGTTAACCTATGGACGAAGGGGAGTAATTAGCAAACACAATTTCTTTAGGGAGACGAGATGTAATTTTCATAGTTTATGTAGGTAAGGCATTTTCTGAAATATTTTGAATGAGGTATTAGTAAATAATCCAAAACAACGAAACCTTTGTAATTAGTCTAATACATCACTTATGTTTTGCATAAAGATCATGAACAACCATATAAACCTAAAGATTATTGATGTCTCCTTAATTGTTCTTATTTTCGACCCTTAGGAGACATCATTTTTTATGTTTATTTGAATATTTTGATAGACTTTTGAGTTAAAAATGCAATAATTCGGAATTCCCATTTTATTTCTAGTATTTTTATTTATTAAAATTTTGCGCGTAATCTTGTGTATTTTAGTGAAAAGTTTGTAGGTTTTGAATATTAGCTAGGAATGGAATCCGAGAAGAGAGTCAAAGATCGTGATATGGAGTCAAGACTTGAAGATAAATCCCGAAAGAGTTGTTTTTAGAGCTGCAAATCTGTTTTCCAGGCCAAAGATTGCTGATTTCAAGGTGCTTAAGAGCTGATTTAGCCGCTGACCTTTGAAGAGAAAACACTCTTTATCGAGTTACGGAAATTTAGCAACTGATTTCAGGTCAATCGGAGTTGTAACGAAGCGGGAAAAGCCGTTTTAGTGAAGGTGTATCAGCAGTTACGGGATTTTGGGCTTAGAATTTGGGCTTGGACATGTAATTAGTGTTTTATTATTAGGTCCAAGCCCTAATCCGTTTTTCTACTTATAAAAGGAGGTCTTGACTTCTATTTTTCATACAATTCATTCTTTACAAATAAAAACATCAGAGAGAAGCAACAGAAGGAAGAAAGAAGAAGCTGCAAGAGCTGGAGAGGGTCTATATCTCCGTTCTCAGTAATTCCTATTCCGGAAATTAGGTTTCTTTTATCTTTTATTTGTAAGACAATATGAATTCCTTTACATTTAATTTAGTTTTTGTTTTAATTAGTATGAGCTAAACATTTATTAGTGCTTGAGAATGCTTTATGGGTGAATCCCAATTCCATTGAATTTCATGTCCTGAATTTGGGTTTCTGTTAATTAAATCGAATTGGGTCTTTTACATTTTTCTTTAATTTGTGCTTATTTACTATTATTGACCTGATCAATTAATAATAGAGTTTAGTATCTAGGCTATTCCAATTAGTGGCGATTGGATCACCTTGACAGGGGGTTTAGGTACAGAAATAATTACAGAATATAAAATATAAACTATTTGACTTTGACGAGCGTAGTTAATTTTATGGCCA